>CM062295.1:399708253-400186745 GCA_031216915.1 Pictodentalium vernedei
CATTATTTTTCCGCAGACAAAATTTTGTCTTTGCTTCTTGGGGAAATTTCTTGCTGCTAAATACAACGAAGGTGTGTTATTTGATGTGGTCAGAACCGTCAGGTGGTCGGGGCCGAAACCGCACCTCGCAGGAGATTTAGTGGTGGGGTGTCGATTTTACAAGTAATGTAGGCACCGTACGCGGCATGGGCTGTCTGTCTTTAATCCGACAAAACAGGGTTAAGGCTTGGTTTTTGAATACCCTTATTTATTTATTTATTTATTTATTTATGTATTTATTTATTTATTGGTGTTTAAGGTCACATACCTCTGCACAATGGATAATCGTGACCGTGACAGTTTTAGAGGTGGAGGAAGCCGGAGTACCCGGAGAGAACCACCAAGCATCGACGAGCAACTGTCAGCTCCTCAACATTCTCACTCTGTTCAGGCTCCGCTCAGGCAGGGTTACAGAGGTTGAAGACATGTGTACCATCGACGTGCAGTATGCCTTAGTACACGGGGACATCGTGCCCCCATGTCGGCAACCGGGCCAAAGTGCCTAGCCCAAGGACACAACGTGAGTCGTCCCGGACGGGGATCGAACTCGGGACCTCTAGCATAGAGGTACAACAGTCTACCACTGAGCCACCGCGCTCCCTTGAATACCCTTAATACTATTATACATTATCCCTCATGAATTCTAAGTCTGATAAAAGAGGTTATGTTTACCTATTACATACCCATTTGCTGCCCGAAAACAGCCGATATTATCAAAATTTTGACGTTAGCAGCCTGTAGCGGGATTAACAAACGAGTAGCGGAATATTCTATCTATGCAATTGTAAGACCTGCCAATGTCCAATTGTTCTTGAAAATCGCCAACAAGCAGTTAGCGAAATCCACAGAAAATGTAAATTTTAAGCTTTTAAGGGGTATCTCTCCTTATCCAGTCTAAAATAGGTTAAGTTTCATTCTTTTAAATACCCTTACTACTTACAAAACTGATTCTCTGTGAATTCTACGCGCAGTAAAAGAAGTTATATTTCTCTGTTACATATCCATTGGGTGCTCTTGGTGTCTGAAAACAATCCATTTTATCAACATTTTGATGTTTAGCAGCTCGTGGAGAGTTAACGAATGCTCAACGGAATATTTTGTCCATGTAACTTGTAATGTCACATGAAGACCCGTGAATGGCCATTTTTTCTTGAAATCTACAAGATGTTTTTAAAGAAATCCAGGGAAAGCATGAAATTTTAAGTCTTTGATGGGTACCGCTGTTTAACCAGTCCAAAACGGGTTAAGACCAGCCCTAAATGGGTTAATGCTTGGTCTGATGAATTCCACTTCCAAAGAAGAAGGTTATGTTTATCTCGCAGGTACACATTGCGCGCAATGGGTGCCCAAGGACAGTCCATTTTCTCAAAATTTCTATGCTTTGCAGTCTGTGAAGAGTTAACTAACGCTTACCGGAATATTTTGTCTATGTAATTTGTAATGTCACTCCAAGACCTGCAAATGGTCAATTTTTCTTGAATACTTACTAGATTTTTTGAAGAAATCCACAGAAAACTGGAATTTTAAGCTTTTAAGGGGTACATCTTAACCAGGCGAAAATGGGTTAAGACCCTGATTTTTTGAATACCCTTGCTGCTTACTAAATTTTTCTCTGTCAGTTTTGCATCCGGTAAAGGAAGTTATGTATCTCTGTGGCATTCCCATTTGTTGTTGTTGGTGTCCAAAAAAAGACTATTTTTTCAAAATGTTGACATTTAGCAGCCGATGGAGGGTTAACAAATGCTTACTGGAATATTTTATCCATGCAGCCGGTAATGTGACTCGAAGACCTATCATTTCTGTTGAAAACTTACAAGATGTTTGTAACAAAATCCACGGAAACATGATTTTTTTTAGCTTTTGATGGTATCGCTAATAACCACCCCAAAAGGGGTTAACGCTTGGGTTTTTGAATACCCTTATTACTTACAAAAATGGTCCTCAGTGAATTCCACTTCCAACAAAGGAGATTATGTGTAACTCTCGGACATACATTGCGTGCTGTGTGTGTCCGAAAACAGCCCATTTCAACAAATTCTGATGCTTGGCAGTCTGTAGAGGGTTAATAAACGCTCAGCGGAATATTTTGTCCATGCCACTTGTAATGTCACACAAAGACCTGCAAGTAGTCAATTTTTCTTGAAAACCTATGGAATGTATTTAGAGAAATCCACAGAAAAGGGGAATTTTTAGATTTAAGGGGTCTCTCTCTTTAGCCTGCCCAAAATGGGTTAAGACTTCGTTTTTTGAATACCCTTACTACTTACAAAAATGTTTTCCTATAGATTGTGCGCTCGATAAAAGAAATCACTTTTCTTTGTGGCGTACCCGTTGGGTGCCGTTGGCATCCAAAAACAGCCCATTTATCACAATTTTGACATTTAGTAGCCCGTGGAGGGTTAACAAATACTCACCGAAGTATTTTGTCCATGCAACTTCTATTGTCACATCAAGGCCTGGGAGTGACAATTTTTTCATGAAAATCTACAAGACTCGTTTAGAGAAATCCACGGAAAACCTGAATTTTTTAGCTTTTTGGGGGTATTGCTGTTTAACCAACCCAAAACGGGTTAATGCTTGGTTTTTTGAACACCGTTATTACTTACAAAAATGATATACGGTGAATTCCACTTCAAATAAAGGAAGTTATGTTTATCTCTCGTGTATCGTTTGGGTGCTCTGGGGGCATGAAACCGGCCCATTTCATCAAAATTTCGATGTTTGGCAGCCTGTGGAGGGTTACCATACGCATCGCCTGATATGTCATGTGTATCAAAGGTCGTGGCACAGCCAGGTCTATCAATGCTGAAAGTTTAAAAAAAATCTACAAGACGTGTTTCGAGAAAGTGCCGATAAACCCCAATTTTGACAGTTTTTTGCCAATGCTGACGAAATATGGGTTAAATCGAAAATTCCGCTTCGGTACATTTTTAGATATTGTGCCCCTCTATGCGTGTGCAAAATTTTGTGAAAATCGGTCCGAAAATGGCTTCGGAATAGTGCGGAAAAAATGTGTGGGAAAAAAAAAAAAAAAAACCCCAAAAAACCCCCCCAAAAAATAATAATCCGTAGAAAAACAATAGTCTTTTCCAGAGGGAAAAGCCTAAAAAAAATAATAATCCGTAGAAAAACAATAGTCTTTTCCAGAGGGAAAAGCCAAAAAAAAAAATAAATATAATAATCTGTAGAAAAACAATAGTCTTTTCCAGAGCGAAAAGCCTAATAAAATATTTGCCATTATTTTCCGCAGACGTATTTTTGTCTTTGCTTCTTGGGGAAATCCATGCTGCTAAATACAACGAAGGAGTGTTATCTAATGAGGTCAGAACCGTCAGGTGGTCGGGTCCGACACCGCACCTCGAAGTAGATTTAGGGGGGTGTCGATTTTACAAGTAATGTAGGCAGCGTACACCGCATGGGCTGTCTGTCTTTAATCCTATAAACAGGGTTAAGGCTTGGCTTTTTGAATACCCTTATTTATTTATTTATTTATTTATTTATTTATTTATTTATTTATTTATTTATTTATTTGTTTATTTATTGGTGTTTAAGGTCACATACTTATGCACAATGGCTAATCGTGACCGTGACAGTTTTTATAGGTGGAGGAAGCCGGAGTACACGGAGAGAACCACCAAGCAACGATGAGCAACTGTCAGCTCCTCAACATTCTAACTCTGTTCAAGCTCCGCTCAAGCAGGGTTACAGAGGGTGAAGACATATGTTCCATCGACGTGCAGTATGCTTTAGTACACCGGCGTCATTGTGCCCCCATGTCTGCAACCGGGCTAAAGTGCCTTGCCCAAGGACACAACGTGAGTCGTCCCGGACGGGGATCGGACTCGGGACCTCTAGCATAGAAGTACAACAGTCTACCACTGAGCCACCACGCTCCCTTGAATACCCTTAACACTACCATACATTATCCCTCATGAATTCTGAGTCTGATAAAAGAGGTTATGTTTACCTATTACATACCCATTTGCTGCCCGAAAACAGCCGATTTTATCAAAATTTTGACGTTTAGCAGCCTGTAGCGGGATTAACAACCGACTAGCGGAATATTCTATTTATGCACTTTGTAAGACCTGCCAATGTCCAATTGTTCTTGAAAATCGCCAACAAGCAGTTAGCGAAATCCACAGAAAATGTAAATTTTAAGCTTTTAAGGGGTATCTCTCCTTATCCAGTCTAAAATAGGTTAAGTTTCATTCTTTTAAATACCCTTACTACTTACAAAACTGATCATCTGTGAATTCTACGCGAGTAAAAGAAGTTATATTTCTCTGTTACATATCCATTGGGTGCTCTTGGTGTCTGAAAATAATCCATTTTATCAACATTTTGATGTTTTGCAGCTCGTGGAGAGTTAACGAATGCTCAACGGAATATTTTGTCCATGTAACTTGTAATGTCACATGAAGACCCGTGAATGGCCATTTTTTCTTGAAATCTACAAGATGTTTTTAAAGAAATCCAGGGAAAACATGAAATTTTAAGTCTTTGATGGGTACCGCTGTTTAACCAGCCCAAAACGGGTTAAGACCAGCACTAAATGGGTTAATGCTTGGTCTGATGAATTCCACTTCCAAAGAAGGAGGTTATGTTTATCTCGCAGGTACACATTGCGTGCAATGGGTGCCCAAGAACAGTCCATTTCTCAAAGTTTCTATGCTTTGCAGCCTCTGGAGAGTTAACAAACGCTTACCGGAATATTTTGTCTATGTAACTTGTAATGTCACTCCAAGACCTGCAAATGGTCAATTTTTCTTGAATACTTACTAGATTTTTTGGAGAAATCCACAGAAAACTGGAATTTTAAGCTTTTAAGGGGTACATCTTAACCAGGCGAAAATGGGTTAAAACCTCGATTTTTTGAATACCCTTACTACTTACTAAATTTTTTTCTGTCAGTTTTGCATCCGGTAAAAGAAGTTATGTATCTCTGTGGCATTCCCATTTGTTGTTGTTGGTGTCCAAAAACAGACTATTTTTTCAAAATGTTGACATTTAGCAGCCCACGGAGGGTTAACAAATGCTTACTGGAATATTTTATCCATGCAACCGGTAATGTGACTCCAAGACCTATCAATGGCCATTTTCTGTTGAAAACTTACAAGATGTTTGTAACGAAATCCACGGAAAACATAATTTTTTTTTAGCTTTTGATGGGTATCGCTAATAACAACCCCAAAAGGGTTTAACGCTTGGGTTTTTGAATACCCTTATTACTTACAAAATGGTCCTCAGTGAATTCCACTTCCAACAAAGGAGATTATGTGTAACTCTCGGACATACATTGCGACCTGTGTGTGTCCGAAAACAGCCCATTTCAACAAAATTATGATGCTTGGCATTCTGTAGAGGGTTAATAAACGCTCAGCGGAATATTTTGGTCCATAGCCACTTGTAATGTCACACAAAGACCTGCATGTAGTCAATTTTTCTTGAAAACCTATGGAATGTATTTAGAGAAATCCACAGAAAATGGGAATTTTTAGATTTTAAGGGGTCTCTCTCTTTAGCCTGCCCAAAATGGGTTAAGACTTCGTTTTTTTGAATACCCTTACTACTTCCAAAAATGTTTCCCTATAGATTGTGCGCTCGATAAAAGAAATCACTTTTCTTTGTGGCGTACCCGTTGGGTGCCGTTGGCGTCCAAAAACAGTCCATTTTATCACAATTTTGACTTTTAGCAGCCCGTGGAGGGTTAACAAATGCTCACCGAAGTACTTTGTCCTTGCATCTTCTATTGTCACATCAAGGCCTCGGAGTGACAATTTTTTCATGAAAATCTACAAGACTCGTTTAGAGAAATCCACGGAAAACCTGAATTTTTTAGCTTTTTGGGGGTATTGCTGTTTAACCAACCCAAAACGGTTAATGCTTGGTTTTTTGAACACCATTATTACTTACAAAAATGATCTCCGGTGAATTCCACTTCAAATAAAGGAAGTTATGTTTTTCTCTCGTGTATCGTTTGGGTGCTCAGGGGGCCTGAAACCGGCCCATTTCATCAAAATTTCGATGTTTGGCAGCCTGTGGAGGGTTACCATATGCATCGCCAGATATGTCATGTGTATCAAAGGTCGTGGCACAGACAGGTCTATCAATGATGAAAGTTTAAAAAAAATCTACAAGACGTGTTTCGAGAAAGTGCCGATAAACCCCGATTTTGACAGTTTTTTGCCAATTCTGACGAAATAAGGGTTAAATCGAAAATTCCGCTTTTGGTACATTTTTAGACTTTGTGCCCCTCTATGCGTGTGCAAAATTTTGTGAAAATCGGTCCGAAAATGGCTTCGGAATCGTGCGGACAAAATGTGTGGAAAAAAAAAAAAACACAAACCCCCCCCCCCTCCCCCCCCCCCCCCCCCCCCCCCACAAAAAACTAGACTTTATGATTCTGGAGAATCATGGCTTTTCCCGATGAGATTCCATGATTCTTCATGACCCCACAGTGTCTGATGAATTGTTTTTAACTGTCTCACTGAAGTTCCTTCATTGATGTTATGAGAAAGGTGAGTATAGTAGTCTCAAATGACTTGGCTCGATCCTAATTAACACCATAATTATGGAAACACTGGAACTACCAGCGCGACTGAAGAGAACAATAGCAGCTCTGGGCATCTCTTGCCCTGTCACCTGGACTGTCCGGGAGACAGGCAAGAGAGTCCATCTGAACTTGTAGTTCGTCATTGAAGAGCACAACACCGCCACACCTTCTTCGGGGAGAGGTAGCACCTTTTGTGAGAGGAACCCCTCTCACACTGGTCCTCACCCGAAGAAGCCTGGACCTGGCCCTGTAAAGAAGAAGAGCAAGAAGAAGAAGAGTCCGTCCACCAAGCGCCGGGATTCCAGGCGGCTGGAGGCCTTCCGGAATAGGAAGAAAGAGGTGAGCGAGAGGATGGAGGTCCTGGAGGCAGCTGCCAGTTCCCCTCCTAGTCCCACTAGTACACCCAACCAACTGCCAGCTCCTGAGCCGGAGGTTGCCTTTTCACCACCTCCCACCCCTCACTCCCCACTTCCTTCTCTACCGGACAGCCCGGGTGTGTCAGTCTCAGCAACACAGCCACCTAAGTCTGCAGTCACCACCGAAGAATTAAGGAGAATAATAGAGATGGGAAGGCAGGCAGTTGAGATGGGAAGACCGAATCGCCTCCGAAACCCACGAGTTCAGGGAACAATCCAAAGCAGATCTCAAAAAGGAATTAGACGCAATCCATTCACCAATCTCAACACTAAACTCAACATCGTCGACTTCCACATCACAATCTCAACCACCTCCAAAGAACAAGAGCCGGAAGAAGCCTAGACGGGGTTAAGCCACCTCCCTCCTTCCTTTTCCTCCTCCACCGCGCCTTGACATCCTACAACAACAACAAACAGCTAACGAGGGTTGAAAGGGGCTTGTCCTCCAAATCGTCCCTGCGCGCCTTCGGCGCGTCAAACCATTTCGTTCATCTCAAATGACTTAGTTGATAAAAAAAATTGTTTAGGTAAAAACCATCATTAACGGTGGAGTGGGTTAATATCAATATCGTCGTCCGACAAGTTAATGACCCACAAAAGGAGTTATGTTTGTTTCACACATACCCACTGAGTGCTGTGTCTATTTGAAAATGGTCCATTTTATCTCAAATGTATCCAAAATATTGATGTCTGGCAGCTTGTAGAGGGTTAACAAGTACTAACAGGAATATTTTTCCATGCAACTTGTAATGTCACACTAAGAACTGCAAATGGCCATTTTTTCTTTAAAATCTTCCAAGATGTTTTCAGAGAAATCCCTGCGCATACGCTCTTTTCCAATTCGACGTGACGAAATGCGAAATTCATGTCGCTGTTCATGGAAAGTGATGCCACAACTATTCATGAACAAGGAGTGAAAATTTCATGGAAATCTGCCTAGAATTGGCTGAGATATGGCGTTTTGGAGAGAGGAGGTAATTGTTTGAATTTGATCCTTCCTTTTCAAGCAAGTTCGAAAAAAGACGTCGGGAATGGGCGCAGAATCCTTCAGCGCCTCCTCGCTGGAGTAAGTCCACTTAAATGTTACAATTGTGTGTGACTGGCGGAGAGTTGACTGTAAATGGAAGTTGCTTCTTTAAGACAGCCACCAGGGATCCCAATACAACCATTAAACCTACGAGAATCTCAGAAGTTTAAAGTCAAGAGAAATTGGCGGTGATTGGGTTTCTGGCAGGCAGGAAAAGATTGACGAAGATTTGCATATTGGACATTAAAATAGCACTTCAGACATACACGAACGGTGTTCAGACCGCTGGAGGCAGCGACTTGAAATTTTCAGAACTTGTTCTACGAACCCTGGACGACATTTTGGGATCTATTTGGAGTGTCCGGACCACGTGGAAAACACCACGCATCGCTTGGAATGTGAGAGTACTATTCGTCCCGACTCTATCAGTTTAGAATGGACACGGGCAGTGTTGTAGACGACTGTAGAGCTGCGATTGAGCATAACGTCCCAGGTTTCGGTGCCGCATTGCCTAACCAGCTCCAAAAGAGCGGCGGGGGAGGGGTATCATGACACTATCTTTAAACCTTAGATAATCGTCAGAAGTTGAAGTGAAAAGAAATCGGCGGTGAGTAGGTTTTTTGGCGGGTAACGATTAACGAAAATTTGCCAATTAGACATTAAAATTGCACTTCTCACAAACATGAAGCGTGTCTAGACCGCTGAAGGCAGCGACATCTAATTTTCAGAACTTGTTCTACGCACCCTGGCCGACATTTTGTCATCTGTTGCGAGTGTCGAGGCCGCGTGAAGAACACCACGCATAGCGTGGAAAGTGAGAGTACTATTCGTCCCGACTCTATCAGTTTGGAATGGACTTGAGGACTGTTGTAGACTACTGTAGAGCAGCGATTGAGCATGAAGTCGGAGTTTTTTGTGCCAAATTGCCTAACCGGCTCCAAGGTATGATTTTTCGTCTGTACATCGCCCAGATCGACTGTAGTTTATACCGTTACCATACGTTGAGGTAGCCTTTTGTCATTTTTGCCACTTTCGCCCCAGATTTGAGGGTACCTTCCTTCAACCCCATTTTATAGCAAAATCTAGCCATGCTCCCAACAACGCCCTCTCCCCGTCGGCCCGGGTGCTTCTAAAAATAGAAAGGTCAATGGGTAGGGGCCCGTTAGCAAACAAACGGGGGCAGGGCAGGTGTACTTGATGAAAAAACAGTTGTGTGAACATCCCCAGAAGTGAAAACCTATGCTCAGTGGCTGTAATCAAGATGTTAATTTAGACTCCCATTACGGCCAATATACTACAAAATGCAATTGGGTGGGTGGCGGGCATCATCACTGGATCTAATGTTGTATTTCATGTTTTCTTTATATTCTATTTATTTTTTTGACCTCTCTCTCTCTCTCTCTCTCTCTCTCTCTCTCTCTCTCTCTCTCTCTCTCTCTCTCTCTCTTTCTCTCAGTTTAATTTGTGTTTGTCTATAATGTGTATAATATCTAGATTTTGCTAGATTCTGTTATTTATTGAATACGTTCTGCCATATTGTAAATTATTAGTCACCGTACAGGAACGGAGGGGCTTCTAAGTGGTAAGCACTTGTCCTCCAATCCTGATTTGCATTGTCAAGTGGCAAATAAAATATGTTTAATCTAATCTAACAGTAGGGGGGGGGGGGGCATGTGTCCTAGGTAAAAAAACAGCAGAGGGCAGGTGTCCTAGGTACAATAAACAGCATGGGGGGGAGGGGGGGGGGGGGGTGTCCCCGCTAATTAATTTTAATAGCAGGCAGTTGTTCATGGGGCAGGTGCCTTATCCCACTGCCCAGTATTCCAAATTTTCTATGGTACCTGGCCTTGACGGAAATAACATTTCAACAAGAAACAACGGGAAACCTATTTGCAATAAAGCTGCAAATATAAAGTTGATTTTAGGACCATTCCATGGACATTTTAAAGCCTACTGCGATATCAGCGTTTCTTACTCTCGTCCTTTCACCGCACCGCAGTATTTTACCCGAGTCGAGTTCTGACGTCATGCAAGTTTGACGGACATGCTTTCAATTTGTTATTGACAACAACATATTTATAATTTCGTGCTTACTGATCCGAATTTTGAAAACGACACACGCAATCGCGAAAGCGTTTTCTGAAAAACACGATTCTGTAAATGTTTTAGTGAAATTTGATTATTTTTTTTATTTTCAATTTCCATGGCTCTTATTGAAAAGGTGCTAATCACTGATCGTCCCAAACGAGATCAAAGACACGCCGTAGTTTAATAACAGACAGAGAATCTTCTAAGAATATACTTGCGCAATCCTAAAATGCAATAAATCAAGTGTTTTTTCACGTTTTATGAGAGAAATATGTCCAATTGTATCATTGAATCATTTTTAGGTATATGTGGGTGAGAAATTTTCTATACGGACAAAATACAGGCTAAATAAAATATTTGCCATTATTTTCCGCAGGCATAATTTTGTCTTTGCTTCTTGGGGAAATTTCTTGCTGCTAAATACAACCAAGGTGTGTTATTTGATGTGGTCAGAACCGTCAGGTGGTCGGGTCCGAAACATCACCTCGCAGGAGATTTAGTGGTGGGGTGTCGATTTTACAAGTAATGTAGGCAGCGTACACGGCATGGGTTGTCTGTCTTTAATCCGACAAAACAGGGTTAAGGCTTGGTTTTTTGAATACCCTTATTTATTTATTTATTTATTTATTTATTTATTTATTTATTTATTTATTTATTTATGTATTTATTTATTTATTGGTGTTTAAGGTCACATACTTCTGCACAATGGCTAATCGTGACCGTGACAGTTTTTGAGGTGGAGGAAGCCGGAGTACCCGGAGAGAACCACCAAGCATCGACGAGCAACTGTCAGCTCCTCAACATTCTCACTCTGTTCAGGCTCCGCTCAGGCAGGGTTACAGAGGTTGAAGACATGTGTACCATCGACGTGCAGTATGCCTTAGTACACGGGGACATCGTGCCCCCATGTCGTCAACCGGGCCAAAGTGCCTAGCCCAAGGACACAACGTGAGTCGTCCCGGGCGGGGATCGAACTCGGGACCTCTAGCATAGAAGTACAACAGTCTACCACTGAGCCACCGCGCTCCCTTGAATACCCTTAATACTATTATACATTATCCCTCAGGAATTCTAAGTCTGATAAAAGAGGTCATGTTTATCTATTGCATACCCATTTTGCTGCCCGAAAACAGCCGATTTTATTAAAATTTTGACGTTTAGCAGCCTGTAGAGGGATTAACAAACGACTAGCGGAATATTCTATCTATGCAGTTTGTAAGACCTGCCAATGTCAAATTGTTCTTGAAAATCCACAGCAAGCAGTTAGCGAAATCCACGGAAAATGTAAATTTTAAGCGTTTAAGGGGCATCTAAACACCAATAAATAAACAATATCATGCAGTGCAGTGTGGAATATGAAGTGAGGCGGTCCAAAACATTTTAACAAGAAATACAGGAAACCTATTTGCAGTAACGCTGCAAACATGAACTTGATTTTAGGACCATTCCATGGACAGTTTAAAGCCTACTTCGATATCAGCGTTCCTTATTCTCAACCTTTCAGTGCATGACTGCAGTATTTCACCCGAATCGAGTTCTGACGTCATGCAAGTTTGGTCGTCATGCTTTCAATTTTGTTATTGCTAACTACATATTTATAATTTCATTATTTCTGATCGGAATTTTGAAAATGACACACGCAATCGCGACAGAGTTTTCTGAAAAACTCGAATCTGCAAAAAGTTTTAGTGAAATTTCATTTTTTTTATTTTAAATTTCGATGGCTCTTGTCGAAAAGGTGTTAATTACTGATCGTTCCAAACAAGATCAAAGACTGACGCCGAAGATTAAAAACAGACAGAGAATCTTCTAAAAATATACATGTGCAATCCTAAAATGCAATAAATCAAGTCTTTTTTCACGTTTTATGCATGTTTTATATGAGAGAAACATGTCCAATCGTATCATTGAATCATTTTTAGGTATATGTGGGTGAGAAATTTTGTATACGGACAAAATACACACTAAATAAAACAATTGGCATTATTTTCAAAGCAGCCCATTTTATCAAACTTTTGATGTTCAGATGCTGGTGTAGAGCTAACAAATCCTGACCGGAATATTTTGTCCATGCAACATGTAATGGCACACTAAGACCTATGAATGACCATTTTTTTCTTGAAATTTACAAGATGTTTTTAAAAAATCCAGGGAAAACTTGAATTTTTAAGCCTTTGATGGGTATCGCTGTTTAACCAGCCCAAAACGGGTTAAGGCTTGGTTTATTGAATACCCTTATTACTTACAAAAATTATCCTCGGTGATTTCCACTTCCAAGAGAGGAAGTTATGTTTATTTCCCAGCTACAGGGGCTGTGAGGGGCTGAAAACAGCCTATTCTATAAAGGGTGTTTATATTTGAGAGTCTGTGGGGGGTTAACAAATGCTTATCAGAATATTCTGTCCTTGCAGTTTATAATGTTACACCACGATCTGCGACGGACCAGTTTTTTCTTGAAAATCTACTTGACATTTTTAGAGAAATCCACGTAAAGCATGATTGTTTAAGCTTTTGGGGGAATCACTCTTAAACCACCCAAAACGGGTTAACACTTGGTTTTTTGAATACCCTTATTACTTACAACAATGGTCCTCGGTGAATTCCACTTCCAACGAAGGAGATTATGTTTATTTCTCAGGTACACATTGGGTGCTGTGTGCGTCCGAAAATAGCCCATTTCAACAAAATTACAAAGCTTGGCAGCCTGTGGAGGGTTAATAAACGCTCACCGGAATATTTTGTCCATGCCACTTGTAATGTCACACAAAGACCTGCGAGTAGTCAATTTTTCTTGAAAACCTACAAGATGTTTTTAGAGAAATCCACAGAAAATTCGAATTTTAAGATTTTAAGGGGTCTCTCTCTTTATCCTGCCCAAAAAGGGTTAAGACTTCAACTTTTGAATATCCTTACTAAAACTATCCTTATAAAAATGTTTCCGTATAGAGTGTGGACTCGATAAAAGAACGCACTTTTCTTTGTGGCGTACCCATTGGGTGCCGTTGGCGTCCAAAAACAGCCCATTTTATCACAATTTTGACTTTCAGCAGCCCATGGAGGGTTAACAAATGCTCCCCTTAGTATTTTGTCCATGCAACTTCTATTGTCACACCAAGATCTGGGAGTAACAAATTTTTCTTGAAAATCTACAAGACTCGTTTAGAGAAATCCACGGAAAACATGAATTTTTTAGCTTTATGGGGTATTGCTGTTTAACCAGTCCAAAACGGGTTAATGCTTGGTTTTATGAACACCCTTATTACTGACAAAAATGATCCTCGGTGAATTCCACTTCCAATAAAGGAAGTTATGTTTATCTCTCATGTATTGTTTGGGTGCAGTGGGGGCCTGAAACCGACCCATTTCATCAAAATTTCGATGTTTGGCAGCCTGTGGAGGGTTACCATATGCATCGCCGAATATCTCGTATGTATCAAAGGTCGTGTCACAGACAGGTCTAGAAATGATGAATGTTTAAACAAAATCTACAAGACGTGTTTCGAGAAAGTCCCCATAAACCCCAATTTTGGCAGTTTTTTGTCAATTCTGTGGAAATAAGGGTTAAATCGAAAATTCCGCTTAGGTACATTTTTAGATTTTGTGCCCCTGTATGCGTGTGCAAAATTTCGTGAAAATCGGTCCGAAAATGGCTTCTGAATCGTACGGACAAAATGTGTGGGAAAAAAAAAAAAAAAAACCAAAAAACTAGACTTTATGATTCTGGAGAATCATGGCTTTTCCCGATTAGATTCCATGATTTTTCATGACCCCACAATGTCTGATGAATTGTTTTTAACTGTCTCACTGAAGTTCCGGCATTGATGTTATGAGAAAGGTGAGTATAGTAGTCTCAAATGACTCAGTTTGGGTTTGATAAAAAAAAAATGTTTAGGTAAAACCCATCATTAATGGTAGAATGGGTTAATATCAAGATCAATGTTTCCCTATCAGTTTTGCGTCCGGTAAAAGAAGTTACGTTTCTCTGTGGCATTTCCATTTGTTGGTGTCCAAAAACAGACTATTTCTTCATTTTTTTACATTTAGCAGCCCATGGAGGGTTAACAAATGCCTACCAGAATAATTTATCCATGCAACTGGTCATATGACACTAAGACCTATCAACGGCCATTTTCTTTTGGAAAGCCCACAAAATGTTTGTAAAGAAATCCAGGGAAAACGATTTTTTAAGCTATCGATGGGTATCCGTGTTAACCTCCCCAACAGGGGTTAACGCTTGGTTTTTTTAATACCCCTATTACTTACAAAGATGGTCCTCTGTGAATTCCACTTCCAACAAAGGAGATTATGTTTATCTCTCATGTATACATTGGGTGCTGTGCGTTTCTGAAAACAGCCCCATGTTAACAAAATAACGATGCTTGGCAGCTTGTAGATGGTTAATAAACGCTCACCGGAGTATTTTGTCCATGCAACTTGTAATGTCACATAAAGACCTACGAATAGTCAATTTGTCTTGAAACTCTACAAGTTACCGTTAGGGAATTTCACAGAAAATGGGAATTTAAAGCTTTCAAGGGATATCTCGCTTTAGCCTGCCCAAAATGGGTTAAGACGTCGACTTTTGAATACCCTTAATGCTTACAAAAGTGTTTCCGTATAAATTGTGCGCTCGATAAAAGGAGGCACTTTTCTTTGTGGTGTACCCTTTGGGTGCTGTTGGTGTCCAAAAACAGCCCATTTTATCACAATTTTGACCTTCAACAGCCCGGGGAGGGTTAACTAATGCTGACCGGAATATTTTGTTCATGCAACTTGTAATGTCACACCAAGACCTGCAAATAGCCGAATTTTTTCTTGAAAACCTACAAAATGTTGATAGAGAAATCCACAGAAAACGGGGATTTTAAGATTTTAATGGGTATCTCTATTTAACCAGCCCAAAATGGGTTAAGACGTCAAATTTTGAACACCCTTACCACTTTCAAAAATATTTTCCGATCAATTTTGCGTCCGATAAATGAAGGTCCCTTTCTCTCTGGAATACCGTTTGGGTGCTGTTGGCGTCTAAAAACAGCCCATTTTATCACAATTTTTATGTTTAGCAGCTCGAGGAGGGTTAACTAATGCTGACCGGAATATTTTATCCATGCAACCTGTAATGTCACACCAAGACCTGAGAGTGACCAATTTTTCTTGAAAATCTACAAGACTCGTTTAGAGAAATCCACGGAAAACACAAACTTTTGAGCATTATGGGGGTATTGCTGTTCAACCAGCTCAAAATGGGTTAACGCTTGGTTTTCTGAACACCCTTATTACTGACAAAAATGATCCACGGTGAATTCCACTCCCAATAAAGGAAGCTATGTTTATCTCTCGTGTATTGTTTGGTTGCAGTGGGAGCCTGAAACCGGCCTATTTTATCAAAATTTCGATGTTTGGCAGCCTGTGGAGGGTTACCATATGCATCGCCTGATATGTCGTGTGTACCAAAGAGTGTGCCACAGACAGGTCTAGCAATGACGAATGTAAAAAAAAAATCTACAAGACATGTTTCGAGAATGTGCCGATAAACACCAATTTTGGGAGTTTTTTGCCAATTCTGACGAAACAAGGGTTAAATCGAAAATTCCGCTTCCGTACGTTTTTAGACTTTATGCCCCTCTATGCGTGTGCAAAATTTCGTGAAAATCGGTTCGAAAATGGCTTCTGAATCCTACGGACAAAATGTGTGGAAAAAAAAAAAAAAAAACCCCCCACCCCCCCCCCAAAAAAAAATAATAATCCGTAGAAAAACAATAGTCTTTTCCAGAGGGAAAAGCCTAAAAAAAAAAAAAAAAAAATAATAATAATCCGTAGAAAAACAATAGTCTTTTCCAGAGGGAAAAGCCTAAAAAAAAAAAAAAAATAATAATCCGTAGAAAAACAATAGTCTTTTCCAGAGGGAAAAGCCTAAAAATATTAATCTGTAGAAAAACAATAGTCTTTTCCAGAGGGAAAAGCCTAACCCCCCCGCCCCCCCCCCAAAAAAAAAAAAATAATAATCCGTAGAAAAACAATAGTCTTTTCCAGAGAGAAAAGCCTAAAAAAACCCCAAAAAACCCACCAAAAAAAAAAAAAATAACTAGACTTTATGATTCTGGAGAATCATGGCTTTTCCCGATTAGATTCCATGATTTTTCTTGACCCCACAGTGTCTGATGAATTGTTTTAAGCTGTCTCACTAAAGTTCCTTCATTGATGTTATGAGAAAGGTGAGTATAGTAGTATCAAATGACTCGGTTTGGGTTTGATAAAAAAATGTTTAGGTAAAACCCATCATTAATGGTAGAATGGGTTAATATCAATATCAATATTTCCCTATCAGTTTTGCGTCCGGTAAAAGAAGTTACGTTTCTCTGTGGCATTTCCATTTGATTTTGTTGGTGTCCAAAAAACAGACTATTTCCTCATTTTTTTTTTACATTTAGCAGCCCATGAAGGGTTAACAAATGCCTACCAGAATAATTGATCCATGCAACTGGTCATATGACACCAAGACCTATCAACGGCCATTTTCTCTTGAAAACCCCACAAAATGTTTGTAAAGAAATTCAGTGTAAATGATTTTTTAAGCTTTTGATAGGTATCCCTGTTAACCTCCCCAACAGGGGTTAACACTTGGCTTTTTGAATACCTTTATTATATTTCAAAAATGGTCCTCTGTGAATTCCACTTCAAACAAAGGAGATTATGTTTATCTCTCATGTATACATTAGGTGCTGTGCATGTCTGAAAACAGTCCCATGTTAACAACATTACGATGCTTGCAGCTTGTAGATGGTTAAAAAACGCTCACCGGAGTATTTTGTCCATGCAACTTGTAATGTCACATAAAGACCTACGAATAGTCAATTTGTCTTGAAACCCTACAAGTTACCGTTAGGGAAATTCACAGAAAATGGGAATTTAAAGCTTTCAAGGGATATTTCTCTTTAGCCTGCCCAAAATGGGCTAAGACGTCGACTTTTGAAAACCCTTACTACTAACAAAAATGTTTCCGTATAAATTGTACGCACGATAAAAGAAGGCACTTTTCTTTGTGGTGTACCCTTTGAGTGCTGTTGGTGTGCAAAAACAGCCCATTTTATCGCAATTTTGACCTTCAGCAGCCCGGGGAGGGTTAACTAATGCTGACCGGAATGTTTTGTTCATGCGACTTGTAATGTCACACCAAGACCTGCAAATAGCTGATTGTTCTTGAAAACCTACAAGCTGTTGTTAGAGAAATCCACAGAAAACGGGTATTTTAAGATTTTAATGGGTATCTCTCTTTAACCAGCTCAAAATGGGTTAAGACGTCAAATTTTGAATACCCTTACCACTTTCAAAAATATTTTCCAATCAATTCTGCGTCCGATAAATGAAGGCCCCTTTCTCTGTGGTATATCGTTTGGGTGCTGTTGGTGTCTAAAAACAGCACATTTTATCACACTTTTTACGTTTAGCAGCTCGGGGAGGGTTAACTAATGCTGACCGGAATATTTTATCCATGCAACTTGTAATGTCACACCAAGACCTCAGAGTGACCAATTTTTCTTGAAAATCTACAAGACTCGTTTAAAGAAATCCACGGAAAACATGAAGTTTTGAGCCTTTTTGGAGTATTTCTGTTTAACCAGCCCAAAACGGGTTAACACTTGGTTTTATGAACACCCTTATTACTTACAAAAATGATCCTCGGTGAATTCCACTTCCAATGAAGGAAGTTATGTTTACCTCTCGGGTATCGTTTGGGTGCTCTGGGGGTCTGAAACCGGCCCATTTCATCAAAATTTCGATGTTTGGCAGCCTGTGGAGGGTTACCATATGCATCGCCTAATATGTCGTGTGTATCAAAGGTTGTGTCATAGGCAGGTCTAGTAATGATGTATATTTAAAAAAAATCCTAAAGACCTGTTTCGAGAAAGTGCCGATAAACCCCAATTTTGGCAGTTTTTTGCCAATTCTGGCGAAATAAGGGTTGAATCGAAAATTCCGCTTAGGTACATTTTTAGATTTTTTGCCACTCTATGTGCGTGCCAAATTGTGTGAAAATCGGTTCCAAAATGGCTTCTGAATCGTACGGACAAAAATGTGTGGAAAAAAAAAAAAAAAAAAAAAAACCCAAAAACTAGACTTTATGATTCTGGAGAATCATGGCTTTTTCCGATTAGATTCCATGATTTTTCTTGACCCCACAGTGTCTGATGTATTGTTTTTAACTGTCTCACTAAAGTTCCTTCATTGATGTTATGAGAAAGGTGAGTATAGTAGTCTCAAATGACTCGGGTTGGGTTTGATAAAAAAATGTTTAGGTAATACCCATCATTAATGGTAGAATGGGTTAATATCAATATCAATGTTTCCCTATCAGTTTTGCGTCCGGTAAATGAAGTTACGTTTCCCTGTGGCATTTCCATTTGATGTTGTTGGTGTCCAAAAACAGACTATTTCCTCAATTTGTTTTACATTTAGCAGCCCATGAAGGGTTAACAAATGCCTACCAGAATAACTGATCCATGCAACTAGTCATATGACACCAAGACCTATCAACGGCCATTTTCTCTTGAAAGCCCCACAAAATGGTGGTAAAGAAATCCAGGGAAAACGATTTTTTAAGCTTTTGATGGGTATCCCTGTTAACCTCCCCAACAGGGATTAACGCTTGGCTTTTTGAATACCTTTATTACTTACAAAAATGGTCCTCTGTGAATTCCACTTCAAACAAAGGAGATTATGTTTATCCCTCATGTATACATTAGGTGCTGTGCGTGTCTGAAAACAGTCCCATGTTAACAACATTACGATGCTTCGCAGCTTGTAGATGGTTAAAAAACGCTCACCAGAGTATTTTGTCCATGCAACTTGTAATGTCACATAAAGACCTACGAATAGTCAATTTGTCTTGAAACCCTACAAGTTACCGTTTGGGAAATTCACAGAAAATGGGAATTTAAACCTTTCAAGGGATATCTCTCTATAGCCTGCCTAAAATGGGTTAAGACGTCGACTTTTGAATACCCTTACTACTTACAAAAATGTTTCCATATAAATTGTACGCGTGATAAAAGAAGGCACTTTTCTTTGTGGTGTACCCTTTGGGTGCTGCTGGTGTGCAAAAACAGCCCATTTTATCGCAATTTTGACCTTCAGCAGCCGGGGAGGGTTAACTAATGCTGACCGGAATATTTTGTTCATGCGACTTGTAATGTCACACCAAGACCTGCAAATAGCCGATTTTTCTTGAAAACCTTCAAGATGTTGTGTAGAGAAATCCACAGAAAACGGGTATTTTAAGATTTTAATGGGTATCTCTCTTTAAGCAGCCCAAAATGGGTTAAGATGTCAAATTTTGAATACCCTTACCACTTTCAAAAATATTTTCCGATCAATTTTGCGTCCGATAAATGAAGGCCCCTTTCTCTGTGGCATATCGTTTGGGTGCTGTTGGTGTCTAAAAACAGCCCATTTTATCACAATTTTTACGTTTAGCAGTTCGGGGAGGGTTAACTAATGCTGACCGGAATATTTTATCCATGCAACTTGTAATGTCACACCAAGACCTGAGAGTGATCAATTTTTCTTGAAAATCTACAAGACTCGTTTAGAGAAATCCACGGAAAACATGAAGTTTTGAGCTTTTTGGGGGTATTGCTGTTTAACCAGCCCAAAACGGGTTAACACTTGGTTTTCTGAACACCCTTATTACTTACAAAAATGATCCTCGGTGAATTCCACTTCCAATAAAGGAAGTTATGTTTACCTCTCGGTACCGTTTGGGTGCAGCAGGGGTCTGAAACTGGCCCATTTCATCAAAATTTCGATGTTTGGCAGCCTGTGGAGGGTTACCATATGCATTGCCTAATATGTCGTGTGTATCGGAGGTTGTGTCATAGGCAGGTCTAGTAATGATGAATGTTTAAAAAAAATCCTAGAGACGTGTTTCGAGAAAGTGCCGATAAACACCAATTTTTGCAGTTTTTTGCCAATTCTGGCGAAATAAGGGTTAAATCGAAAATTCCGCTTAGGTACATTTTTATATTTTTTGCCACTCTATGCGTGTGCCAAATTGTGTGAAAATCGGTTCGAAAATGGCTTCTGAATCGTACGGACAAAAATGTGTGGGGAAAAAAAAAAAAAAAAAAATAATAATAATCCGTAGAAAAACAATAGTCTTTTCCAGAGGGAAAAGCCTAAAAAAAAACAAAAAAAAAAAAAAAAAAAAAAATCTAGACTTTATGATTCTGGACAATCATGGCTTTTCCCGATGAGATTCCATGATTTTTCATGACCCCACAGTGTCTGATGAATTGTTTTTTTACTGTCTCACTGAAGTTCCTTCATTGATGTTTTGAGAAAGGTGAGTATAGTAGTCTCACATGACTCAGCTTGATAAAAAACATTGTTTAGGTAAAAAGTATCATTAACGGTGGAGTGGGTTAATGTCAATATCGTCCTCCAACAAGTCCTCCAAATATTGATGTCTGGCTTTTTGTAGAGGGTTTACAAATGCTTACAGGAATATTTTGTACATGCGACTTGTAATGTCACACTAAGATCTGAGAATGGCCATTTTTTCTTGAAAATCTACGAGATGTTTTTAGAGAAATCCTCAGATAACATGAATTTTTAACCTTTTGAGGGGTATCGCTCTGTAACCAGCCCTGAACAGGTTAATGCTTGGTTTTGTGAATACCTTCATTACTTACAAAATGATCGTCGGTGAATTCCACTTCCAATGAAGGAGGTTATGTTTATCTCGCAGGTACACATTTGGTGTTATGGTTGCCCAAGAACAGCCCATTTTCACCAAATGTCTATGCTTGAAGCCTCTGGGGGGTTAACAAATGCTTACCGAAATATTTTGTCCATGCAACTTGTAATGTCACTCCAAGACCTGCGAATAGTCAATTTTTCTTGAAATTTTTTTTTTGGAGAAATCAACAGAAAACTGGAATTTTAAGCATTTAAGGGGTATATCTCCTTAACTAGTCAAAAATGGGCTAAGACCTCGATTTTTGAATACACTTACTACTTACAAAAATGTTTTCCTGTCAGTTTTGCGTCCGGTAAAAGAAGTTTTGTTTCTCTGTTGCATTCCCATTTGATGTTGTTCGTGTCCAAAAACAGACTATTTTTTCAAAATTTTGACATTTAGCAGCCCATGGAGGGTTAATAAATGCTTACTGGAATAATTTATCTTATCAACTGGCAATGTGACACCCAAGGCCTGTCAATGGCCATTTCTCTTGAAAACCCTACCAGATGTTTGTAAAGAAATCCATGGAAAATATAAATTTTTAAGCTTTTGATGGGTATCACTATTAACAACCACAAAAGGGGTTAACCCTTGTTTTTTTTAATACCCTTATTACTTACAAAAATGGTCCTTGGTGAATCCCACTTCCAACAAAGGACATTATGTTTATTTCTCGGGTACACGTTGGGTGTTGTGCGTGTCCGAAAACAGCCCATTTCAACAAAATTACGATACTTGACAGCATGTAGACGGTTATTAAACGCTCACCGCAATATTTTGTCCATGCAACTTATAATGTCACACAAAGACCTGCGAGTAGTCACTTTTTCTTGAAAACCTCAGGATGTTTTTAGAAAAATCCACAGAAAATGGGAATTTCAAGATTTCAAGGGGTCTCTCTCTTTAACCTGTCCAAAATGGGTTAAGACTTCGTCTTTTGAATACCCTTACTACATACAAAAATGTTTCCGTTTTGATTGTGCGCTCGATAAAAGAAGGCACTTTTCTTTGTGACGTACCCATTGGGTGCTGTTAGCGTCCAAAAACAGTCCATTTTATCACAATTTTTACGTTTAGCAGCCTGTGGCGGGTTAACAAATGCGCACCGCAGTATTTTGTCCATCCAGCTTCTGTTGTCACACCAAGGCCTGGGAGTGAAAAATTTCTCTTGAAAATCTACAAGACTTGTTTAGAGAAATCCATGGGAAACATGACTTTTTAAGCTTTTGAGGGGTTTTGCTGTTTAACCAGTCCAAAACGGGTTAACGCTTGGTTTTTTGAACACCTTTATTACTTACAAAAACAATTCTAGGTGAATTCCACTTCCAATAAAGGAAGTTACGTTTATCTCTCATGTATCGTTTGGGTGCTGTGGGGGCCTGAAACCGGCCCATTTCATCAAAATTTCGATGTTTGGCAGCCTGTGGAGGGTTACCATATGCATCGCCTGAGATGTCGTGTGTATCAAAGGTCGTGTCACAGGCTGGTCAAGCAATGATGAATGTTTAAAAAAAATCTACAAGACGTGTTTCGAGAAAGTGCCGATAAACCCCAATTTTGGCTGTTTTTGCCAATTCTGACGAAATGAGGATTAAATCGAAAATTCCGCTTCGGTACATTTTTAGATTTTGTGCCACTCCGTACCATAATCCGTAGAATAACAAGAGTCTTTTCCAGAGGGAAAAGCCTAAAAATGTACGTTACCTCTTGGGAGCAATTTTTTTATTATTAGTAGGGTTTAACGACACATTAACAGCCAGGGTCATATCATGTCGGCGACAGTTTTACGGGTGGAGGAAGCCGGAGTACCCGGAGAGAACCACCGAACAACGACGAGCATCTGTCAGCTCTCCAACATCGTAACTCTAAACTCTGCACCACGGCACAAGCAGGGTTAGATTGGTTGAAGATATGCGCACCTTCGACGTGCAGTACGCCTTTGTACACAGCGTCATCGTGTCCCCATGCGGGCAATCGGGGTTAAGTGCCTTGCCCAAGGACACAACGCGGGAGCGCGAATCAGTCGCTGAATTGGGAGCAAATGGAGTTTATTTAAATGTGAATGTCTCTTTGCAGTATATTCCAGACAAATCTTCTGGAATCCATTCTTGGCCGGGAGGCCTTTGCACAAGAGGAAAGGCGGACAAGTGAGATTTTCCAACGACCAAACAGCTGATTTGGAAAAAAAATTTGATAAGCAAAAGTATTTATCACCACCAGAGAGGAAGAAACTGGCCAAGACCTTACAGTTATCAGAAAGACAGGTAGGTCCATTCCACCGATTTGAAAAACTGTAATTTTGTCGGTCATTTAATATTTTTCCAGCAAGCATTAAACTTCTAAGCACAATTTTTAACATTTGACACAATTTATTCACACAACACTGCATTCCAGTTAACTCGCTAAAGTAGGATCTATCCATATCAAGTGGGAGAGTTACTCTTAGTGTTGGAACAATGTAGACTACTTAATTTTTTATATGTTTTAATTGAGTAATTGTTTATAATTTTAAAACATCAAACCATTTGTCATACCTGCAGTACAAATTCGACCTTTTAAATAGGTTATAGTGTAAACTCCTGTTAATTGGATAAAACATATCGTAATCTGTTAAAGAATTACTCCGGCATCCACTGAATTCCTCATATTTATGGATATCTTGGGCATTAATACACAAAGTATGGCATTTAAACTATTTTATCTTGTTTGACGGAGCTCTACGAGCGCTGTCAAACAGGATATAATAAAATAAATGCCCATTTTATCGCTAGAACACTGGAATGTGATCAAATTCTGTTAAATGGATATACATGTTTTTTGAATACTTTGCTCTGGAAAAATGGCTATTCAATTAATTTGTTTCCACTGTATTTCTAAGTATTCCTCTTTACATTAATAACTTGATTATATACTCTGAAGGTTATTATAAACAACTATTTAAACATACAACAGACACGCATGTTTTTCGAAAAACTGGACAAAACATGGCATGAGTGGCTTGCGAATGCTTCAGCGGGATCTGATGAAGATTAGAAGGAATTGCATGGCATATAACGATTTTGAATACCAGATTAAAGAATCGATTTACACTCGAGAAAATGCCCAAAAACCTCTAAGTGGTTTAACAAAATAAAATGTCAATCACTTTGTGATAATACACACGCTTAAAATTAAAGGATGTTATAATAGCAGGCGACACTTACAAATATAAGTTTCGAATAACAACGTTGCTTATGACCTCTCACTGGAATGAGCTCAACGCCATCGTTCCAACGAGGGAGGGGTGATAACATATGTTTTCGAGGCAAAAATTTTAAAAAGTAATAACGCTTGAATGGCGATTCTATGAATAGCCCTGTCATTTTCGCTAGGTAAAGGTTCAAAGAATATCAATGTGTAAAGCATACCATTTAAAACAAAACTGTGTGGTTTGGGATAGTTATCAGGTGGAAACCAGAATTATCTCTTTCGTGGGCGGGTAACAAGAATCCCAAATTTTCACGTCCGCCTTAGTCACTTGTGAAAAGTTAAGTTTATCGTACCCACGCATGAGATAAAATGAAAATATTTCATACATATAACTTCCACGTGATGAACCGTTTCGTCAAAATACAAATAATAGTTTTTATTGCAAATGCCGTGTACTGGGGTTCGAACCCATGTCGAGAGAGTGTCCTTCGGTACCAATGGTTTGGCTAAATTAAAGTAAACCACTTGGCTACTGACAATCCGAGTTAATTGTTCCGAGTTCAAGTGTTGTCTTTGCTCTCAATGGAGTAAACATTTGTGAAAATTTTATATCGAGACTGAAAGTATAGATATCTCGTTATACATTATATTATAAACATCACAGCGTAGATCTTCTAATAACGATACCAGAATATTTCTGTTGAAATTGTGCGTTACTGGTATCTCCAACTATTATAAGAACAACATGATTTAGTAGTCAGACCCTAGTGGTCGCACAGATAGCCTTATCCACAAACTTACCCATTGAGTATACACTTGCTGAACCATTGAGCAAGTTTGCAATTCATAGACGGAATAGACTACCCAGTGGCCCTAGAACAGCAAATTTACTCATTGGGTTGTGGAGTTTATGTGGAGTTAGCAACTAAGGGTATGCCCAGCACCCACCCGTTGTGTATCTGAGTTACAAATCACATAGAGTGCACTGTAGTTTTAGACACCATTTTTAAAGTTAGGCCTGATAATTAGAGGTCCTGGAATATTCTCAACTTAAGCGTGTCACTGCTTCCCAAGATGTCTGAACTGGACTTTTTTGCACAATTACAAATAGTTTAAAATGTTACAGGCATTTGTCAAATGGTGTATACCCGACTCCTCATTGGAAGCCACTCGATGACACGATGGGAGATAATGATAAGTGTAAAGTACATAAAAACAAGGCTATCCTCAATGCTCCAAGTGCAGAAATCAGTGGTTGTGCGATGATAGCGAGGCTGTTGTCTGGCATTGTGCGACAAAATGGTGTGATTACCAACGCACAATTGAGAAAGACCAGCCACTGAATTGCCCCCATCATGGTCATACACTTTAGAGTGGTCGTTGAAGGTTTCAACAATTCGACATCAAGCGGACTTTGCAACCATTTGGAGCAGATATAATCGTGGATCCATATTCTTAAATCTGCTTTGGGAAAACGTTTTCTAGATGGCGTGTAAGATGGTTGCCTATTCAACGAATTTCGCAACAAGTCATTTCAATTCCGTAATTAAAGACCTCAATAATTCATTCAATATTAAAGATGACAACCTGAATCTAAGATGGCCACCTGAATCTAAGATGGCCACCAAAATGGTACCTCTCATGAGTTTCTGCTGATCCGCTGAGTCTCCTTTCCCAGACTTTCGGTTATATTTCCAGACGACAACCTTTACACGAACACTCGGACAGCTGATTTATTCTTCTCACTCGGTCGGTGAAAGCATTTGCGCTTCTATTCCTGTCTTGTTCGATGAACCATTTCTGTAAGCTTTGCGCAGGTCAAGTTGGACAAGGTATGCGTGGGTTCTCTAGTTTGAGAGTTCATCCGTAGGTTGTGATTTGGAAATACCTTGTGGCTGTTGAACTAGATCCGAAAAATGGGGTTGGAGACTCAGTAGACTGGAATTCACTCCTATGGTGATAGACTTGGGTGCAGCAAACGAAACTCGACTAAAGTTCATCGGATGCAATTGCAAGTTGTCTTCCATTCTCAGTCAGTTTACCCGTATCTGTAATTCATTTTTTTTCTGTGTGGCTTAGCGGTTAGAGCATTGGACTATAGAAACGAAAATGGTAATTGCGTCGCGTCTTTGGACAAGACACTTAATTCCGATTGTCCAGGTGTGGACGCGGTGACGCTGTGTAATAAGGCGTACTGCACGTCGATAGTGCACTTGGCTTCCCCGTTAACCCTGTTTGTAAGTGCGTTGGCGAGTCTGGGAGTGAGTAGGCACTACTCGGTGGTTCTCTCCGGATATTTCGGCTCTCCCCATCCATACTTCAACCCAACCCAATGTGACACCTGGATGCGGAACGTGTTGTAAACCCCCACGAAACAAACAAACAATTCATTTTTTCTCTTCTTTAACCGTCGTGGCCTGTTGGTTAATTTGTGTATTTGTTTATTGGGGTTTAACAACACTTTCAGTTGTCAAGGCATATCGTGGCGGGAAGATTTGCACAAGGAGGAAAGCCTGAGTAGCTGGAGACACTCACTGAGCTGCGACTAGCAACTGTCTAACTATCTCGACATAAGCGGAGTTAGCAGCGGCTGAAGGCAAGTGTTCATCGACATGCAGTACTTCCAAGTACACAGTGGATTAAGTGTCTTACCCAAGGACACAATGCAGATGACGTGGATCAGGATCGAACTGTTGACCTTTCGTTCTAATGCTCTTCTCAACGAGCTACGCGCTCTCGACCTGTCGTTAACAATTGTGAAAGCGACGGGTTTCGAGATAAAAAACAACTATAATTCACATGAAACGTCTCCGGATGTGTACCATACACCTGGAGCTTAATTAAGTACACCCTGAAATGTTTCATGACAGTGAAGTTATTGTTACTGATTATAATGTTTTAATGATTGCTGTGTCTTGCAGTACATTTTATTTAGTGAAACATGATGTTTCTGGTTGATAGCGTACCCCAAACACATCCCCTCGTCCACGTGAAGCATGCTTCCCACGAATGTCACAAAAAACACTATCATACACATGCAATATCTGGGTATAAAACAAGAAAATGTGTCACTTCTTTTATCAATAAACGTTGATATGGCAAGGAGGAGACTGCCAGAGGCACTAAGATGGCAAAACATTGGCATGCATGCAACATGCATGTTATTTAAAGCTATTGGAATGCAACTTGGCTACTGTCATTCTGTCATCAGCAGACTTGTCCGAAAACATCAACAAACCAACGATGTTAAGGACAGACCAAGGTCTGGACAACCCCAAAGGACCTCTTCTCGGGAAGATCGGAGTCTAGCACGCCTCGTTAGGCGTGAACCCTTTGCTTCAAGTGGGGTTTTGAAACGACTTTGGCTCCCCAACAGGCGTGTGTGCAACAGAACTGTCCGAAACCGTCTCGAAGCACTGGAGATGAGCCCCAGGAGGGTCATGAAGCGCTCCGGTCTGTTCGATCAGCATCACAGACGGCGATTGAAGTGGTGTATGGTACGACAACATTGGAATCTCAGGTCGTGGAGGAGAGTCCATTGGTCAGACGATTAGGTCCCTGCTTCACTTCACAGATGGTCGCGTAAGAGTGTGGAGGCATAAAAATACTGCTTACGTGCCCAGGAACATCTGACCTATTGTTCCTTATGGCGAAGGATCAGTAATGATCTGGGGATGCCTCTCTCATGATTGTAAACTTAATTTGGTGACTGTAGGTGGGAATCGCAATGGTCATCAATACATGCGGGACATTCTAAATCCGGTTGTCGTGCTTCATTTTGACAACCACCCGTTGACTACTCGCACTGTATTCATGGATAACAATGCAAGGCCACATCGTTCCCCGTGCTGTGAAAGCATTCCTTCAGAACAACGCTATTACAACACTACCTTGGCCTACAACCCCCATTTGAATTCCTTAGAACACATCTGGGACTTTCTTGGACGTCGTGTGCAAGCAAGGGATCCCCTTGTACAGAATTTGACCTATTTGGAAGCTGCATTGCATGCGGAGTGGCAGCTGTTGCCTCTGGACTGTATCAGAAGGCTCGCTGGTAGCATTCTGGCTGTCATGGGTACGTGGTGGCCACACTCGTTACTGACGTCAGACACTGCTATTGTGGTCAGGAGATCACAAGTTACATTTTTTGTCAGTAATTACCGGAGTTGTTTTATCATGGTCCGTTCCAGCACCATCGAGAGAACATTTTTCCATCAAAAACATTAGTGACAGATATGTGTAATTGCCCAGCAAACACTGACATATCAGACCAATATCGGATAGCTGATATCTATTTATGATATTGGTCCTATATTTTATCGATATCCTCATTTAAAGCATCAATGGCGCCTTTCATGGCCATATCAGATTAATATGTGATAGCTGATATCTGTTTATGCTATTTGTCCGATATTTCATCAATGTCAGTATCCTCATATAAAATAAGGAACCTTTTGATATCGGCCCAATTACGGTTTGATATCAACTTAGAAAGAGTTGAAGAAAAAAACTTTGGAAACAGATTAGTTTATAAGCTATTCTATATTCTCCCCTATATCCCAATATTTTTCTTGATCATGAATAATAATACTGGACGTACTTCCAAATGCGTTAGTCCAGTGTTAGATCCAAACTGCATGTTCGACGTACGAGAGAAAGTGGTACGGAAATCCATAGTTACGGTTTTACACACGCTGCTGACCTTGGATAACCTTAAGTGACACTGCGAAATTTAAACACTGAAATATTGCGTAATTTTCCGAATCGTGCGAATTATTCTCCAAATTCAGACTGCAAGCCGAGAGGTCCTCGGTTCGAATCCCACCTGCAGCAACCGCGTTGTGTCCTTGGGCAAGACACTTCACCCCCATTGCTCATCTGGGGGCACGGTGACGTCGTGTACTAAGGCGTACTGCACGTCGATGGTGCACTTGTCTTCAACCAATGCTAACCCTGCTTGTGTGGAGTTAGTATGTTGGGGAGCTGACAGTTGCTCGCCGTTGCTCGGTGGTTCTCTCCGGGTACTCCGGCTTCTTCCATCCGTAAAACTGTCATGGTCATGATTAGCCATTGTGCAGAAATATGTGACCTTAAACCCCGATAAATAAATAAATAAATAAATTCTCCAAATTAATTTTCTGATTTACATCAGTATTCAAGTTTGCATTCTAGTCTATTGTGGTGTTGTTAATGTTTATAATGTTTATATCGCCCATTTTCGTGTCATGAGTTAACGTTTATTAATATGTTGTCAGCATTATCACGGAGAATCTACCGGAGAATCTACTCAGGGCGAAACATGAAATTGGCACAGTGTCTGGCACCCCGGCGGCAGGCGTCAGTTTGAAACAAAATGTTGTCTTGCAAATGCGCTGCTAACAACTGCGATAATACTTAAAAAAATACCGTGGGTAGGGGTGTCATTTTATCGCATCCCGAAAGATAACGACAGGTTAGTTGACAAAACCAATACCGACACAATTTAATACAACCGCGGGCCGTGTTTTCCAGGTTATCAACTGTTATGCATGAAAATGCAGGCTGGAGCAGGCCAGAGAGAAGAGTGAAAATCTTGAATGAAATGGTTCGTTTGACCTTCAACTTCAAATTATTTGCAATACAACTCGAAAATAACTCAACCTGTGTGGTGTATATGTGTGTATATGTTTGTTCCTTTGTTTGTGGTCTACTATGAATGTGTGACATTACAGGCTCCATTGTTTTTCGGCCTTGCACGATTCGGCCCAATAATTTTCGTGTGCTATTTGGCCTCCTATTGGAGGTATATTTTTAGTATTTAAAAAGGAGGGGGTGAAAATGTCTGCTCCTACTCCCCCAAGGCAGCATCTAATATATGAAGTATATCATTAAATATAACAAATTATCCCATTTATTTATCTATTTATTCATTTGGGTTTTATAACACTTTCCACATCCAGAGTCATATTGTGTCAGGCAGTTTTACATCTGGAAGAAACTGGTGTACCAGTATAGCAGAGAAACACTGAAAATCAATGAGTAACCACCAGACTCAAAGTTCTAGATGGCTTGTAAAAACAGCATTTTCAGTTTCTTTCCCTGTAATTTGGTTCCCTCTTGAAAAACTGTGACAACTATCCAGGCCTAATAAGTTATCAGTGGTTATGGTTAATTTCAGTAGGTAAGGCTATTTCACAACCATAAAAAATGTATAAAATATGTATAAAGTTGTCAGTGAAGTTCAATAACCATAACTTATAGAATAATGCAGAGTGCTATATACAGTAGCATGTGATCTCTTCTTCTCTATATTACAGGTGCAAAAATGGGTACAAAATTGTAAATTAACAAATTTGATTGGAAGTCCACCTAACAAATTACATAAAAATTGCAGAATCTGCTCAGAACATTTTGAGAACATAATGTTATGTTCATGAATCCTGATGATCGGAAAAAACTGGTTGGGAATGCAGTCCCAATTCTGTTTTATGTTCCCAATCCATCTACTAAACTCTTAACTCAAAAAGAAAATTACCGAATAGACAGACGGAAATTGCTCAGCTCAAAACACAGTGTATTGAAGGTAACAATAGACTCCAAGAAGGAAACAGATGAGAGCTCTTATACAATATCAAAGAGTAAAAATCAGTAGGGTTAAAAAAAGTGAACGAAAAGTTTAAAAAATAACATTGATCAAATTTTGAAGCAAGACTCTGTTTCTACCAGAAAATCTGCAAACTCTTTTCATTTCTCAGGTAAAAATGTCAAAACTACACAAGAAGGGTTACCGGTTGAGAGATGAAGACAAATTAATAGTTCTGCAGATATATTATTGTGATGATACGGTGGAAGACATACTCTGCCACAATGCCATCAAATATATCATTGAGCTCGTTGTCAATATCTGGATACATGGAAATGTCAAATTCCCAAATTTTGACCAACAAAAAACTAAAACAAGTCAAAAAAAATCCAAACAAGATAGGACAATTATCAAAGTCATGTATCTTAAAAAATGTTTTAACAGTAGATTAAAATGTTTATTTTAGCATTTGCAATTTATATTTAGTAAGATAATTATTTTTGTTACAATTTATTTATTATTTTTCAATAAAATGTAATATAAGTTACAAGAATAAAACATTCCGGTAATGGCACATGAAACTGTGGTAGGAACATAAAGCTCTGAGAAGTGTCTCCCAACATTTCTGATTAAAATTCATGTAATTTTTATTGGTTTGAAATTAAGGCTGAATGACATTCTCGTGTATTAATTTCAGTATGGACAAACTGGACTTAAATGGGGTTTAGGATTATAGTTCACTCTATACAATGCCTAATGTCATGATCTGACAACCAGTCATGGCGTTAAGAGATACACATTAGTTCAAAAGAGTGGAATATATAACACAACTATATGAATCAGAAAACAAAACAACAATCAAATAGGACTAGAATTAATTAGTACAGTATTATAAATAAGTTTAATTCATTTTTTGCATACAGACATACATTGAAATCTACATAAAATAAATAAATAAGTGGTTATGTGTGTGTGTGGGCAGATGGAGTTTGGGTATTTTTTTAGTTTTTTTTTTTATTATTCATTTGTTTTCTTCAAATTCTGATTCAACAGTTACAGTTTCCAAACTGAATTCTAGTTTCATTCCTTGTACATTTCCTGGGTGTCTAGGTGATTTGTAGATATTACTATTTTTTGACAAACTCTTATCTAATTTTGACTGGATTAATTTTTGTTTGAAGTTCAAAATCATTTTTCAGGATCGAAGAGTGATTTATAACAGAAATGTGAGTCTGAGTCTACTGTGAAGTTTGAGAAAGTTAAAAACCCTATACTTTATCATGTTCACCTTTTACCAAATAGGAGCAGAATAATTATTTTTTTCTGAAAAATCTCCTCAAATTCTTCTTTTTGTTTTTTTTTTTGGGGGGGGGGGGCGGGGGGGGGGGGGGGGCTGGGGTACCATAGCTTATGACCTCTCTCTATTCTCTCATTGCAAAAAGCATGTATAGCTTGTTCCATTTAGGGGGCATAAGGTTTGTTTTGCTTTGTTTTTTGAGAAAAAAAAGTAATAAAATTTGAATGGAGATTTCTTTATATAATAACACAGGAAGATTTGACATATTCATGAGATAAAGGCTTGCAAAAGAAATTCTAGGGACACAAGTCTACAATCTATGATTTTAAATGATGGAAGAATGAAGTTCAAAAATGTGTGCTTTAGGACAAATGAAGACCCTGGAACAGTCTCTTTGAAGGGGCTCTCGTTTTCCATAAACTGAACAATACAATTCTTGGAGGAATTGGAGACTTGAGACAGGAGGCTCAGTTGGACGAGAGGAAAAGCAAATTTATGATGAAAGGTCATTACTGGAAGTGGAAGACTGAGAGGGGAAGTGCAAAAATTTGAGACAAAATTAGTGTCTCCATTGTTCAGGATAATGAGGGAGAATCAGGGATGAATGAGTCAGGTGCTGTAGGTTTTGCTCATCTGAGAATCATTATGGATCCGCAACTGGGCAAAACATATTCATCTGTGTGGTATTAGGTTTCCTTTCTTCAAAATCTTCAGCACAGGACATTCACAGCAGTGGTAGGTGGTGTGTGTTCTTTTGAGTTCATTTCATATGAACTTGATTTATCCACCATGTTAATGGCATGTTGTAGTGCGAGAAATTCAAAATATTGCAAAGTCTCAAACAGATAATCTCAGGAAAGTAGATGCAAACAAATCTTTTATTATTTTTGATTGTACTAACCCAAGTTAGTCACATATGGTATTCAGCTCTTGGGAATCAATATTTTAATTTCTCTTTCTCAGGTTTGTCGTATAAGATTGAAACTAATTTCTAAGTGGTAGAACCTATTTGATTCATATCGTTTTTCTTAAACAGCTGCAGAGCTTTTCAGATGAAAGAGGATTTTTTTCATAAACTGCCACAGCATAACAACATGGGATGAGCAGCTATTAGTTTGTCAAACCAATATATATAATAAACTCTTGGAGTAAATAGAAATTACAGGAAAGTGAATGACAATCTGGAGATCATATAATCTAATTCCTGGATGTAAGGAATTGAATGCATATTTGTTTTTATGAATTACACTCATATCGCATGTAAATCGAATCGTCCGCTGCAATTAACCCAAGTCGTCCACTGCAGTTTTATGAGCTAGTAGAGAGCTATTCATTGGAGATCTCGGACCTGGACGTTGGGGCAAACCAGGGTAAAAAAATCGTCAGAGAAAGGGTCATGGAGGATTGTAACCGTAATTGGCGAGAGGGGGTCAAATCAAAAAGGTCTTTGGGTGGCCTGCGTGGTAAAGAGAAGACAGGTTTTGAAGAGTACCTTGATGGCACCTTTGGGGGGGGGGGGGTCACTGTTGTTCAAGATGAGGTCGCGATCCCTGGAGCTGAGGGGAAAAATTGGGAAAGACAGTGAAAGGGAGTGCCAGATGTGTAATTTGGGCATGGTGCAGACCCTGGAACACTTTCTTCTAGAATGCCCAAAGTACCAGTCTAAAAGAATAAGATTCACAGGGAGTATAATGGGGAAGTGGGATGGGAGAATGAAGGACATGTGGTTAGGGGGAGATTCAAAGGAGAGGGTTAATATGCTAATCGGAGAGATTGGGAAGAATGGCACAAGGGATGTCATCAAGCAGTTCGTCTACGAGTGTTGGGAGGAGAGGAGAAGCATGGGAATAGGGAGGCAGTTGGGAGTACAGGGGTAACCAATGCCTTCTCGTCCGAGAACCGCGACAAATCAGCGGCTGGCCAAAGTGATATTATTATATTATGAAAATCATCTGCTGATTTGTCGCGGTTCTCGGACGAGAAGGCATTGGTTACCCCTGTACTCCCAACTGCCTCCCTATTCCCATGCTTCTCCTCTCCTCCCAACACTCGTAGATGAACTGCTTGATGACATCCCTTGCCCCATTCTTCCCAATCTCTCCGATTAGTATATTTTCCCTCTCCTTTGAGTCTCCCCCTAACCACATGTCCTTCATTCTCCCCTCTCACTTCCCCATTATACTCCCAGTGAATCTTATTCTTTTACACTGGTACTTTGGGCATTCTAGAAGAAAGTGTTCCAGGGTCTCCACCATGCCCAAATTACACATTTGGCACTCCCTTTCACTGTCTTTCCCAATTTTTCCCCTCAGCTCCAGGGATCGCGACCTCATCTTGAACAACAGTGACCCCCCCCCCCCCCCCAAAGGTGCCATCAAGGTACACTTCAAAACCTGGCTTCTCTTTACCACGCAGGCCACCCCCAAAGACCTTTATGATTTGACCACCTCTCGCCGATTACGGTTACAATCCTCCATGACCCTTTCTCTGAGGATTTTTTACCCTGATTTGCCCCAACGTCCAGGTCCGAGATCTCCAATGAGTTGTTCTCTACTAGCTCCCTCACTTGGACCATCCACCCCGTCTTGATATTTGAGTTGAAAATTCTCAGGAACATTATTTTACACCATCGGCTGTCGGGGAGATTTACTAAATAATTAAGATAACCAAGTTTCAACAGGTCTATCCTGTCCTTGATCCTCATCCACCCAAGCTCACCCCTGTTTGCTTCTAGCGCTGTGGCATTACTCGACCCCGTTATCCATCGGCCTGCATCGTTCTGCAGGAATTTCAAGCCCTTTACGGCCATCTGGTTTAGGGGTACCACTTCCGTACCGTATGTTATACCTGGCAGACCCACCATTTCCCAAATGGTTTTCCCCACGAAAACCTTATTGAAACTGTTTCTCCCTATAAGTTTCATTTGGTGAAGGATTCGCTTCCCCTTCAGAATCAATTTATTTGTGTGGTTTCGGTAGATGCCTCTTCATGTAATGTTTATATTTACCCCCAAATACTCGTAATCACCTGTCTCCCCTACACTGGGAAGTTTTCTGCTACCTTCCGGAATGCAGAAGTCTCCCATACAGGACTTTACAGAAAACTTTTCTAATGTTGCTACTGACAGAGATCCTCGATAGTTATCCAAAACGTCTTTTTCCCCCTTTTTGTGAATAAATGTCACTTTGCTTTCTCTCCACTCCTTTGGGACTTCATGATTTTCTATGGCAAGATTGAATAGGGTAGTTAGGCTTTCCACGAATTCCTCTCCCCCTTTTTTGATAAACTCGTTTGGAATTTCATCCACTCCTCCCGCTTTTCCATCCCTTAATTTTGAGATCACATTATAGATTATGTGGTTTTGATATTATTAAGGCAGGAGATTAAATAGAAACCAATACTATTCGACCACCTCAATGCTGAAGTGATTGCAGCTGAAATTGAACTTGACCACAAACATGTGGCCATCATATCATATTAATTGTGAGGCACGTCATAGGCGTCTGAACACCAAAGTTAGGAGGCACCATCTACCTTTTAACCAGTTGGTTAAGGTTTTACACAATGAGGCATTAGTAGTGGATGTGCAGGCTCAGTTTCTTGCCGACGATAAACTTCGCCAACATCTCAGGGCAAAGCCTAAATCGGACAGTGCAAAAAATGGTGCAGCATGATGGACACTGAATCGAGGACTCGGTCTCGGACTCGGACTCAAAAACACATACTGAATCAAGGACTCGGACTCGGATTCAAGTTTAATGTTCAGATTTTTTGTTGAATTACGAGTGATTAACTACACGTAACAGCGATCTTGCCGTTGTGATGATCAACAAAAATCGTTTAACTGTTAAACTGCCGTAACATATTCCCAATAACCATCGCACTTTGTGGAATGCCCCTATTTTTTATTAGCTCACCGAAGGGAGCTCAACTTGTCACTTGCCGTCCGTCGTCGTCGTCCGTCGTCGTGAACATTTTTCAAACGACTTCTCCTCTGAAACCACTGGTCCGATTTTCACGAAACTTCATGTGGATGTTCATTACTATATGGCAATTCATGTTTGTTCAAATGAAATGGCCATGTCCCTTGGGGGTTCTGTAAGGGGCATAACTCTGATAGCACAGTATGAATTATAGAAAAATTATTTAAAAATCTTCTTTTCCAGAACCAGAGGGCAGAATCCTTTGATACTTGGTATGCAGCATCTTGGTATGGGTGTGATTCAAGTTTGTTCAAATCGGTCCCCTGGATTCATATTTGGGCTCACTATAGAAGCCCAAATTCGAACTTAGTGCACTTCAGGCAAATTTCTTAAAACATCTTCTTCTCCAGATTCAGCAGGCAGAATCTTTTGATATTTGGTATGCAACATTGTGGGATGGATCTGATTCAAGTTTGTTCAAATCGGCCTCCTGGATTCATATTTGGGCTCAGTATAGAAGCCCGAATTTGAACTTAGTGCATTTCAGCCAAATTTCTTTAAAAATCTTCTTCTCCAGATCCAGCAGGCAGAATCTTTTGATATTTGGTATGCAACATTGTGGGGTGGATCTGATTCAAGTTTGTTCAAATCAGCCCCCTGGAATCACATTTGGGCTCAGTATAGAAGCCCGAATTCGAACTTAGTGCATTTCAGTCAAATTTCTTAAAAACTCTTCTTCTCAAGATCCAGCAGGCAGAATCTTTTGATATTTGGTATGCAACATTGTGGGGTGGATCTGATTCAATTTTGTTCAAATTGGCCCCCTGCATTCATATTTGGGCTCACTATAAAAGCTCGAATTCGAACTTAGTGCATTTCAGGCAATGTTCTTGAAAAATCTTCTTCTCCAGATCCAACAGGCAGAATCTTTTGCTATTTGGTATGCAACATTGTGGGGTGGATCTGATCCAAGTTTGTTCAAATTGGCCCCCTGGGTTCATATTTGGGCTCTGCATAGGAGCCCAATTTGAACTTATTGCATTTCAGGCAAATTTCTTTAAAAATCTTCTGCTCAAGATCCCGCAAGCAGAATCTTTTGATATGGGGCATGCTGCATGCTTAGGGGGGTGAGATTCAAGTTTGTTCAAGCCAAGTCCCTGGGATCATATTTGGGCTCACTGTGGAAGCCCGAATTATAACTTAGTTCAAAATGAGGAATTTGCTTTAAAAATCTTCTTCTTCAAATCCAGCAGTCGGAATGTTTTGATATTTGGTATGCAGCATCCTTAGAGGGGAGGGGGTGGAGGGGGGGGGGGGATTTGAGTTTGTTCAAGCCATGTCCCTAGGTCCATATTTGGGTTCACAGTGGGAGCTTGAATTATAAGTTATTCGAAATGAGGAATTTTCTTAAAAAATCTTCCTCTTCAGATCCAGCAGTCAGAATGTTTTGATATGTGGTGTGTAGCATCCTCGGGGGGGGGGGGGGGGGGAGATTCAAGTTTGTTAAAGCCAAGTCCCTGGATCCATATTTGGGCGCCCTGTGGGAGCCCGAATTATAACTTAATCAATATGAGGAATTTTTCTTTAAAAATCTTCTTCTTCAGATTCAGCAGTCGGAATGTTTTGATATTTGGCATGCAGCATCCTTAGGGGGTGAGATTCAAGTTTGTTCAAGCCAAGTCCCTGGGTTCATATTTGGAGTCACTGTGGGAGGCCGAATGATAACTTAGTTCAAAATGAGGAATTTTCTTTAAAAATCTTCTTCTTCAGATCCAGCAGATGAATGCTTTTGATATTTGGTATGCAGCATCCTTATGGGGGTAAGATTCAAGTTTGTTCAAGCCATGTCCCTAGTTCCATAAAATTTGTCTCTCATGACTTCATTCCTTTGTAGTGTTGATGAACCATGTCTAACTGAATGTGATCCCAAGTACTTCTTTGAACCACTTTGGCCGGTGAGCGCCTTGGGGCCTCTTGTATAAAGACTATCATTCATTTATTTAGTTGGGATACGCTGACTTTTCGTGAACTATCGATCGACTCCCTTCCATCTCGATGGCTTCATTTAACCATTTATCTGCGACTAACTACCAAACAAGAACACGTCAACGCTCAAAATATCCGTTGAATGCTTTTCCAAACTTGGAACCAAAGGCCGTAATATTATTTGGGTGTGAAATATCCTGTAGGCGCAATACATGCCACATGGATTTAGTGTTGAAAATGTGTTTCCAATTTAAAACGTGTATATCCTGGTGTATTCGGTACGGTATTCCTTGATCCACGGGTGGCGGATTTTCATCTTCGATGACAGTTAATGCTTTACATCTACGAAAATGTGAGAGTTGGGAACTAGAAGTATACCTCTTTTTATCATCGGGATATGATGTATTGTTCTGGTTAGGCAACGTATGAATTGGCAACACATTTTCAACACAAAATCGATGTGGTGTACGTTAGGAGCAAGTGGGGTTTGTCACGCAGAAAGAGAAAATATTACGATCTTTGGGCCCAATCATTGGCGGCGCTTCATGGGCGGGGATGGGGGGGGGTGATTACATTTTACCCCATAAGCGTAGACTTTGCCTACTCCCTGTCACAAACGCGCCCATCCATTCAGCCAGGGTCACCCGAAACGTGAACCAATTTCCTCCTCAATTACAAGGTTGGAAAGGCAGCTGGCGTGCTATATCATGTTTTAATAAAATATTCAAAATACCCAAAATCAAAGAATTAGAATAATTAAAATACTTTGTACAAACACGAAGTGTTGCGAAGTTAATTTTCTGATGTCCTTAATAATTGATTTGATACATATTAAAGGGTGTATTTTATTAATTTCGCTCTAAAATAAATTATTAGTTGAGTTTTTCTAACTAAATGGTCTAGCTTTTTGCGTTTTAACCATTGAAATAATTGCATGGAATAGGCCTCTCCCACTTTACTGACATATTTCGGCAGCCGATTTTCTTGCATTTTGGCATTCCTACGGGATTCAATATCCAAAATTCAGTCTAAAAACAATTTATTTTCTCCTTGCATAAAATATAAACGTACTATATGTTCATAAATGATGATTTGAAAACAAATTATTTTCCCTTCTCTTTTCATTTCGGCATATATACACAGATGGTATATGGCAGTGAAAAAAAGAATAGATATTCTAAAACAAAAAAAAACAACATTTTCGACATCTTTTGATACAAATTTTACCTGTTAAATGCATATAGGCTATAGAGCAATCTTCTGTAAATTGAATAAAATTCATTCATTTTTAGCTCACCGAAGGGAGCTTAACTTATCACCACCGGCCGTCCGTCGTCCGTCGTCCGGCGTTCGTCGTCCGGCGTCCGTCGTCCGTCGTCGTGAACATTTTTCAAACGACTTCTCCTCTGAAACCACTGGTCCGATTTTCACGAAACTTCATGTGGATATTCACTACTATATAGCAATTCAGGTTTGTTCAAACGAAATGGCCACGTCCCATGGGGGCTCTGTATGCGGCATAACTCTGATAGCACCGTATGAATTATAGACAAATTATTAAAAAATCTTCTTCTCCAGAACCAGTGAGCAGAATATTTTGATACTTGGTATGCAGCATCTTGGTATGGGTCTGATTCAAGTTTGTTCAAATCGGCCCCCTGGATTCACATTTGGGCTCAGTATAGAAGCCCGAATTCGAACATAGTGCATTTCAGTCAAATTTCTTAAAAAATCTTCTTCTCAAGATCCAGCAGGCAGAATCTTTTGATATTTGGTATGCAACATTGTGGGATGGATCTTATTCAAGTTTGTTCAAATCGGCCTCCTGGATTCATATTTGGGCTCAGTATAGAAGCCCGAATTTGAACTTAGTGCATTTCAGCCAAATTTCTTAAAGAATCTTCTTCTCCAGATCCAGCAGGCAGAATCTGTCGATATTTGGTATGCAACATTGTGGGGTGGATCTGATTCAAGGTTGTTCAAATCAGCCCCCTGGATTAATATTTGGGCTCACTATAAAAGCTCGAATTTGAACTTAGTGCATTTCAGGCAAATTTCTTCAAAAATCTTCTTCTCAAGATCCAGCAGGCAGAATCTTTTGATATTGGGTATGCAGCATGCTTGGGGGGGGGGGGGGGGGGGGGGGAGATTCAAGATTGTTCAAGCCAAGTCCCTGGGTTCATATTTGGGCTCACTGTGGTAGCCCGAATTATAACTTAGTTCAAAATGAGGAATTTTCTTTAAAAATCTTCTTCTTCAGCTCCAGCAGTCAAAATGTTTTGATATTTGGTATGCAGCATCTTTAGGGGGGGGGGGGGGGGAGGGGTGTGGGGAGATTCAAGTTTGTTCAAATCATGTCCCTTGGTCCATATTTGGGCTCTCTGTGGGAACCTGAATGATAACTTAGTTCAAAATGAGGAATTTTCTTTAAAAATCTTCTTCAGATCCAGCAGTAGGAATATTTTGATATTTGGTATCCTTAGCGGGGGGGGGGGGGGGGGGGGGGGATTCAAGTTTGTTCAATCCATATCCCTAGGTCCATATTTGGGCTCACTGTGGGAACTTGAATTGTAACTTAGTTCGAAATGAGGAAATTTTCTTCAAAAATCTTCTTCTTCAGATCCAGCAATCAGAATGTTTTGATATGTGGTGTGTAGCATCCTTAGGGGGTGAGATTCAAGTTTGTTAAAGCCAAGTCCCTGGGCCCATATTTGGGTTCCCTGTGGGAGCCCGAATTATAACTTAGTCAATATGAGGAATTTTTCTTTAAAAGTCCTCTTCAGATTCAGCAGTCAGAATGTTTTGATATTTGACATGCATCATCCTTTGGGGGTGAGATTCAAGTTTATTCAAGCCAAGTCCCTGGGTTCATATTTGGGCTCACTGTGGGAGCCCGAATGATAATTTAGTGCAAAATGAGGAATTTTCTTTAAAAATCTTCTTCTTCAGATTCAGCAGATGAATGCTTTTGATATTTGGTATGCAGCATCCTTAGGGGGGTAAGATTCAAGTTTGTTCAAGCCATGTCCCTAGTTCCATAAAATTTGTCTCTCATGACTTCATTCCTTTGCAGTGTTGATGAACCATGTCTAACTGAATGTGACCCCAAATACTTCTTTGAACCACTTTGTTTGAGTCACTTTTCCCGGTGAGCGATTAAGACCCCTTGGGGCCTCTTGTTTTGTAATATTAACAAATTGCCACGACAGGCATCAAATTTCCCTTGTTTATAGACATATTTAACCTCAGTACATCCAACACAGGCATTCAATGTAACCAACGGGAATTGTTTTTAATATTAATAGCTGATCTGTGTTAGTGTGTGTGAAAGCGTTAGACCAGACTTCGACCAAAAGCTGACTGACTACCGACTTAACTTGCACTTTCCGTTAACACTACTCACTTTCTCCCGCCACACGTAGTGTTTGTCCGTTCACTTCAAATCCGTTTTCAGCCTTCATCCTGACCAGACGTATCTTTGTTATTCTTGTGTTTAAAGCTTCAAATCCACTTAAATTGTAAAATATAAGACTATTTGGATCATGCATATCTGGTAGGTTAATTATAATGTACCATTTGGGTCAATTTTTACTTTTCGGAATTCCGCAATCGCATAACTCAGAATTATTGTATTTCTTCGCTTTCAAATATTTATTATACTCTGTCTACAGGTGATTTATGTGCAATATATTTATTATTTGTAAATTTTGTAATATAGGCTCCATGTTTGATGCTCATGACAAGATGGTTTGTTTCAATAAATAAATTATATATATTTGGACCTACAGATATTCTTCTTTTGTGGAGAACCACATCCTCGGGTTAAAAATCTATTATATCTTGTTTGACAAGATAAAATAGAAAAAAAACGCTCGGTTTATCTCTAGAATACAGGAAAATTATCCAAATCCCTGTTAATTGAATACTCTTGTTAATTGATTTTTTTTTTTTTTTTTTTTTGGGGGGGGGGGGGGGGGGGGGGGGACTCTATTCAATTAACAGGGTTCCACTGCATCCCAATTGCGTTTTTGGGATCAGCACACACTATTTATGGACTAACTAAACTAAGATACCTTAACCTGCTACAAAAATAATAATCGGAGGCCCCATTAGGCAATTTAACCGTTTATTAACAACTGAATAAACTATTTGTAAACTGGCTACATTTGTTTTCTACACCCCCCCCCCCCCCCACCCCCACCATCGGAATAATCGGTGTTGTCGTCGAACCTAGCGTTAAGAAACTGTCAACTTCATAAAGCAGAGGCGGATCCAGGATTGTTTGAAGGAGTAATTTTTTTTTATTTGGTACGTCCACGGGCCAAGCAGAACAGAACAGGCCTCAATTTTTTAGGGTTCCCACTGTGAACGGGAAATTTATTTATAGTGATACGTAATGTACACAGCAGTAACGGGGTTAGCGAGTTCATACTTCGGTATTTTGTACGGAAAGCGAAACGCTTGAGGAAATAGTGGTCGCTCAGATTGTCGAATTGACAGATAGACATGGTGTGGACAGTGGGTGGACGTTTAACAGATATCACGCGCAAATGGTTAAATGAAACAACGTGGATAAAGGCGTCGTTAGATAGTTCTTATGAAATCTATTAATTCTTACTTAATAATTACTTAAAAAACTCTAGGGCACTCCCCCAAGTACGGCAACCACCGGCAAATCGTCTCGGCAGTTTGACGTCTTAAACAGTCTGGACTGACCTCACAGGGATTGTTAATTTTTATTTTCGGCACAATGATTAATAAAGATTGCTATAACGTGGTAAATCACTGGTAATTCAACAAAAAACTAAGCACTTAACTAGAATCCGAGTCCGAGTCCTTGATTCAGTATGTGTTTTGAGTCCGAGTCCTCAATTCATATTTAAACTGTTTCAGCATGGAATAAATTTACTGCTGGTAACATTGGTTCAAAGAACTTCTGAAATTAATTAGTGCTGTATATAAACCTTGTGTGCGTTCATAATATGTATGTGGTAGTTTCTCCTTGAGTTGAAACCATGGGCTGGTTAAATCTTAAAACTTTTAGTTTTTTCGGAAATTTTTCTTGAAAACGTTCTTTAAAACATTCCCCCTAAAATATAAAAAAAATTAACATCCAAGTTATTTTTCATTCCCAGAATACTAAACTCCCAAACGTCCCTGGTCGGTTAAATCTTTTTATTTTTGTCGGAAATCTTTGGAAATGTGTATTCGGATGAAAATGTGTATAAATATATGATGTATATTATTGACACTTTAAACTGAGACAATTCAAAAAGAGAAACGTAGCTTGCTTTTATTTTCTTGTCCCTCATGTTTCCAAGACAACACTGTAAATGCAGTCATAGTGAAATATCAGAGCTGTTCGCCCCAGCATTTTTTTTGTTTGGGGCGAACAGTCCGGTAAAACGGGGGCGAAGAGTCCATTGGGGCGAAAAGTCTCAGGAGCGAACAGTCTCCGGGGGCGAATAGTCCAGTTCCCAAAATGCAAGCGGACGATTCGGCTGGTGGACGAAACGTCCGTGTCCCGTTTTGAATTACCTGTTTCAAAGTTAGCAAGAAAATGTATATTTTACAAATAACATTATTTGTTTTACTGCTAGGGCCCTTCCATTTTCATTTTATTGGTGTATCTTCCAATAAAAGGGGACGACTTGCTTATTCGGGCTCAGGCGTGTTTACTCTGAATGCGATGTGTACTTTTACGAATGTGTTTGTGTCTGAGAGAGAGAGAGCGAACGAGTCATATAGCGTACGGCAAAACAGCATACAGAAAGAGAAATCCTTTTTTCTACAGCATACTTGCAGCTGTATATTAAATGTTTGAATGCGTTTGACTGTAAAAAACAAGACCGAATTATAAAATAAAACTATCGTGCTCAGTGTGGTAAAGTGCGAGAAATATACACGAATTCAGGGAATAAGCCCATTGCCGATAAGCCATCTTTGACGTTAATGATATGCAAGGTCAGAGGTAGCTTCGGGTAAACACTTCGTTCAGACAATCTGTCAAGACTGTCATACATGCGATAGAAACAACCAAAATGTTCACTTGAAACGAGAAAATGCGCATTTTCGATTTAATACCAATAAAGATAGAATAACACGCTTTTAACACTTCATTTAATGCACATGGCAAAATAATATTGATTTTTAGTGAAGTGAATACCGCAATGAACCCCTTCCCACAAGCGAAGGTAGACTCGGCATCATTGTTTTGTTTTGTTGACGAGTGAGACAACTGCAGATATATCACTGAAATTACACAAAAATGACTGCGTGAGTGAAACTACAAAGCCTGGATATCCAAACAACCAACCCATACAAATATTTTCAAGCATAACACATAGATGTTCCGGCTGAAAGAGGTTGGGGTGGAAGGGGCGTGGTCCCTAAAAAGTGAATGAAAATCGTCTTCTAGTAGCAGTGTCGCGTGTCAACTAATAATATTTTGTCAATATACAGTACAAGTCAAAAAGAGTTGAAGAATAACCACTACTGGTATAAACTATAAATGTAATGTTTCCTTTTCTAATAACACAAGAATCGGACATAAAAATAAATGTACATGTATATGTATTCTGTAACCTTTTTTAAACATGTTTTGGGTTTGTACACAGTACTTAAGAGGGTTAATTGCATTGGAATTCCTATTGCATTCTATTTTCCAATGCATAGAAATTCAAAATGTAATTTATAATGTCCACGAAAGAATATTATTTCAGGAAAAGTAATTTTTTTGGTTGACGTAGCTTTGATATGCCAAAGAGCGTACCCATGAGTGGTGGTAATTTACCCTACTGGTACTTTTATTTTTTTTTTCTCGAACATGGATTGATAAGAATCTCCATAATCCACACACCTCACTGCCTAACCCTTAGTTAACAAATTGACTGTACTACACACATAATTCATGAATTAGCAGGTAAAAATGTTTTTTAAAAAGTTTTGTACAAGCCACATAATGTGATCTATCATCAGAACAACATTGTTCCCCCGAGGATCACATGATTCGATTTGCTTGAGGCTTTTTGTGTAAATTTGAAAAAAATATTTTTAAATTTCCAGTTTTAATGTTATCTGTAAGTAAAGGTTTAAAAAGTAAAGTACAAAATATATTATACTGCATTTTTGTGATCAGAGTACTATACAATTGTAGATTATTTCAGCAAGTCAAAACTTCTTATTTTAAATTTGTTTTATAATCACGAAATATTGAAATGTGGTTATGGTTACAGTCCAATAATTTTTAATAGAACTAATCTGTAAATGAACAATTATTTATTTAATAGCCAAGTATGAAATGTCTGGAAAAAAGACTTCTTATGAATATAAATGCATGGTACAAGGTAGAAGCTTATATTTAAGTCTACAAATACTGTATGAATCAGAATAAGTCGTAGCATAACCGCAGTGAACAAAGTAGCCCACTGCCATTACACCAATAGAACAAGAACCCGAAATCATTTGGGTGATGTCAGGTTCTTGTGTTGTTGGTGTAGTTGAAGATGCATACTAGTAGTTTATAGTGGTTATTCTGCAACGTATTTCGACTCGTACTGTAAGTCAAGTGATTTCTGAATTCCACTCGGAGGTCCGCTGGCTGGAATTTTGCTTGTGCAAAACAATGCTCATGGGCATCAGCCACTGACCATACTTGGCAGCCAGCAAACACTTGAAACTCACAAAGCAAATCTGCAGTTTAAGGAGCACTGATAAGTTAGTTGTCCAGTGGTCCATAAATTGCAGATTAGCTTGTTGAATCCCAAACGTTCGCCAAACTGGCAAGATTATGTTGGAAATATATGTATATCCACCTACTTAGAGAAGTACAAAATCACCCTTTGTGTTCTGTAATATAATATCCATGTCTGCACATTTTGGTCATGTATCTGGGGTCGGGGAGAGGGTGGGGCCCACGGTAGTAACCTCCAGAGCCTGGAACTTGGGGGGGGGGGCAGGGGTCAAGGATCTTGGTTTCGTCTGCCCACCCTCTAGTCCAAACATGACTCGAAATACTGTATTTTAATTTATTTTTTTTGGTTTGGTACGTCTTTTCAAAGGGCGTTCCAAAACAAAAAATAAAATACGGGCTTTCAGGCCATGTTTGACCTAGTCCCCCTCCCCCAAGGTTCTAACTCCTGTGCCAACAGTTAAGAAGGGAGTTATATCGTGAATGAAGCTATGCACTTAACCAACGGCTGTAATTCTGAACTACATGATTCATGAAGTAATAACTTTATTAAATCAACTAGACGTAACCAAGTTATCACTTCAAGAATTGTGCAGTCAATATAGCTAGGGGCGGTAGGTCATTGTATGCTCATTGATCAACTTAGAAATTTGAAACATGTTTCTAAAAAACGTCATTTTGACGGCCAAAAGTAACGTGATTTTTTATCCCAAAAGCCGCCAGAAGACTCCATTTAATAACTGATTTAAAAATGCTGTTGGGGGAGAAAGGAGACTCCCCCCCCCCCCCCCCCCTTCCAACCACTCTGTGTGATCGATCGCTCCTCCGGCACTCAGATGCTTTTACAGTATGTGCAATATCCCGACATTTTTGAAAGGGGAGCCGTCACAGAATTAACCCCGGGTCCGCATTTCCTTTCCCCGGCCTGCATGGACCTTCCACTTCGTGGGTGTTTTTTGAAATAAGACAGCTTCCACAAAGAAGAATTTATATATTTTTATGTCCGATTCTTGTGTTATTAGTATAGGAAACATTACATGTATAGTTTATACCAGTCGTGGTTATTCTTCAACTCTTTTTGACTTGTACTGTATATGGACAAAATATTATTAGTCGACACGCGATACTGCTACTACCAAACGATTTTCATTCACACCCAACCACTTCCAGTTGGAACATCTGTGTGTTATGTCTGAAAATATTTGTGTGGGTTGGTTGGATACCAAGGGTTTGTAGTTTCACCCACGCAGTCATTTTTGTGTCATTTCAGTGATATATCTGCAGTTTTCTCACTCGTCAACAAAACAAAACCATGATGCCGAGTCTACCTTCGCTTGTGGGAAGGTGTTCATTGCGGTATTCATTTCACTAAAAAATCAATATTATTTTGCCCTGTGCATTAAATGAAGTGTTGAAAGTGTGTTATTTTTTCTACCTTTATTGGTATTAAATCGAAAAAACACATTTTTATCGAACATTTTTTAAGCGAAACATTTTGGTTGTTTCTGTCGCATGTTTCTGTCGCATGTCTGACAGTCTTAACAGATACTCTGATCCAAATGTTTACCCGAAGCTACCTCTGACCTTGCATATCATTAACGTCAAAAATGGCTAATCAACAATGGGCTTATATGTATCGTTTTTATCCATGTTTATTGGTTTAAACATACGAACTAAACAAGGTACTTTCGACTCTAGTACTTACATTCTGCGCGATTTATGGCATACTGGACCTGATTTTTATTTTTTGTACTGAATCTTTGTAAAAACGTTTGTTTTCTATGAAAATGTCGAATTTTCCCCATAGACTCGGTGTTATTTTGGAGCTATTCTGACGCCAACAGCCAGGGGGCAAGAGAATTTTAAATAGCAATAGACGGTAATGGCTCTGATCGTTCCTCCTAACCTCCCTGGCATTGCGAAGATAATGGAGATCTGTGTTTGAACCAACAGTTCTGGTAAAAACAAGAAGCTTAATAGTCCTTGGTTAGTTCACTTGACGCGTTTCCAATGCAATGGGAAAGTGCACATCTATTATTTGTAATTATAATTCTTTGAAACTTATCCAAAAATGCCTCCAGTTAGTAAAATATATTTACTCCTGCCTGGAAACTTCTTTGCAGTAGAATGTGGAATAATTTGCATTTTTCCATCGAACATTTTAAAAGTTAAACATCATGTGACTTAACATAGGACTATTTATCTTCTTGTTACTACAGAGGCCAAATTTCTTGGATCATAATGTGTAGCATCTAGGGGGAAATTGATAAAGATCCAGTGTCGATTTTATATCTGTCCAATATCGGCTTGATGTGGGAAACATCGTTGGTCCGATAATGAACTCTGATGATGGGTTGATATTGAAAAAAACATTGGCCAATATAGTTTTTATATCAGTCCAATATAGTTTTTATATCAGTCCAATATCGGCTTGATGTCGGAAACAATGTTGGTCCAATATTGCGTCAACTTAATACTGATGGTGGCCCGTTATTAAAATCTGATAATGGGCCGATATTGATAACAATATTGGTCCAATGTCGGCTTGATATAAAATTCTTGCTGGTTAGCACTATTAAAATACTGCATATTTTCATCATTGTGTTGTCTTCCGTTTGTCAACAGACCACATTCTTTCTGCAAACAATGACTTTTGGCCATCTGAAAGTAATGACAGTTTCTTTTAACACCACTGCGAAAAAACAGGCGGTGCTTAATTAAGTTGCAGGTGTATATAAGTTAAGAGGCGTTTAGATGACTGATACGGTGTCACATGAGGCAAAATGAGAACAATATTACACGATGGCTTAGCGCAGTCTAATATTGTTCTCGCTGAGTCTCACGTGGCACCGTATCGCAAACTAAACGTCCGTAACATATTTATTATGCCAGCCGTCGACGTCTATTGTAGTGGTTTCATTTAACTCTCCAACTTTCACTTATTTGCCGAGGAGACTTGAAGCATTTGCCTTTTTCTTTTCTGTTTTCTGCACCGTTTAAAAGAAAACATCCAACTGAAACGCATTGGAACGGCTCGTCGAGATCGTTCCAATTCGGTATCACAAGCTGTGTTTTGGAAGCGGAATTTATAAAAAAAAAAAAATGAAGGGCGATTTTTAAAGCACTATTCGTATTTGATCGATACGTGACTGAGGTAGAAAGTTATCACAAAGGAAGGAGAGACAGTTTTAAAAATGTTAAATGTGGATCTCCAACCTTCACTTAGAAGAGTGTCAAACTTCTGCTTATTCTAGTACTACAACACGCAATTATGCTAATTAAATGTTAACATTTCCACTCCTGATTTCGGGGTTCTGATAACTTTTATCTAATATATAAATGCGAATGTCTGTCTATATCTCTCTCTATCTGTCTATCTATCTTTGTTCCGGGTGAACTCCTCCGTTTCTCGACCGATCGATCTCAAATTTTGTACACGGGGGTAATTCGTCCCTGCGAGTAACATGGGATGGGTGCCATGCCCGTGCGGGGTGGTCTTGACCTTGAAATTGATGACCTTGGCCTTTTATTTCGAAAATGGTTTGGCCGATCGGGCTAAAATTTCATATGTGCGGGTATATTGACCCATCGATCATTTTGACTTTATCGATGTGCCCCTGCGGGGTGACCTTGACCTTGAAATTGGTGACCTTGACTTTTTATTTCGAAAACGGGTGGGCCGATCGGGCTAAAATTATTCATATGTGTGGGTATATCGACCCATCGATCATTTTGACTTCATCGGGGTGTCCGTGCGGGGTGACCTTGACCTTGAAGTTGGTTACCTTGACCTATTTAGAAAACGGCTGATATAACCATCTTCTCCCGTGCAACGCCGGGTATCACACGCTTGTCTAATATATAAATGCGAATGGTGTATCCACATCTCTTTCTATCTCTCTTTCTCTCTCTGTCTCCATCTTTGTTCTGGGTGAACTCCTCCGTTTCTCGACCGATCGATCTCAAATTTTCTACACGGTGGTAATTCGTCTCTGTGAGTAACATGGGATGGGTACCGTGCCCGTTCGGGGTGATCTTGACCTTGAAATTGATGACCTTGACCTTTTATTTCGAAAACGGCTGGGCCGATAGGGCTGAAATTTCATATGCGCGGGTATACTGACCCATCGATCATTTTGACCTTATCGGGGTGCCCGTGCGGGATGACCTGGACCTTGAAATTGTGACCTTGACCTTTTATTTCGAAAACGGCTGCGTGCAGGTGACCCTGACCTTGAAATTGATGACCTTCACCTTTTATTTCGAAAACGGCTGGGCCGATTGGGCTAAAATTTCATATGTGTGGGAATATTGACCCATCGATCATTTTGCCTTTATCGGGGTGCCCGTGTGGGATGAGCTTGACCTTGAAATTGTGACCTTGACCTTTTATTTCGAAAACGGCTGGGCCGATCGGCTAAAATTTCATATGTGCAGGTATATTGACCCGTCGATCATTTTAACTTTATCGGGGTGCCCGCGCGGGGTGACCTTGACCTTCTATTTCGAAAACGACTGATATAACCATCTTCTCCCGTGCAACGCCGGGTAACACCCGCTAGTATTCAATAAAATGACGAAAACCGTCTGTTAAAATGAATGGTTGTTCATTTAATGCTAAAGTAGTTATTGATCCTAAATTACGATATTTGTTTCGACAGATTCATTAGCCCTCCAGGTTTCGCACACATAAGATACCACTGAAATCCACTTGAAATACGTGAGTCACATAAAACCGACGAGGACGTATATTTCGGCAATTATACTCACTTGCTTAAAACAAAACAGGACTTAAACTTTACACACATCTAAATTTTGCAGGTAAAGACATGGTTCCAAAACAGGAGGGCAAAATGGAGAAGACTCAAGCAAGAATCGCCAGAGGAGGTTGAGAAGGTATCATCTGAAAACTCGGAACGACATAATAATAAGCATAGAGAAAATGAAATTTCTTCTGACACTGAACACAATTCAGACAATGACAGTGATAATGAAATTGATGTCGAGGACATAGAAGGAGACACCCACAATTGACGATACAACACATCTGGTGATAACAAAAAAACAGACACACCTACCATTCCATAATTCGATGGGAATGGATACCAATTTTGGTACAGTAACTGGACTAGACGAGCCTCTTCTAACAAATCTATCCCGACTTGTCTGACGAGTTTTTTTCTCGCTCTCTGGTCTTTTCTCCCATCAAAAAAACAGGGCAAACAACCTCTAATCAGATCAAGGTAACCCGGCCCACCCAAGTGACGTTCCACAAGCTACAATATCAGCTGAAATAAGTTCAAGAATAGCCACTAGAAAGTGTTTGTTATATTTTCCCATTTGCTGATGATTACAAATCTTGACATCATCTTCATTCAGTACAGCTGGGTGCATTTCTCTGGAGTTTCTTGGCTACGTGAAAAGTGAGCATACTAAACGGTAGGGGTCAAAGATTTGTCCATCCACAATGTGCTATTCTTATATTTGTCCGTCCACTTGTCCGCCCATGTGTGATCGAACGCCTATATTTGACCAAACGTTCGAAACATAGTTATCGTCCTTAACGCAGTGAATGACAAAGCAGTCGCAGCTTTAGCATGGCAGTAGCCTTTGTTCATTTGAGTGTTGGGAGTGGGGGAGAAACTAAATGTAATACAGCAGTTTTGAACTTATGGTATACAGCTCGGGGAAAATGGGTTATCACTACACACTCACAGCGTCCATGATGCCCCCCGAGCTCTATTATAAAGAATGAGAAGAATAAGCACAGTTTCAGTCAACAGACCTCCGGGATTAACCAGAATGTTCGTTTTACTGAAACGTTACTTGTCGTTCTTAAGCTTTTCCACAGACAAGTGGTTGTTGTCTGAGTGAAACCTCTACTGGTTTGGGTGTTTAGTGTTACTCCACTCTCTAAACATTGTATAGTAACACCCACTTAGTTGCATATAGACTAGTATAATAGACCTTTTATTGCATAAAACCGAAAAACGCCAAATCATTTTCTTTACCGTTATTATAAATTGCATTTGGGGTATTCAGTTAGTCCTTTTTAATGGAATTTAAAAAAATCGAGTGGAAATTTACATAAACAATCGCGAATTTTTTCTCGGTCTTATATACCTTTTTCAGGTAAGTATACCAATTGTAAGTATTTAATGTCTTATATCTTGTCTTACAGAGCTCTAGGAGCTCGTCGAACAAGGAATAAGGTTCCAATACTTAAAATGTCGGCCATTAAGGTAAATAATGAACTATATTTTGGATAATTGAATAATTCGTTTAACTGCATATCTTCACCGGTAACAGTCTTTAAGATTATTTTATTATTGTCACAAAACAGTATGCAAATACATATTTATTTTATAAATCAATATATTTGTTACCATTAATACCAAGTCGAAGCTTGTTTTGTCTTTTGTTCACCGATCATGCAATCAAGTCGTAAAAGATCAAGGCTGGCCCATTTTCACCTCTCCATATTTAAGCTGTGTTTAGGTTAATACCTCTGGTAGGATCTCTTCAAGAGACATTATGTGTGACCATGAGCAGAAGATAAGGTTTTACCAAAGCAATTTATAAGCTATAATCAAACTCTGAAGCCACCAGTCTCATTCCGTAAGGAATCCGACGCTATTATAATCTGTTTGTTTGCCAATATGTCGTGGAATTTGGGCGCAGACTGCCGCTGATTTATTTAATATGACGTGCCTCTATCACAAAAATGTACAGCTATTCTTTCGTGCTTAATTTACAGATTTGCCATTCAACATTTATTTCGCCATGAAACAACAATATATAAACATATTTGCTGGCATTACGCGGCGTAATAATAAAACTACAACCGTGGCGAGTGTTCGCGCATACGTTTTTAGTTTTCAAGTTTACAAACATGTCTAACGGTATTTGTAATGTCAATAAAGTATCACGGAACTAAATATTTTCCCATAGGCGACCATTATAACGTCCCGGCAAAAAAAAAAAAATATGATCGCATCACTTTAGTTTTGGCATTCAAATATCTTTGTCAAGTATAGCACTTCAAACAACTTTTTCTGACCAGAGAACAAGGAGTCATGCAACAAATGAGAGACAAAAACTGATACGAAGGGAAGTACCGGTCACGTGCACATATTTTTCAGGGAATTCCCTATAAAAACACACAAAAGTAAATTGGATTTTTTAGGTCCAAAACGCGTCAAATCACCCTCTTTTTTATCAGGAATATTCAACAATAATGCAAGATGTCAGAATGTTTCAAACGTTTATTGAAACAATATATCTCCCCAAGGCTGTTTATTTTTAGAGATTGCATCATTTACGAGTGCAACATTTCAAGGCGGGAAACTTTAATTCAAATATTTAGTTCCCTGACACCTATAATCATCCCCAACCGTACCAAAGAGACATTTTACCACTTCCAAGAGATAAAAAGAGTACTTTCTGTATTAGAATCCAACTTTTGGCTTCTTCTGAGTCAAAAACATGGGAAATTTGCTCTTTTAAGGAAAAGTGTCCAAACTTTGTCAAAAGGGCTAAAAAATTGATATTGCTTCCAAACGATTTTTCTAGCCTGTTACCTAATAAATTAGCTGAGAGGGATGAGAATTTACAGCTTTCTTTAAAAACCACCCTGATCCCAAAATAAAAGTAAAATCTGCATCAGCACACAATATTTTTGGAATAAATCTGTCTCATTTAACCATACTGCAAGCAAACCAGTGTTTCAACCTCCACGAAAAAATATGAATGTCAATTTGGTTTCAGAAATTGGGGATGCACTATATATTTCACCAATATAAAAGGATTCTGCTATTTTATCTTAACAACTGATGTCATATTTTCTTCTACCTACTGATGTGGTAAAATATAGCCCTGAATAGGACCCCCGGTATGACCCTAATCATCAAAATCTATGATATAATTCATAAATTAATTGATATTGACCCAAAACAGGCCTACTGTGATATTAAATTTCCCATTTGTGATAGTTTTTAAATCACATTCTGGCTTCTGAAGATATTTCACATTGAGTTTGATGAATATGTTGCAATTTCTGCAGAGGAAAAGCCTCAGTTTTCTCAGTTAAGGCACATATAGTCATTGGTGTGGCATTGACAACATATAAAACAGTGTTCTTTTCCAAAAGAATGACCAGTACCTGCTACTGTGGTATCTCATAACACTGTTAAAATGTCTAAAGCCATCAAATCTTGATTCTATAGTACTAGTGCTATGCTTGTGTTACAAGTTCCCATAAGTGCACTTTCATAACTTTTGTTTTAATCCCCAAAGACACCCAGACATTTGCTTCAAGAATATAATGGTTTTTGATGTTTAATATATTTGTGTGTGTGTATGTGGGGGGTGGGGGGGGGGGGTGGTTAAAGATAGTCAGCTGCCAATTATTAAAACTGTAGATCCAGGCAAATGAAAAGCAAAGAAGCACCTTGTCTGATGAAGAGACAGACAGACAGATAGGCTTGCAGTCACGCATTCAGGAAGTCTACATGAGAGTAATGAATGACATACAATGAAAAATATAGTGGAAGAGCCAGGACAAGGTTGTCAAATAGAAAAATAACTCAGTGGACCATGAGTGCTGCAGTCTCAAAGTAAATCATTAGAAATTGAAAGTGTATGAATTACTTTCAGCCTCTAAGAACATGCTGTACAGTCTTTCCATATGTTTCTCATCAGGCAGAAGGGTTAAATATGTGTGGCAGGGGGACTTGGTTCAAGAAAAGAGTAATATTTAACAGATGTCACTGTAAATTTGTGCTGTATCATGGGATCCATGACAACACTAGTACTAGACTACTATATTGGTAGCCGTGCATAAATGCCATTCATTCACATTTGTCATTTTGTTATGTTATTTTTTCCACTGTTGTTCCCTCCCCTTCCCAAATTCATGTTCAAAAATACTCTTTCAGTGAAGAAATTGTTTTCCAACATTTTAAATAGCATAATAGAGAGGAGAAAAATTTCTAAATACCAATGTATAGAAGTGCAGTATAGGTTTTCTGGCTTTGTTTGAATGGTGATTTGGGAGGGGCTGGAAGACTGGAATTCTCCCTGTCCCTAGTACTACGAGGGGAACCATGGTTTAAATAAATGTGTTAATAGGGTAAGATAGGCTGTTAGTTAGAAGCTGCCAGAGGTTATAGTGTGCTCATGGGGAATACATTTGCTCAAGATGTGAATTTGCTTGCATTAACAGCCTCTGTTTTGGAAATATATAGTATTTATTGCTGACTGTGACAAAAATTTAACTTTTCAAAACAATAAAACAGTTTGGTAAGGTGTGTGGTCCCAAAATAAACATTTAAATGTGAAATAAACCCCCAAAATATTAAGTTAATCTGGTTTGGAAGCCAAAAAAACATACTTCCTATAGGTATCACGGGACTAAATATTTTCCCATAGACGACTATTATAACGTTCCGGCAAAAAATCATGATCGCACCACTTTAATTTTGACATTCAAATATCAGTAGTAGGACATGTACCCGATCGTCCCTGTTTGGGGGAACCCTGGAAGTGACGTCATGTCACGTAACCCAGTGGCGCCATGTTTTGTTGTCCTGGTAAAGCGCGTGAGCGGCCATCTTGTGACGTCATCTCCATAGTGATACGTGATGTCTGTGCGCATGCGCAGCGCATGTTGTTAGGGTGACACGTGTTTCCGTCATCCATTTTGTATACTGGAGGCCGCCATCTTGGTTTCTACGGTAGTACGTGGTTGCTATGTGACCCAAAGGCTTACAACAAGACAGGGGTATATTCGGACGATGTGTTCCTTTGTAGAAGAGTAATTTCCCGATTGGTAGAATTACCACAAACAAGACGACAAGTTTTATTATTTCAAATTTTTTCAGAATTCTCTGCTTCTATCTATCTACACAATAGTTTACGTCTATCTGACCACGTTCCTTGGCCATGGTGTACACTCCAGTAGCACAGAAGAGCCTATCAGCTGGAACAGCTTTGCTTATTATTACGAAATTTAGCTATTCTGGTCTGTTCTTTTTAGTTCTGACCGTATTTCGTGTACTCTTGTTGTTTCCTTTATCTAGATCCTTCATATAGATTATATCTAACCAATCAGATTGCTTGATTTCCCTTAACTTGTACTTAATCGTACAGAGTTATCTCCCCTTATTACAATGAAGTCCTATCCGAGTCTCATCACCTCTATATCCAATGGCTATATCTCACGGAATCCCATTTTTGGGAAACATATGGCCTTCGGCACCCCGAATATCCCTTATAAGCTATCGAGCAGTTACTGAAAAGCCATTGCTTGAATGACTCGAAGCCCATCGAGCAAATGGGCTTTAGAGTAATTGCTCGACCGAGTGACTCGGCATATTGCTCGAACGACTCGAAGTCCATCGAGCAAATGAGCTATCGAGCAATTGCTCGTTCGAGTGACTCCTCGACGATTCTTCGACTCATTTCAATATTTGAGGATACCTATGGCCCGGTATTGTATTACTTGAGGATACCTATCGAGGATACCTTTTATAGGATACTTATCTAAGGATAATATTACCTGTATCGCAAGGCATACCTATCCCAAATATCCCTTATAAGCTATCGGGCAGTTACTGAAAAGTCATTGCTCGAATGACTCGAAGCCCATCGAGCAAATGAGCTATCGAGCAATTGCTCGTTCGAGTGACTCCTCGAACAACTCTTCGACTCATTTCAGTATTTGAGGATACCTATGGCCCGGCATTGTATTATTTGAGGATACCTATCGAGGATACCTTTTATAGGATACTTAAATAAGGATACTATTACCTATATCTCCAGGCATACCTATCCCGGATTCCCCTTATAAACTATCGAGCAATTACTGCTCGAACGACTCGAAGCTCATCGGTAGATTTTGGTGATTTGGAGGGATTTTCGGGTTGTTTGTGGTAATTGGATTTACTCCGATTCAATCGAACATACCCTCCGAACATACCCATGTCCTGTTGTAGGCCTTTAGGTAACATAGCAATCACGTGCTACCATAGAAACCTAGATGGCGGCATCCAGTATACAAAATGGACGACGGAAACACGTATCACCTTAACAACACGCGATGCGCATGCGCACTAACACCACGCATCACTATGGAGATAACGTCACATGGCCGCACATGCGGGTTACCATGACAACACAACATGGGGCCACTACGTCACGTGACATGACGTCACTTCCTGGGTCACCCACCAGGGTCATCCAAATGAGGCCCCAAAAGTTCGAGACTTACTACTAACGAATTCAAATTAATGTTTAAGATACTTTTAGATTCAATCATCTGGTATATTTCAGTTGGTCAGAAAAGCGAACCCTAGATTCACTTTTCCGAACAAATGAAATATTTCAGATGATTGAATCTAAAACGTAAGCAATGGACTATTTAATAGATAGACTGGTTCCATGAGAATTCTGAACTGAACTTGATTGTTGTTTGAGAGCTTGGGTCACTATTTGTTCGCCTAGATTCACTGGTCAATGATCAATACCACGTGTCCAACAGGGAAGTGGGTCGCATCGGACATTTTGTTAACTTATTCATTTATTTATTGCCTTTTAATGGCAAATCCAATAGCTGTGTCATATCGTGTTTGATATATTCACGCGTGGAGGAAGTAGCTGTACCCCAACACAATCACCAAAGAGAGAATGATAACTATCAAAAATGTACCATTTACCTACCACGACTGGACTAACATTGCAATACCATTTTATTTGATTTGCTAAAAATGCCAATATTTGTATCAAAGGCATAGCTTATTACCGTCATTAAAACGAGCTTGTTATGTGTTGGAGCCTAATGTTGAAATAGTAAAATTTGAATGTCTATGTTTGCGAATATATCGCCAGCCGGATGGAGAGGCTACGTTATCAAAAGCCACCAACTAGGAGTGTGCCCCAGCACATTGTGTCACCGTGCTACCAGACGAGCAACATGGGTTAGTGTCTTGGACAAAGACGCAACGCAAATGTCTCTGGTTATATTCGAAATCACGACCTCTTCACCACACGTCACGCACCATTACGTCTCGTTCAGAAGTTGAATTGAATATAAAAATAGAAAACTGTTGGCCATGTCTTCCGTGCCCATTTATTAATTGGAACCCCAAGCGGGCCGCAGGCCCGCAAGGTGTTGCACATACCCAGTCAGATAAATGTGTTCCAGAACAGAATTCTTTATACCGTCAAAGGATTTTTTGAATTGGACAGTAAATTTCAGTGACAAAATCATGTGACTTATGGTGTCGAATTGCCCATTCAATTGCAATTGGCCTATCCCCCTCTGGGAATATTTGGGCTGATATGAACAATCAAACAAAATGTCAAATACGTTCGTTTTCTGTTTTACCCCCTTTTGCATCTAAGCGTTGCGTTATATTTACATATCAACACATCACTCGAATTCTGTCCTTCTTGAGGTTTGTCTATACGCTCAGCTGATAATCTCGTTATTTCAGATCGACCTCTCCTGATTTCGTTGCAACTTGTTGGCGAATGATGATAAGCTTAATCGAAAAGCCACAGCAAAAATGATAATAATATAACTGATAATTGGTGCGGTTGCATACAATATGAATGGACACGTAGCTCGTAAAATATCAAAACGAATAGAAACGCAGTTTTTGAATTATCCAAATGTTAAGGAGTTGTAAAAGTACGGGAAAATTTGCTTGAAAAGAGCGCTACCGAATGGTAGTAATACTGTGATAGTGATGGGTTACTTTCGTCCCGTCTGTAATCAAAACAAAGTAATAATTTGTTACTTGTTTGTATCGTCTGTATTTATGAACAATGCTTCGTAGTTTCGAAAACTAAAAAATGGAAAATAATAACCTTTTTAGATATTTAACGCCATCAAAAACGGCTTATCTTCTTTATTCGGGAACAGAGGAAGATTCCGCATGGGGAAAACTCGGCCCAAGGAAGATTCGTCCCGAAGAAAAGCAATACATATCTGTTAGGATATTTTAGATTCGCCACGATATTCGTTTTTACTCCTAAAAGTAACTATTACAAAATATTATTATATATCGAGCAATTATTTCTAAAGTAATCCACATTCGGTGTGTTCTATAATAGTTAACGTCTCTCGTCTGTAAGAACTGCATCCAAACTGTCCTCCAACAATTTGACCCAAACCGGATGCTAATCTAACTCGAACCATCCTCTGGCAATTTGCCCCAAACTGTCCTCCAGAATAGGAGTGATTCTTATTGATTTATTTATTTGGGTTTAACGACACTTTCGACAGCCGGGGTCACCTCGTGTCGGACAATTTTACGGGTGGAGGAAGCCAGAGAGAACCACCGAGCAATGACAAACTACTGTCAGGCTCCCTAACATACAAACTCTACACAAGCTGGGTTAGCATTGGTTGAAGGCAGGTGCATCATCGACATAAAGTACGCCTTAGTACACAATGCCACCACGTGGACAATGGGGATGAAGTGTCTTGTCAAAGGACACAGAGCGGTTGCCGCAGGTGGGATTTGATCGAGGGCCTTTTGGCTTGCAGCCTGCACCTCTGACTACTGAGCCCAATTCTTATTGATAAAACAGTAAGGAAGTAACAGAACACAAATTGTTTATTTATTTTTTTAATTTTCAACTTCAGTTTATTTTAAATAAATATTTTAAAAAACATGTTGGGGGAAAACTTAACTATGCTGAAATAAAAATGATCAGGGTCTGAGAAGCGACAGTAAAAAATAGAAGTGATAGCATGTCATGTCAGTATTTTTACAAATATGTTTTATCGGGTGTTGAAATGAACTGGAAGGAATTTTTAACAGGTAGTAACAAAATAATTTTCATGAAGAAGCACAGAATTTTATGTTAGTTCTTAATTGAAAAAACGAAGGGATGATGTTTGCAAATATTATTTTATTACAAGTAATGAAAATTGTTGTCTGTCATCCATACTTGATCAAGTTTCTGAAAAACCACATTATACTATCCCAATGTTAGCAACTGGATGTAAGCACACAATTTGAATTTGTTGGTTTACTATAAGGGACTAGTTGTAAATGGGTGAGTGAGTTCACAAATATTAATATTTTTTAACACCTGGTATCAAAATAATATAAATTTATGAACGACCATACAATTTATTATCACTTAATTACAGTAAGGGTCTTGGACTAATGGACTGATCATCCTTGAAATTACAAAGATTATATATAAATCCGAAAGACTAGTACACAAGCATCTAAGTTCAGGGACTCAGCTCGTTGATTCTGACTACCAAGTTAATGTAGCAGTGGTTGTTGTATAGTAGTGGTGAAAGTGGTAGTAGTGGAGGTAGTAGTCTACACATTCCCCGTGGGAACCCCGGGAAGTAAGCAGCACTTGTTTACTGTGGTAAACCAGTTCCGCTTTACTAGTGAAATAGGACCCAGTCACCAATGCTTGGGGTGAAAGTCCTCTAAAATGGGCAACATGTTGATCAACGATTGACTAACCCTGACTTCATCTCCATGTTGTGTCACGATTAGCCATAGTGCATAAATATGTGACGTTAACCACCAACAAACAAACAAACAAACAGTAGTCTACACTGATCGTAGTAATGTGATTACGGTTGTGGTGCTAGTATTATGCACTTCTGTAAAACTGCGGGTGTGGTACCTGAAATGGAGATATTTGAAATTAGTGCTGACAGGAAGCGGTCAAAAATACGCCCTTATATTTATAGTATCTCCTAGTATTCCTGATAGTCCTCCTTACATCTGAGCGTCACTCTGTTACTCTAACCCACCTATCCCATGCCATCCTATCACCGCCACCCCTCTTTTCAAGAGTAAGTTGCTGAGGCTTCAAACACACCTACTAAAATTTTGAAGAACACCGAGGTGTAAGGAGGGACAAGAAGTCGGGTAAATACTACGAAAGCAGAGTAATGTGGAACACATGTTGGAACTTGTAAAACAAACCCGATCACTCAACTTTGTATGTACTTTATATCAGAGCTGAGTTCGCTATTTTGTGTTTCCGTATATAGGCAACGGCTGTATGGGAAAATTATCCCAGTTGGGAGAACACCTAATATGGCAACAATATCAAACCTACAGAATGTTAACTCTGGGCTTATATCACATTGAGCTATACTCCACTACTGCACCCCATCCACTCGATACGAAAAACTATAATAATGTCCACGTGCGAGTGAGCGAGATTATTATCCTTTGAGCACGAGGGGAGGGGTGGGGGGGGGGGGGGGGGGCTGGGGAATCGAAAAGTATTTTTTGGTTCCATTCTGTGATATTTGATGTACACCACAGATATGCATGTATTTATACTTTTACATTTGGCATTGTAACTTTATTACCAACTTCTGGTGAGAAGTTGTAATAAACTAGACAAGGCCCCTAATTACAATATTGGGTAATAATGACAACAATAAACACTGTGCAGCAAAAAATGATTGAAAATTTTACATCTATTTAATTATACTCAGTTTATGTTTACACAACCACCAATCAATAAAATAACTTCTACATGGGATAAAACACCCACTAAAAATGTTAAAAGTTGATTCAAAATGTATCCAGCATGTTTTGGTGACTACTATTGTGCAAGTTTATAAAAAAAAAGTTAAGGTTTTCTATATTCCCACTGGAGGACGGTTTGGGTCCGTTAACGGTTGGTTCAGGCCAGAATGTAGCGGCCGGTTTGGGTCAAATTGCAGAGTACAGTTTAGGTGTATTCAATCGGTGACAAACTTTATGTAATTGTTAAGGTGCAATTTATTAAAAACAAACAGGAAGACAAGAACTGTCAATATTTATTTACAGGCCTGGAAATAAGGAATGAGTTTCGTAACCTGACAGGTGTCAGGTTACGCCTAATTGATCGTCGTAACCTGTTTAAAGTTATGGGGCGACCAATGGTTGTTGGTGTGACCAATGGTCGTTGGCACGACGGGACGATAATTTTGAATTCCTGGGTTCCAAAACCCCCATTTCCTTGCATCTGAGCTCCCCAGCTGCCGTATTTCATCTAAATTTCGAGACCAATTTTTTTGTTCTTTAAATATCTAAAAATATCGAAAATTGAAAAAAACTGCCCAATGACAAAAACAGGTTGGCAAATATTCAGTGTGCATAGCTTACCTCGAAAATGGGAAATTATGGCTGTACAAAACAGCGCAAATTGCGGCAATGTCATTATGTGGGAGTCTATTTCATTATCGAGAAATAAATTCATAGCATTCCAATTGAAACAATAATATGACAATACGCAAGGCGTAAGAAGGAACCCCAAGGTATCCAACATATTGAAATATTTCATTCCGCAACCATTACTCCAAAACATTTTATGCAATCGAATTCCTGCAACTGTTTAACTTCAGCCAAACATGTATATACGTATCACAGCACTAAATATTTTCCCATAGGCGACCATTATAACGTCCAGGCGAAAAGAATATGGTAGCATCATTTTATATTTGGCATTCGAATATCTTTTGTCAAGTATAGTCCCTCAGACAACCTTTTTCTGATTCTTAAACATGGGGGTCATGCGACAAATAAAAGAGAAACACTAAGAAAGGGAAGTGCTGGTCACATGTACATATTTCTCAGGGAATTCCCAACCAAAACACACCAATAGTCAAATGAATTTTTAGGTCCAAAAAGTCCTCAAATCACCCTCTTTATTCACCTGGAACATTCAACAGTAATGCAAGATGTCAGTAGAATGCTTCAAATGTTTATTGAAACAATACATTTTCCCAAGACTGCTTTAGTTTAAACAATATTTATTGAAAAAAGATAAGTTAACTGTATACATGCAAAAAAGTGTAAACGTATTGAATGTTTTGTACATAAATTTCGGAAGAAAGCTGAATGCTTATGTAAACCGTCTCCCAAGTCTGCAAGATTACACGATTTCAGTTAGACAGATATAACGGGTTGGTCTGTTGGATATTGTTTAAACGCGGAAAAAAATGAAGAAAGTAGATCGAGAGGAACATTGAGGAACAGTGAACGAGAAGGATGACATTTGAAAAGGGCCAACTTGAATGCAAAAGACATCAACATTGAGCGACAACAGTTAGGGAACTGACTCACTTGGAAATCGCAGCCTAACGCTAGTATAAGATGAGGGTATTCTAATGGACAACGGACGGGGGGGGGGGGGGGGTGCGAGCGCTGTTAACGTTTTTCATTTCAGTAAGGGACACGACTCCGGAGGACCGCCGCCAGCACCATGCACCGCCGGGAAACGAACAATGTCTTGCAAGTGGAAGACGCATTATTCAATAGCATACATCGCGGCAACATTAACCCGGAACTCTGCCCCCCCCCCGCCACTCCCCCTCCCCCTCCCCAACGAAAAAACCCAACAGTGTGAGAAGCTAATAACCAGTCCCTCAACCCGCAGTTATTTCAGTTGATGTAGGTTTTTACTAAAAAAAGAAAACTTACGTAAGACAGACAAGCATACCCCCCGCCACCGACCATCAGGTTAGTTTGATGGTCCATTAACAGAAGAGATAATTGGATAATACGATAGAAGCTCACTTGAAAGAGATGTTGTAGTGAAAGATCATCCACAGGGCGACTAGGCCCTGATTCCACCCATTGTAAACTATAAGGTGAGCAGCGGTAGGGTCGCAGTTATTGGAAGCGTTTACTAAGTAGAATAAAGTCCTGCACCATTTCAAATACAGACAAATTTTCTTCACTGGTAAGGAATTCGGAGCCAAATAGGAGTGTTGTCACATCTGGTGCAAATGGAAGTGATTTTATTGCTTAGATTACTGCAACACACCCGCAATCTGCAGTGATAGATTTGTCCTATTCGTGATTTTGCATGGCCATAAAAAGACGGGGGTCGCAGATTGCCCCTGTTAAGATAACTTGCGAAATTACTCACTGATGAATTGTCTCTGATTGATAAAGGTATGTCGTTCCATAGGCTTGTAGTTCTCGGTATAAATGAAGACTGGTACAGTTGGGTGTTGCAGAAGGGAACTCGGAGGTCATTACCTGCTCGGAGATTGAAACATCGGCTGGTGGAAGAGACTGTTGGAGGTACCTTATTAGCAATAAATGGGGGCGTCGCATGGTGAAACATTCGGAAAAAATGTTTCAGTTTGTGTTTGTGACGTCTTTCCTCAAGAGAGTCCCAGCGGGTTTCATTGTACAACGCGGAAGTCCTAGCACTCATGGTTGCGCCAGTCACTATCCTTGCTGAAGCCAACTGTACTTTTTCCAAATCATTTTTATTACTCGCCGTGCAGTTGTCCCAAATTGTGCTACCATATTCAAGAAGAGGCATAATAAAGGCAAAGTAAATCTTTTCAAGGACACTGCGGTCAAGAGTAAACTTTTGCCTCCTCAGTAAATCTACGCGAGACCATGCTTTACCGCAGATATATTCAACGTGGTCACTCCACGTACATGCATCATTTAAGATAATTCCCAGGTGCTTGTGATTTTTAACTTCCGATATCTGGGCATTACCAAGAAATAGTGGTGGGTGCACAGCAGGGCTAACCTTGCTCGATATGAGCATGGTCTCAGATTTTTTTAGGATTGAACTCTACCAACCACGTCTTGGCCCAATGCTCTATTGTAGTCAGATCCTGGTTGATCACAGTTGCTGCTTGGGTTGGATTCTCAACTATTAGATACATTGATGTATCATCAGCGAAGAGCCGAATGCTACTCAAGTGTTTATCTGTTATGTCATTGATATATATGAGAAATAATAAGGGGCCAAGTATCGACCCCTGAGGGACTCCAGAGTTTATCGGTCTCCAGGATGAGGTCTCTGAGGCAATTGCAACCCTCTGGACCCTGTCGGAGAGGTACGATTTTAAAAATGCTAGTAAATGACTTGACACTCCAATTTTTTCCAGCTTGAGAATGAGACCAACATGCCACACCTTATCGAAAGCTCTACTGACGTCGCAGAAGACTACGCGAACCTCTTTTCCATCATCGAGGGATCGGCAGAATTCGTCATAGAGGACAGTTAGCTGAAGTATAGCCGAATCACCAGGGGTGAATCCTCACTGAAATTGACTTAGGATGTTCTTGTCGCTCAAGTACTTCCACAACTGTTTGAAAATATATTTTTCAAAAACCTTGCCAACACAACTAAGGAGGGAAATCGGACGATAGTTCGTTACTAAATTGGATGGATGTTTTTTTTTTTTAAACGGGCGTTACATTAGCCATTTTCCACATAAGTGGAAAGTAATTATTATTCAGGAGAATATTGAAGATTACTGAGAGAGGTTCACATAGGGATAATTTACATTCCTTCAGCAACCGGGAACTTATAAGATCAGGTCCTGCAGCCTTTGATGCAATAAGGGATTTTAGTGCTTCGTATACTTCGCTGCTCTGTATGATTATCCTGTCTATTGAGTTAGAGTTGGGTGTGGCCAGTATAGGTAGGGATGCCTGAGAGTCATCCACTAATGAGATAGAGCTAAAGTATTCATTAAACACATCAGCTTTTTCCTGTTTGTGGCGTACGTTTTGTCTAAATGACTGATAGCCGGAATATCTGAATTGGTGTTGCCAATGAACGTCTTAAGGGTTTTCCACCACTGGGCTGGCGTAGTTGCACGACTAGTGAGTACTGACTGTACGTTTGCAACATAAGCTGCCTTCGCCTTCCTGGTGGCCGAGACCACTTCGTTTCTCTTCTGTTTATATTGTTCAAAGGACTGTGGGAGACCATTGCGTTTGGCAACACGATATAACCTTTTCCCTTGTCTTATTAGTAATCTTATTTCGTTATGCATCCATTTTGGTTGGTACTTTCTAAGAGTGATCCATTTGTTGGGTATATGGCGGAAAGCAGTGTTAAGTAGCTCTTTAGAGAACTCAGACAATTATATCCAGACTCGATGCATTGAAAATAGTATCCTAGTTTACACTAGCGAGCGCGTCATTCAGTTCGCGATAGTGGCCCTGTGAATACAAATAAATTTGTCTCCTAAAGGAGATGCGCGATGGTTTGATAAAGTCGATCTCCAGGACAGTACGACAATGATAGATGATCATATCAGGTATAAATGGGTCTAAGATCTCACAAGTCTTCACGTTGACTGTCTTGCTAACAGCGAAAATGTCAATCAGTGAAGTAAAGGATTCCGTGAAACATGTTGGCCCATCCACAAGCTGTCTAAAATTAAAATATCTAACAATATATGAAAGATGTCCTCTGGGACCTGCGATTTGATTGTCGTTGAAATCACCAGTAATGACAAGGTCAGAAGCAGATGTATCCGTTGCTTTGTCAATCGAAGTGGATATAGTATCTCATATATGAACAGGACAGTTGGATGGGCGATAAAATACTCCTAAAAGAAGCGAATTACCTCTTTCTCTTATTAATTCCACCCCTAGGCACTCGGCAGGCGTCATTTGTAGGTCAGGTCTGTGCCTAAATGCAATGCCATTCTTAATGTAGACTGCTACCCCGCCTCCTCTTGACGAACGATTGAAGAGCAGTGGTTCCTGGAATCCACGTATAATAATTTCATTAACTGGGTCATCATTATGTAACCACGTCTCAGTAAATGCCATAATGTCATTGGACGGGGACTCACACTGTATGACGTCAAGTTTGGGCTTTAGGCTTTGTATGATAAGATGGTGGATTTTAAGCGTGTTATCGATTTTTGAAAGTCCTCGTTAGTTGGTCCTGGGTTGGGATGAATGTCTCTGCAAGTTAACAACAGAATGGCCAGGAAACACGGAAGGAGGCACAAGATGAAATATATTACGTTTGTATCCAGAAAATTGTTAGGGATCATGTAAGCAAGGTCGTTGGGTACGATGGGTTTCTTTGGACTCTTTGGCATATAAGATATATTTGCCCGAACGCTCTTCCGCGATGGCTGCAATGTGAGAAAGAACAGAACAGTCATCGCAACTAGACATTCAAGGTGTTCCGTGCCATGAAGGCGCATGAGTAAATATATCAATAAGCAAATGGATTCCGACTGTCCTAACCTGCTTTTTATGCGACGAATGTAAGCTGCTAAGTTGAAGGTACCTATCCGAGCTCGATACTTTGCGAGGTTACACATTACGTAATATCCGAGTGGCACCACAAACTGAGTGCTCGGATAATGATATTCTTAGTAATAGTAGACAGTTCAGTCCGTTGTGCATAAAATACAGCACTGTGAAGTTACCTACTTATTCCTTTTTCCTTATTCGACATTCGAAAAGAAGGAAAATTATCCAAACAAACTATGGTGAAGGGTGGCACAGAACAAGACAAATTTAATGACACCTTGACCTTCCCTGTGGGACCCCTAAAAGGGGCTGAATTTGACCCCTAAACGTGACAAACTTGCCAAATTCCCCTATATTGGAGTAATTTTGCCAAACAAACTGTGGAGTAGGGTGGCACAGAAGGAGACAATTTTTTGGACACCTTGACCTTCCCTGTGGGACACCTAAAAGGGGCTGAACTTGACCCCTAAAAGTGACAAACTTGACAAATTCCCCTATAATGGAGTAGTTTTGCCAAACAAACTGTGGTGTAGGGTGGCACAGAAGGAGACAATTTTTTGGACACCTTGACCTTTCCTGTGGGACACCTAAAAGGGGCTGAACTTGACCCCTAAAAGTGACAAACTTGCCAAATTCCCCTATAATGGAGTAATTCTGACAAACAAACTGCGGTGTAGGGTGGCACAGAAGGAGACAATTTTTTGGACACCTTGACCTTCCCTGTGGGCCCCCTAAAAGGGGCTGAACTTGACCCCTAAAAGTGACAAACTTGCCAAATTCCCCTATAATGGAGTAATTTTGACTAACAAACTGTGGTGTAGGGTTGCACAGAAGTAGAACAATTTTTGGACACCTTGACATTCCCTGTGGCACCCCTAAAAGAGGCTCAACTTGACCCCTAAAAGTGACAAACTTGCCAAATTCCCATACAATGGAGGAATTTTGCTAAACAAACTGTAGTGCAGGGTGGCACAGAACGAAACAAATTTAACAACACCTTGACCTTCCCTGTGGGTCCCCTAAAAGGGTCTGAACGTGGCCCCTAAAAGTGACAAACTTGCCAAATTCCCCTTTATTGGAGGAATTTTGCCAAATAAACTGTGGTGTGGTGTGGCACAGAATGAGCCAAATTTAATGACACTGTGACCTTCCCTGTGGGTCCCCTAAAAGGGGCTGAACTTGACCCCTAAAAGTGACAAACTTGGCAAATTCCCCTATAATGCAGTAATTTTGCCAAACAAACCATGGTGTAGGGTGGCACAGAAGGAGACAAATTTAATGACACCTTGACCTTCCCAGTTGGACCCCTAAAAGGGGATGAACATGGCCCCTAAAAGTGACAAACTTGCTAAATTCCCCTATAATGGAGGAATTTTGCCAAACAAACTTTGGTGTAGGGTGGCACAGAAGGAGACAAACTTTTGGACACCATGACCTTCCCAGTGGGACCCCTAACAGGGGCTGAACTTGACCCCTAAATGTAACAAACTTGGAAAATTCCCAAATAATGGAGTAATTTTGCCAAACAAACAGTGGAGTAGGGTGGCACAGAAGGAGACAATTTTATGGACACTTGACTTTCCCTGTGGGCCCCTAAAAGGGGCTGACCTTGACCCCTAAAAGTGACAAACTTGACAAATTCCCCTATAATGGAGTAATTTTGCCAAACAAACTGTGGTGTAGGGTGGCGCAGAAGGAGACAATTTTTTGGACACCTTGACCTTCCCTGTGGTACACCTAAAAGGGGCTGAACTTGACCCCTAAAAGTGACAAACTTGCCAAATTCCCCTATAATGGAGTAATTCTGACAAACAAACAGTGGTGTACGGTGGCACAGAAGGAGACAATTTTTGGACACCTTGACTTTCCCTGTGGGCCCCTAAAAGGGGCTGAACTTGACCCCTAAAAGTGACAAACTTGACAAATTCCCCTATAATGGAGTAATTTTGCCAAACAAACTGTGGTGTAGGGTGGCACAGAAGGAGACAAATTTTTGGACACCTTGACCTTCCCTGTGGGACCCTTAAAGGGGCTCAACTTGACCCCTAAATGTGACAAACTTGCCAAATTCCCATATAATGGAGGAATTTTGCTAAACAAACTGTGGTGTATGGTGACACAGAATGAAACAAATTTAAGGGCACCTTGACCTTCCCTGTGGGTCCCCTAAAAGGGGCTCAACGTGACCTCTAAAAGTGACAAACTTGCCAAATTCCCCTATAATGGAGGAATTTTGCCAAACAAACTGTGGTGTGGGGTGGCACAGAAGGAGACAAATTTTAGGACACCTTGACCTTCTTTGTGGGACCCCAAAAAGGGGCTGAACTTCAACCCCTAAAAGTGACAAACTTGCCAAATTCCCCTATAATGGAGGAATTTTGCTAAACAATCTGTGGTGTAGGATGGCACAGAATGAGCCAAATTTAATGACACCATGACCTTTCCTGTGGGTCCCCTACAAGGGGCTGAACTTGACCCCTAAAAGTGACAAACTTGGCAAATTCCCTTATAATGGAGTAATTTTGCCAAACAAACCATGGTGTAGGGTGGCACAGAACGAGACAAATTTAATGACACCTTGACCTTCCCAGTTGAACCCCTAAAAGGGGATGAACATGACCCCTAAAAGTGACAAACTTGCCAAATTCCCCTATAACGGAGGAATTTTGCCAAACAAACTTTGGTGTAGGGTGGCACAGAAAGAGCCAAATTTTTGGACACCATGACCTTCCCTGTGGGACCCATAAAAGTGGCTGAACTTGACCCCTAAATGTGACAAATTTGCCAAATTCCCCTATAATGGAGTAATTCTGACAAACAAACTGTGGTGTAGGGTGGCACAGAAGGAGACAATTTTTTGGACACCTTGACCTTCCCAGTGGGACCCATAAAAGGGGATGAACATAACTCCTAAAAGTGACAAGCTTGCCAAATTACCCTATAATGGAGGAATTTTGCTAAACAAACTTTGGTGTAGGGTTGCACAGAAGGAGACACATTTTTGGACACCATGACCTTCCCTGTGGGACCCCTAAAAGGGGCCGAACTTGATCCCTAAAAGTAACAAACTTTTCAAATTCCCCTATAATGGAGTAATTCTGACAAACAAACTGTGGTGTAGGGTGGCACAGAAGGAGACAAATTTTGGGACACCTTGACCTTCCCTGTGGGACCCCTAAAAGGGGCTCAACTTGACCCCTAAAACTGACAAACTTGCCAAATTCCCCTAAAATGGAGTAATTTTGACAAACAAACTCTGGTGTAGGGTGGCACAGAAGGAGACACATTTTTGGACACCATGACCTTCCCTGTGGGACCCCTAAAAGGGGCTGAACTTGATCCCTAAAAGTAACAAACTTGCCAAATTCTCCTATAATGGAGGAATTTTGCTAAAAAAAACTGTGGTGTACGGTGGCACAGAACGAAACAAATTTGACGACACCTTGACCTTCCCTGTGGGTCCCCTAAAAGGAACTGAACGTGACCCCTAAAAGTGACAAACTTGCCAAATTCCCCTATAATGGAGGCATTTTGCCAAACAAACTGTGGTGTGGGGTGGCACAGAAGGAGACAAATTTTAGGACACCTTGACCTTCTTTGTGGGACCCCTAAAAGGGGCTGAACTTGACCCCTAAAAGTGACAAACTTTCCAAATTCCCCTATAATGGAGGAATTTTGCCAAACAAACTATGGTGTGGGGTGGCGCAGAAGGAGACAAATTTAATGACTCTGTGATCTTCCTTGTGGGTCCCTAAAAGGGGCTGAACTTGACCCCTAAAAGTGACAAACTTTGCAAATTCCCCTATAATGGAGTAATTTTGCCAAACAAACCATGGTGTAGGGTGGCACAGAACGAGACAAATTTAATGACACCTTGACCTTTCCAGTTGGACCCCTTAAAGGGGATGAACATGGCCCCTAAAAGTGACAATCTTGCCAAATTCCCCTATAGTGGAGGAATTTTGCCAAACAAATTTTGGTGTAGGGTGGCACAGAAGGAGACAAATTTTTGGACACCATGACCTTCCCTGTGGGACCCCTAAAAGGGGCTGAACTTGATCCCTAAAAGTAACAACCTTGCAAAATTCCCCAATAATGGAGTAATTTTGCCAAACAAACTGTGGAGTAGGGTGGCACAGAAGGAGACAATTTTTTGGACACCTTGACCTTCCCTGTGGGCCTCCTAAAAGGGGCTGAACTTGACCCCTAGAGGTGACAAACTTGACAAATTCCCCTTTAATGGAGTAATTTTGTCAAACAAACTGTGGTGTAGGGTGGCACAGAAGGAGTCATTTTTTTGGACACCAGGGACCTTCCCTGTGGGACACCTAGAAGGGGCTGAACTTGACCCCTAAAGGTGACAAACTTGCCAAATTCCCCTATAGTGGAGTATTTTTACCAAACAAACTGTGGTGTAGGGTGGCACAGAAGGAGACAATTTTTTGGACACCTTGACCTTCCCTGTGGGACACCTAAAAGGGGCTGTACTTGACCCCTAAAAGTGACAACCTTGCCAAATTCCCCTATAATGGAGTAATTCTGACAAACAAACTGTGGTGTAGGGTGGCACAGAACAAGCCAAATTTAAGGACACCTTGACCTTCCCTGTGGGATCCCTAAAAGGGGCTGAACTTGACCCCTAAAAGTGACAAACTTGTCAAATTCCCCAATAATGGAGTAATTTTGCCAAACAACCTATGGTGTAGGGTGGCACAGAACACGACAAATTTAATGACACCTTGACCTTCCCTGTGGAACCCCTAAAATGGGCTGAACTTGACCCATAAACGTGACAAACTTGCTAAATTCCCAGCGATGTAAAGTTAGTTACTTATTACTTATTTGACATTTTGATTTTTTTTATTCCATCAAAACAGGAAAAATGGCACCTGCTGTAGGGTGTCACAAATGAAGACGAGTTGATTGACATGTTTCCCGTCCGCATAAGGCCTTTCTTTATGGGGCAACCAAGGCCCTAAAAGTGACAACCTCCCAGAAAACCTTCTAGATGGGCCAATCTGATCAAATAAAAGATTGCTGTAGGGTGGCACGAATGAAGACGAGTTGATTGACATGTTGCCTGTCTGCATACGGCCTCTCTTTATGGGGCAACCAAGGCCCTAAAAGTGACAACCTCCCAGAAAACCTTCTAGATGGGGAAATCTGATCAAATAAATGGTGCTGTAGGGTGGCACAAATGAAGACGAGTTGATTGACGTATTGCCCGTATTAATTATTATTATTGACATCGCGGATAACTTGTGTTAACCCAGCAGATTGACTCCCCCGAGTATATCCTCGAGATGAACACGAGATTAACGCGAGTTAATCCGAGAGGTCAACGCGTGTTTATCCGTGCGTTTAACGCGAGTTTATCCGCAAGGTAATCCGTGAGGTTAACGCGAGTTTATCTCCGAGGTTAACGCTAGTTTGTCCGCGAGTTCATCAGCAAGGATAACACAACTTTAATCCGAATTTATCCACGTGATTAACGCGTGTTTTACGCATGTTTAACGTGTGTTTAACGTGTGTTGTGTTTAACGCGAGGTAATCCTCGTTTTTAACTGGAGTTTGTCCGCGAGATTAATACGAGTTTAATGGGAGTCTATTCGCGAGGTTAACGCGAGTCTATCTGCAAGGTTAACGCCAGTTTGACGCCAGTTTGACGCCAGTTTAGTCGAGTTAAACGCGAGTTTATCCGCAATGTAAACACGAGTTTAATGCGAATTTAATGCGTGGTCGTCGGCGAGTTGCGCGGTAGTGTATCCGTGAGGTTAATGCGAGTTTATCCACGAGGTTAACATGAGTTTAACGCGCGTTTATCGGCGATGTTAACGCGAGGTTATCACGAGTTTATCTGCGAAGATAACGCGAGTTTGGCGCGAGTTCATACGCGAGGTTATCACGAGTTTATTCGCGAGGTTACCTCGCATTTAATACGCGTTTATCGGCGATGTTAACGCGAGGTTATGCGCGAGGTTATTACGAGTGTATCCACGTTGTTAGCGCGCGTAAAACGCGAGGTTAACTCGAGTTTAACGCGAAATTGTCTGCGAGGTTATCGCGAGTTTATGCACGTTATTAGCGAGAGTCAACTCGTGATGTTAACTCGAGATTAATGCGGGTTTTTCTGTGAGGTTAGCGCGCGTTTAACGCGAGTTTATTCGGGATATTAATGCGAGTTTATGCACAAGGATATTGCGAGTTTATCCGCGATATTATTTGGCGCGAGTTTATCTGGGAATTTAACCCGAGTTTAACGCGCGTTTATCGGCGATGTTAACATGTTAACACGAGGTTAATACGAGTCCATCCACGAGGTTAATGCGACATTGGCGGGTGATTTCAGCGATGTTAACATGAGTTTATGTGCGAGGTTATCGCGAATTTATCCGCTTTGTTAGCGCGAGTTAAACGCGATGTTACGGGAGTATGAGGTGAGTTTATCCGCGAGGTCATCGCGAGTTTGCCGCGAGTATATCCGCTACGATTACGCAAGTTTAACGCGAGTTAATCCTCGAGGTTAACGAGAATGTATCCGCGATGTTTAACTCAAGTTTAACGTGCATTTATACGCGAGATTAACGCGGTTTTGACGGGTGTACATCAGCGAGTTAACGCGAGTTTATCTCAGAGGTTAACGCGAGTTTTATGCGAGTTTAACACGAGTTAATCCCCGAGATTGACGTGTGTTTATCGGCAAGGTCAGCGCGAGTTTATGTCCGATGTTAACCCAAGCTTTTCCGCTAGTTTAACGCAAGTGTTTCCGCGATGTTAATGCGAGTTTGTGCGCAAGGTTATCGCGAGTTTATTCGCGTTATTAGCGAGAGTTGAACTTGAATTTGTCCACGAGGTTAACTAGGGTTTGGCGCGAGTTTATCCGGGGAGATTAACACGAGTTTATCGGTGAGTTTAACTCGAGTTTAATGCGAGTTTATCTGCGATTATAACGCGAGTATATGCGCAACATTAACGCGAGTTGATCCGCGAGATTAAATCGAGTACATCTCGAGTTTATCGGCGATGTTAACACGAGTTTATGCGCCAGGTTATCGCAAGTTTATCCGCGAGTTAATCCGCGAGGTTAACGTTAATTTAATGCGTGTTTGTCCGCGAGTTTAAGACGAGTTTATCTCCGAGGTTAACGCAAGATTAACGAGTATCCGTGAGATTAGCGCGAGTTTATGCGCCACGCTAACCCGAGTTTATCTGCTAACTTAACGCGAGTCTAACCACTGGATGCGTGTTTAACGCGAAGTTAACTCGAGTTTAACACGCGTGTATCCGCGAGTTTAACGCAAGGGTTAACGCGAGTTTATTCGGGAGATTAGCACGTGTTTAACGCAAGCTTATCCGCAAGTTCAACGCGAGTTTAACACGAGTTTATCCACGAGGGTAACGCAAATTTAACGCGAGGTTATGCACGAGGTTAACACGAGTTTGTCCGCGAGTTTAACGTGAGTTAAACGTGAGTTTATCGGTGATGTTGACGCGAGGTTTATGCGCGAGGTTATCGCGAGTCTATCCGTGTTGTTGGCGCGAGTTGAACGCGAGCTTAGCGCGAATTTATCCCCGGACCTATTGCGAGTTTATCCGCGAGTTAATCTGCGAGGGGTAACGCGATTTTAACACTAGTTTATCCCCGAGGTTAAAGCGAGATTAATCTGAGGTAATCCGTGAGGTTCACTCGTGGTTTATCCGCGTGGTTAGCCGGCGTTTGGCGTGAGAATATCCACGAGTTTAACGCGAGTTAATCCGGGAGGTTAACGCATGTCAACTGCTAGGTTATCCGCGAGGTTAACGAGAGTGTAATGTAAGTTTAACGCAAGTTAATCCACGGTGTTAACGTGTGTTTACCCACAAGTGTGACGCGAATTTATCGCCGAGGTTAAGGCGAGTTTAACGCGCGTTTAACACTAGTTAATCCGCGAGGATAATGCGAGATTAACTCGAGTTAATTCGCGAGGTTAACGCGTGTTTATTCGCGAGATTAGCGCGAGTTTATGCGCGATGTTAATGCGAGTTTATCTGCGAGATTTAAACGCGAATCTATCTGCTAGATTAACGCAAGTTTAAAGCGAGGTTAACTCAAGTTTTCATCCGCGAGGCCAACTCGATTTTGAAGGGAGATTATCCGCGCTGTCAGCGCGCTATTATCCCTGAGGTTAGCGTGTGTTTTACGCCAGTTTGTCCGCAAGGTTAACTCGAGTTTAACGCGCGTGTGTCGGCGATGTTAATGCGAGGTTATTCTCCAGCCAGATTATCGCGAGTTTATCCACGTTGTTAGCGCGAGTTAGACGCAAGGTTAACGCGAGTTTAAAGCGAATTTATCCACGAGGTTATGGCGAGTTTATCCCCGTTGTTAGCGAGAGTTAATTCGCGAGGTTAACGCGAGTTTAACGCAAGCTTATCCACGATATTAATGCGAATTTATGCGTAAGGTTATCGTGAGATTATCGGGTTTAAAGCGAATTTATTCCCGAGATTAACGCGAGTCTATTCGGTAGGTTAACGCGAGTTTATCTGCAAGGTTAACTCGAGTTTTCCGCGAGTTTATCCGCGATTATAACGCGAGTTTATGCCCGAGGTTATCGCGAGTTTAGCCTCGTGTTTTTCGGCGAGTCACTCCGTGAGGATAACGTGAGTTTGGCGCGTGTTCGTCCGCGAGTTTAACGCGAGTATATTCCCGAGATTAACGCGATATTAACGCGAATTAATCCACGAGGTTAACGCGAGATTAACTCCTCGAGTTAATCCAGAAGATTAATACTAATTAATCCGTGAGGTTAACGCGAATTTAACGCGAATTTAACGAGTGTTTGTCCGCGAGTTGAAGGCGAGTTTACCCCGAGGTTAAAGCGAGATTAACGCGAGTTTATCGGCGAGATTAACGCGAGTTTAACGCAAGTTTAATGCGAGGAAATCCGCGATGTTAACATGTGTTTAGCCGCGAGTTTTAACGCGAGTTTATCCCCGAGGCTAAGGCGAGTTTAACACGCGAGTTAATCCGCGCAGTGAACGCGTGATTATACGCAACGTTAACGCGAGGTTAACGCGTGATTATACCCGAATTTAACGCGTGACTGTCCGCGAGTTTAACGCGAGTATATCCCCAAGGTTAACACGAGATTAACGCGAGTTAATTCGCGATGTTAACGCGTGTTTATCCGTGCGGTTATCGCGAGTTGATCAGCGAGTTTAATGCGAGGTAATCCGCGAGGTTAAAGCGACTTTATTCCCGATGTTAACGCGAGTTTATCCGCGAGTTAATCAGCAAGGTTAACGCGACTTTAACTCGAGTTTATTTGGGAGGTTAACTCGAGTTTAGCTTGAGTTTATCCGCGAGTTTAACGCAACTCGAGGTTAACTCGAGTTTATCCGCGGAAATAACGCGAGATTAACGGGAGTCTGTTCGCAATATTAATGCGAGTCTATCCGTAAGAGTAATGCCAGTTTAACGCGAGTTTATCCTCTGCGTTTAGTCGAGTTGAACATGAGTTTATCCGCGGCGATAACGCGAGATGATGCGTGAAGTTAACCAGAGTTTAACGCGTGTTTTTTCGCGAGGTTAACACGCGTTTACCCACCACGAGGTTAATTTGAGTTTCTCGCGAGTTTATCGGCGATGTTAACGCAAGTTTATGCGCGAGGTTATCGCTAGTTTATTCGCATTGTTAGCGCGAGTACAACGCGAGGTTAACTCGAGTTTAACGTAAATTTGTTCGCGAGGTTATCGCGAGTTTAGCTGCGTTGTTAGCGAGAGTTAACCCGCAAGTTTAACGCGTGTTTATCCAGGATATTAATGCGAATTTATGCACAGGGTTATCGTGAGTTTATCCGCGATATTATCACGAATTTGACGCGAGGTTACCATGAGTTTATCCGCGAGGTTAACGCGAGTTTGGCGCGAGTTTTTTCCCGAGGTTAACACGAGGTTATCCCCGAGGCTAACTCGAGTTCAACGCGTCTTTATTTGTTTGTCCGCGAGTTTAACAGGAGTTGATTCCCGAGGTTAACGCGAAATAAACGCGAGTTAATTCGCGAGGTTAACGCGTGTTTAACCGCGGGACTAGCGCGAGGTTTTGCGCAATGCTAACGCGAGCTTAACGCCACTTTATCCGCGAGATAAACGCGAGTCTAACTGCTAGATTAACGCGAGTTTAACGCGAGGTTAACTCGAGTTAAACACGAGTTCATCTGTGAGATAACTCGAGTTTAACAGGAGTTTATCCGCATTGTTAGCGTGAGTTTGACGCGAGATTATCCATGAGTTCAGCGCGTGTTTAACGCGAGTTTATCTACAAGGTTAACGCGAGATTAACACGAGTTTATCCGCAAGGTTAACTTGAGTTTAACGCGAGTTTATTGACGATGTTAACGCGAGCTTATTTGCAAAGTTATCGCGAGTTTATCCACGTTGTCAGCGCGAATTAAACGCAAGGTTAACGCGAGATTAAAGCGAATTTGTCCGCGAGGTTATTACGTGTTTATAGAGACAGTGTTGTTAGAGACAGTTAATCCTCGAGGTTAACGCGAGGTTGTCGCGCGAGATTATCCGTGAGGTTAACGCGTGTTTAACGCTAGTTTATCCGCAAGGTTAACGCGAGTTTAACACGAGTTTATCCACGAGGTTAACTCCAGTTTAACGCGAGTTTATCGGTCGGCGATGGTAACGCGAGTTTACGGCGAGGTTACCGCGAATTTACCCGGTTTGTCAGCGCGAGTTAAACGCGCTGTTAACGCGAGTATGAGGCGAGTTCAACCGCTAGGTTATCGCGAGTTTGGCGCGAGTATATCCGCGATGTCAACGTGAGATTAATGGGAGTTTATTCGCGAGGTTACTACGAATTTATCAGAGACGTTAACTCCAGTTTAACGGGCGTTTATGAAGGAAGTTAACGCGATTTGGCGCGCGTTCATGCACGAGTTTAACGCAAGTTTATCAGCGAGGTTAACGCGAGCATTACCCGAATTTAACACGAGTTAATCCGCGAGGTTAACTTGTGTTTATCGGCGCGGTCAGCGCGAGTTTATCCGCGACGTTAACGCGAGTTTTTCCCGCCAGATTAACGCGACTGTATCCGCGATATTAATGCGAGTTTGTGCGAAAGGTTATCGCGAGTTTATTCGCGTTATTAGTGCGAGTTTAACGTGTGTTTAGTCACGAGGTTAACGCGAGTGTGGCGCGAATTTATGCGCGACGTTAACGCGAGTTTATCCGTGAGGTTAACTCGAGTTCAATGCCAGTTTATCGGCAATGTTAACACGGATTTATGAGCGAGGTTATCGTGAGTTTATATGCGTTGTTATCGCGAGTTTATCCGCGAGTTAATCCTCGAAGTTAACGCGAATTTAACGTGTGTTTGTTCGCGAGTTTTAGACGAGTTTGTCGCCGCGGTTAACGCGAGATTAACTCGAGTTAATTCGCGTGGTTAACGAAGTGAGCACGGGTTTATGCGCGACCCTAACGTGAGCTTAACACGACTTTATCCGCGAGATTAACGGGAGTCTAACCGCTAGGTTAAACTGAATGTAAATCAAGATTAACTCGAGTTCAACGGGCATTAATATGAGAGGTTAACGCATGTTTATCTGCGAGGGTAACGCGAGTTTATCCGCGAGGTTAACGTGAGTGTAACGAAACTTTAAAGTGAGTTAATCCGCGATGTTAACGTGTGTTTACCCGCGAGTTTAACGCGAATTTATCCCCGATGTTAAGGCGAGTTTAATGCACGTTTAACGCTACTTAATCCGCGAGGTTAACGTGCGTTTAGCCCCGGGGTTAATACAAGATTAATGCGAGTTAAATCGCGTGGTTAACTCGTGTTCATCCGCAAGATTAGCGCGGGTTTATGTGAGACACTAACGCGAGTTTAATCGCAAGATTATCGCGAGTTTATCCGCTAGGTTTACGCGAGTTTAAAATGAGGTTAAGTAGATGTTAACGCGAGTTCATCCGAGAGGTGAATTCGAGTTTAATAGGAGTTTATTCGGTTCTTAGTGCGAGGTTGAAGCGAGGTTAATGCGAGAGTATCCGTAAGGTTAGCACGTGTTTAACGCGAGTTTATCCACAAGGTTATAACGCGAGATTAACACGAGCATTAATCTCGCGTCAACCTGTTGGATCAACTTGCGTAAAATGCGCGTTCAACTCGTGTTAACCTCGCGTATAAACTCGCGTTCACTTTGCGGATAAACTCGCGGTTAAACTCACATTAACCTCGCGGAAAAACTCGCGACAGCTTAGCAGATAAACTCCTGTCAAACTCGCCTTAACCTTGCGTTAAACTCGAGTTAAACTCGTGGGTAAACTCGTGTCAAACTCCAGCTAACCACGCGGATTAACGTCCGTTATCCTCACGGGTCAACAAGCGTTAATCTCGCGCCAAACTCGCGATGACCTTGCGGATAAACTCCTGTCAAACTCGCATTAACATTGTGTTAACCTCGCAGATAAACTCGCGTAAAACTCGCGTAAAACTCGCGCTAACCTCACGAATAAACTCGCGATAATCTCTCAATAAACTCGCGATAAACTCGTGTTAACCCGGCGAATTAACTCTCGCTAACAACACGGATAAAGTCGCGATAACCTCGGGGATAAATTTGCGTTAATATCGCCGATAAACTCGCTTTAAACTCGACTTAACCTACAGCACCTTTTATTTGATCAGATTTCTTGGTTGCCTCCTACAGCACCTTTTATTTGATCAGATGTGCCCATCTGAAAGGTTTTCTGAGAAGTTGTCACTTTTAGAGCCTTGGTTCCCCCATAAAGAAAGGCCTTATGCGGACGGGGAACATGTCAATCAACTCGTCTTCATTTGTGCCACCCTACAGCACCTTTTATCTTCTCAGATTTGCCCATCTAGAAGGTTTTCTATGAGGTTGACACTTTTAGGGCCTTAGTTGCCCCATAAAGAAAGGCATTATGCGGACGTGCAAGATGTCAATCAACTCGTCTTCATTTGTGCCACCCTACAGCGCCTTTTATTTGATCAGATTTGCCCATCTAGGAGGTTTTCTGGGAGATTGTCACTTTCAGGGTCTTGGTTGCCCCATTAAGAAAGGCCTTATGCGGACTGGCAACATGTCAATCAACTCGTCTTCATTTGTGCCACCCTACAGCACCTTTTATTTGATCAGATTTGCCCATCTAGGAGGTTTTCTGGGAGGTTGTCACTTTTAGGGCCTTGGTTGCCCATAAAGAAAGGCCGTATGCGGATGGGCAACATGTCAATCAACTCGTCTTCATTTGTGCCACCCTACAGGACCTTTTATTTGATCAGATTTGCGCATCTAGAAGGTTTTCTGGGAGGTTGTCACTTTTAGGGCCTTGGTTGCCCCATAAAGAAAGGCATTATGCAGACACGCAACATGTCAATCAACTCGTCTTCATTTGTGCCACCCTACAGCACCTTTTATTTGATCAGATTTGCCCATCTAGGAGGTTTTCTGGGAGGTTGTCAGTTTTAGGGCCTTCGTTGCCCCATAAAGAAAGACCCTATGCGGACGGGCAACATGTCATTGAACTTTTCTTCATTTGTGCCACCCTACAGCACCTTTTATTTGATCAGATTTGCCCATCTAGAAGGTTTTCTGGGAGGATGTCACATTTAGGGCATTGGTTGCCCCATAAGGAAAGGCCTTGTGCAGATGGGCGGCATGTCAATTAACTCGTCTTCATTTGTGCCACCCTACAGCAGGTGCCATTTTTCCTGTTTTGATCGAATAAAAAATGTCAAAATATCAAATAAGGAATAAGTAACTAACACATCGCTGGGAATTTGGCAAGTTTGTCACTTTTAGACATCAAGTTCAGCCCCTTTTAGGGGTCCCACAGGGAAGGTCAAGGTCTCCAATAATTTGCCTCGTTGTGTGCCACCTTACACCACTGTTTGTTTGTCAAAATTCCTCCATTATAGGGGAATTTGGCAAGTTTGTCACTTTTAGGGGTCATGTTCAGCCCCTTTTAGGGGTCCCCCACAGGGAAGGTCAAGGTGTCATTAAATTTGTCTCGTTCTGTGCCACCCTACACTACAGTTTGTTTAGCAAAATCTCTCTATTATATGGGAATTTGTCATATTTCTCAATTTTATTTGATCAGATTTGCCCATCTATATCGGTATAGTTTTGACGGTAAACAGTTTGGTCAGTCGTTGTTTATGCGACACTTAATTTAACGTGAGCCATTTGTAATTACGACATTTTTAAATTCACACTGACGGGCACGTGTTAGGGGTGCAGGTTACTTGTAAATCTGTGCAACTGTTTACGTATCTGTGAATACGCCAGTGCGTGTATCTGAGCGTATGAGAATCGCGTCATGTAACATGAGAATGAGAAGAAGTGTGATTCTGTATACGTTATGGCAGTGTGATTGAAATATTTCATTGTTGATATTTTAAAGTTGATTATGAAAGAACCGGAATAAAAATACTTGGTTGGAAACAGAGTTCCAGATTATTTTTCAACCCTGTTACAAAATAATGGTTGGACATCGCCATCGAATACTTAGCTCCGATGCCCGGCTGGATGAATTCCACGCAATCAGTTGAGCTCCAAGGGATTGTGCGGGCGTCATTCAGTCGAGGTGTTGGAGGTCAGTGTATTATTAGCCCATATTTTGGGGGACTGGGCATTCTCTATGACTTCTAGGACCTTGTTATGGCTTGGATATTTGCGTGTAGTGCCAATGACTCGTCCAACCCAATGAGTCTTTGGTCATTGGAAACGCATCTGCACCTTTTGTTGATGACCCGCGATTCACGTACTGCATCTTCATTAGTTAGACCACAAGATCTAGGCTCAAACTTATATTTTCCTGGCCCTGTGCCTCATCCCCCCACACGCACAACCCTGTGTCTCATCAATATGGAATCAGGTCGTTATTTCTCCTGTTAAATCCCATTAAATTAATCACACTCGTCGCTGACATCAAACCACCTCAAAGATTAGCACCCTTTTCGTGGATTAAAGACAAATTCTTGTACATATGTTTTTCCTTCTCCTGTTTTTCACTTTCTGTTTATCCAACTTCAGTACGCCTTATTTCCAACAGTTTTCTTTACATTTCCTTTCTTTATCTGAAGCCAAATTGAATGTATTTTATAGCACTGTGAAGTTACCTACTTATTCCTTTTTCCTTATTCGACATTCGAAAAAAAAGGAAAATTGTCCAAACGAACTATGGTGTAGGGTGGCACAGAACAAGACAAATTTAATGACACCTTGACCTTCTCTGTGGGACCCATAAAAGGGGCTGAATTTGACCCTTAAAAGTGACAAACTTGACAAATTCCCCTATAATGGAGGAATTTTGCCAAACAAACTGCGGTGTAGGGTGGCACAGAAGGAGACAAATTTTTGGACACTGTGACCTTCCCTGTGGGATCCCTGAAAGGGGCTGAACTTGACCCCTAAAAGTGACAAACTTCCCAAATTCCCCTATAATGGAGGAATTTTGGCAAACAAACTTTGGTGTAGAGTGGCACAGAAGGAGACACATTTTTGGACACCATGAACTTCCCTGTGGGACCCTAAAAAGGGGCTGAACTTGATCCCTAAAAGTGACAAACTTGCCAAATTCCCCAATAATGGAGTAATTTTGCCAAACAACCTATGGTGTAGGGTGGCACAGAACAAGGCAAATTTAATGACACCTTGACCTTCCCTGTGGTACCCCTAAAAGGGGCTGAACTTGACCCCTAAATGTGGCAAACTTGCCAAATTTCCCTATAATGGAAAATTTTTGCCAAACAAACTGTGGTGTAGGGTGGCACAGAAGGAGACGAATTTAATGACACCTTCACCTTCCCTATGGGACCCCTAAAAGGGGCCGAACTTGACCCCTAAATTGAGAAATATGACAAATTCCCATATAATAGAGAGATTTTGCTAAACAAACTGTAGTGTAGGGTGGCACAGAACGAGACAAATTTAATGACACCTTGACATTCCCTGTGGGGGACCCCTAAAAGGGGCTGAACATGACCCCTAAAAGTGACAAACTTGCCAAATTCCCCTACTGTGGTGTAAGGTGGCACACAACGAGGCAAATTATTGGAGACCTTGACCTTCCCTGTGGGACCCCTAAAAGGGGCTGAACTTGATGCCTAAAAGTGACAAACTTGCCAAATTCCCAGCGATGTGTTAGTTACTTATTCATTATTTGATATTTTGACATTTTTTATTCGGTCAAAACAGGAAAAATGGCACCTGCTGTAGGGTGGCACAAATGAAGACGAGTTGATTGACATGTTGCCCATCTGCACAAGGCCTTTCCTTATGGGGCAACCAATGCCCTAAATGTGACATCCTCCCAGAAAACCTTCTAGATGGGCAAATCTGATCAAATAAAAGGTGCTGTAGGGTGGCACAAATGAAGAAAAGTTCATTGACATGTTGCCCGTCCGCATAAGGTCTATCTTTATGGGGCAACGAAGGCCCTAAAAGTGACAACCTCCCAGTAAACCTCCTAGATGGGCAAATCTGATCAAATAAAAGGTGTTGTAGGGTGGCACAAATGAAGACGAGTTGATTGACATGTTGCGTGTCTGCATAATGCCTTTCTTTATGGGGCAACCAAGGCCCTAAAAGTGACAACTTCCCAGAAAACCTTCTAGATGGGCAAATCTGATCAAATAAAAGGTCCTGTAGGGTGGCACAAATGAAGACGAGTTGACTGACATTTTGCCCGTCCGCATAATGCCTTTCTTTATGGGGCAACCAAGGCCCTAAAAGTGACAACCTCCCAGAAAACCTTCTAGATGCGCAAATCTGATCAAATAAAAGGTGCTGTAGGGTGACACAAATGAAGACGAGTTGATTGACATGTTGCTCATCCGCATACGGCCTTTCTTTATGGGCAACCAAGGCCCTAAAAGTGACAACATCCCAGAAAACCTCTTAGATGGGCAAATCTGATCAAATAAAAGGTGCTGTAGGGTGGCACAAATGAAGACGAGTTGATTGACATGTTGCCAGTCCGCATAAGGCCTTTCTTAATGGGGCAACCAAGGCCCTGAAAGTGACAATCTCCCAGTAAACCTCCTAGATGGGCAAATCTGATCAAATAAAAGGCGCTGTAGGGTGGCACAAATGAAGACGAGTTGATTGACATGTTGCACGTCCGCATAATGCCTTTCTTTATGGGGCAACCAAGGCCCTAAAAGTGTCAACCTCCTAGAAAACCTTCTAGATGGGCAAATCTGATAACATAAAAGGTTCTGTAGGGTAGCACAAATGAAGACGAGTTGATTGACATGTTCCCCGTCCGCATAAGGCCTTTCTTTATGGGGGAACCAAGGCTCTAAAAGTGACAACCTCTCAGAAAACCTTTTAGATGGGCACATCTGATCAAATAAAAGGTGCTGTAGGGGGGAACCAAGAAATCTGATAAAATAAAAGGTGCTGTAGGTTAAGTCGAGTTTAAAGCGAGTTTATCGGCGATATTAACGCAAATTTATCCGCGAGGTTATCGCGACCTTATCCGTGTTGTTAGCGAGAGTTAATTCGCCGGGTTAACACGAGTTTATCGCGAGTTTATTGAGAGATTATCGCGAGTTTATTCGTGAGGTTAGCGCGAGTTTTACGCGAGTTTTACGCGAGTTTATCTGCGAGGTTAACACAATGTTAATGCGAGTTTGACAGGAGTTTATCCGCAAGGTCATCGCGAGTTTGGCGCGAGATTAACGCTAGTTGACCCGTGAGGATAACGGACGTTAATCCGCGTGGTTAGCTGGAGTTTGACACGAGTTTACCCACGAGTTTAACTCGAGTTTAACGCAAGGTTAAGTCGCGTTTGATAGGAGTTTATCCGCTAAGCTGTCGCGAGTTTTTCCGCGAGGTTAATGTGAGTTTAACCGCGAGTTTATCCGCAAAGTGAACGCGAGTTTATACGCGAGGTTAACGCGAGTTGAACGCGCATTTTACGCAAGTTGATCCAACAGGTTGACTCGAGATTAATGCTCGTGTTAATCTCGCGTTATAACCTTGTGGATAAACTCGCGTTAAACACGTGCTAACCTTACGGATACTCTCGCATTAACCTCGCTTCAACTTCGCACTAAGAACGCGAATAAACTCCTATTAAACTCGAATTCACCTCCCGGATGAACTCGCGTTAACATCTACTTAACCTCATTTTAAACTCGCGTAAACCTAGCTGATAAACTCGCGATAATCTTGCGATTAAACTCGCGTTAGTGTCTCACATAAACCCGCGCTAATCTCGCGGATGAACACGAGTTAACCACGCGATTTAACTCGCAGTAATCTAGCATTAGCCCCGGGGATAAACGCACGTTAACCTCGCGGATTAAGTAGCGTTAAACGTGCATTAAACTCGCCATAACATCGGGGATAAATTCGCGTTAAACTCGCAGGTAAACACACGTTAACATCGCGGATTAACTCACTTTAAAGTTTCGTTACACTCACGTTAACCTCACGGATAAACTCGCGTTACCCTCGCAGATAAACATGCGTTAACCTCCCAGATTAATTCCCGTTGAACTCGAGTTAATCTTGATTTACATTCAGTTTAACGTAGCGTTTAGACTCCCGTTAATCTCGCGGATAAAGTCGTGTTAAGCTCACGTTAGGGTCGCGCATAAACTCGTGCTCACTTCTTTAACCCCGCGAATTAACTCGAGTTAATCTCGCGTTAACCGCGTCGACAAACTCGTCTAAAACTCGCGAACAAACACACGTTAAATTCGCGTTAACTTCGAGGATTAACTCGCGGATAAACTCGCGATAACAACGCATATAAACTTACGATAACCTCGCTCATAAATCCGTGTTAACATTGCCGATAAACTGGCATTGAACTCGAGTTAACCTCGCGGATAAACTCGCGTTAACGTCGCGCATAAATTCGCGCCACACTCGCGTTAACCTCGTGACTAAACACACGTCAAACTGACACTAATAACGCGAATAAACTCGCGATAACCTTTCGCACAAACTCGCGTTAATATCTCGGATACAGTCGCGTTAATCTGGCGAAAAAAAACTCGCGTTAACGTCGCGCATAAACTCGCGCTGACCGCGTCGATAAACACAAGTTAACCTCGCGGATTAACTCGTGTTAAACTCGCGTAATGCTCGCGTTAACCTCGCTGATAATCTTGCGTTAAACTCGTGCCTGAACGCGCGCCAAATCGCGTCAACTTCGCGCATAAACGCCCGTTAAACTGGAGTTAACCTCTCGGATAAATTCGTAGTAACTTCGCGAATAAACTCCCATTAATCTCCCGTTGACATCGCGGACATACTCGCGCCAAACTCGCGATAATCTAGCTGTTGAACTCGCCTCATACTCGCGTTAACAGCGCGTTTAACTCGCGCTGACAAACCTCGCCGTAAACTCGCGTTACCATCGCCGACCGATAAACTCGCGTTAAACTGGAGTTAACCTCGTGGATAAACTCGTGTTAAACTCGCGTTAACCTTGCGGATAAACTAGCGTTAAACACGCGTTAACCTCACGGATAATCTCGCGCGATAACCTCGCGTTAACCTCGAGGATTAACTGTCTCTAACAACACTGTCTCTATAAACACGTAATAACCTCGCGGACAAATTCGCTTTAATTTCGCGTTAACCTTGCGTTTAATTCGCGCTAGCAATGTGGATAAACTCGCGATAACTTTGCAAATAAGCTCGCGTTAATATCGTCAATAAACTCGCGTTAAACGCAAGTTAACCTTGCGGATAAACTCGTGTTAATCTCGCGTTAACCTTGTAGATAAACTCGCGTTAAACACGCGCTGACCTCATGGATAATCTCGCGTCAAACTCACGCTAACAATGCGGATAAACTCCTGTTAAACTCGAGTTATCTCACGGATGAACTCGTGTTTAACTCGAGTTAACCTCGCGTTAAACTTGCGTTAATCTAGCAGTTAGTCTCGCGTTAATCTTGCGGATAAAGTGGCGTTAAGCTCGCGTTAGCATTGCGCAAAACCTCGCGAAAGTCCCGCGGATAAACACGCGTTAACCTCGCGAATTAACTCGCGTTTATTTCGCGTTAACCTCGGGAATCAACTCCTGTTAAACTCGCGGACAAACAAATAAAGACGCGTTGAACTCGAGTTAACCTCGGAGATAACCTCGTGTTAAACTCGGGAAAAAACTCGCGCCAAACTCGCGTTAACCTCGCGGATAAACTCATGTTAACCTCGCGTCACCTTCGTGATAATATCGCGGATAAACTCGCGATAACCTTGTGCATAAATTCGCATTAATATCCTGGATAAACACACGTTAAACTTGCGGGTTAACTCTCGCTAACAACGCAGCTAAACTCGCGATAACCTCGCGGACAAATTTACGTTAAACTCGAGTTAACCTCGCGTTGTACTCGCGCTAACAATGCGAATAAACTAGCGATAACCTCGCGCATAAACTTGCGTTAACATCGCCGATAAACTCGCGAGAAACTCAAGTTAACCTCGTGGTGGGTACACGCGTGTTAACCTCGCGGAAAAAACACGCGTTAAACTCTGGTTAACTTCAAGCATCATCTCGCGTTATCGTCGCGGATAAACTCATGTTCAACTCGACTAAACGCAGCGGATAAACTCGCGTTAAACTGGCATTACCCTTACGGATAGACTCGCATTAATATTGCGAACAGACTCCCGTTAATCTCGCGTTATTTCCGCGGATAAACTCGCGTTAACCTCGAGTTGCGTTAAACTCGCGGATAAACTCAAGCTAAACTCGAGTTAACCTCCCAAATAAACTCGAGTTAAAGTCCCGTTAACCTTGCTGATTAACTCGCGGATAAACTTGCGTTAACATCGGGGAAAAAGTCGTTTTAACCGCGCGGATTACCTCGCGTTAAATTCGCGGATCAACTCGCGATAACCGCACGGATAAACACGCGTTAACATCGCGAATTAACTCGCGTTAATCTCGTGTTAACCTTGGGGATATACTCGCGTTAAACTCGCGGACAATCACGCGTTAAATTCGGGAATATACACGCGTTAACCTCGCGTTAACGTTGCGTATAATCACGCGTTAACTGCGCGGATTAACTCGCGTGTTAAACTCGCCTTAGCCTCGGGGATAAACTCGCGTTAAACTCGCGGCTAAACACATGTTAACATCGCGGATTTTCTCGCATTAAACTTGCGTTAAACTCGCGTTAATCTCGCCGATAAACTCGCGTTAATCTCGCTTTAACCTCGGGGATAAACTCGCCTTCAACTCGCGGACAAACACTCGTTAAATTCGCGTTAAATTCGCGTTAACCTCACGGATTAATTAGTATTAATCTTCTGGATTAACTCGAGGAGTTAATCTCGCGTTAACGTCGTGGATTAATTCGCGTTAATATCGCGTTAACCTCGGGAATATACTCGCGTTAAACTCGCGGACGAACACGCGCCAAACTCACATTATCCTCACGGAGTGACTCGCCGAAAAACACGCGGCTAAACTCGCGATAACCTCGGGCATAAACTCGCGTTATAATCGCGGATAAACTCGCGGAAAACTCGAGTTAACCTTGCAGATAAACTCGCGTTAACCTGCCGAATAGACTCGCGTTAATCTCGGGAATAAATTCGCTTTAAACCCGATAATCTCACGATAACCTTCCGCATAAATTCGCATTAATATCGTGGATAAGCTTGCGTTAATCTCGCGTTAACCTCGCGAATTAACTCTCGCTAACAACGGGGATAAACTCGCCATAACCTCGTGGATACATTCGCTTTAAACTCGCGTTAACCTTGCGTCTAACTCGCGCTAACAACGTGGATAAACTCGCGATAACCTGGAGAATAACCTCGCATTAACATCGCCGACACACGCGCGTTAAACTCGAGTTAACCTTGCGGACAAACTGGCGTAAAACACACGCTAACCTCAGTGATAATCGCGCGCTGACAACGCGGATAATCTCCCTTCAAAATCGAGTTGGCCTCGCGGATGAAAACTTGAGTTAACCTCGCTTTAAACTTGCGTTAATCTAGCAGATAGATTCGCGTTAAATCTCGCAGATAAACTCGCGTTAACATCGCGCATAAACTCGCGCTAATCTCGCGAATAAACACGCGTTAACCTCGCGAATTAACTCGAGTTAATCTCGCAATATCCTCGCGGATTAACTAGTGTTAAACGCGCGTTAAACTCGCCTCAACCTCGGCGATAAATTGGCGTCACACTTGTGGGTAAACACACGTTAACACCGTGGATTAACTTGCGTTAAATTTGCATTACACTCTCGTTAACCTCGCGGATAACCTAGCAGTTGACATCCGTTAACTAATAAAACGCAGGTTCGCCGAGCTTGGTGACCGAGCGTCCAAGCCGGTAGACCTGGAGGGACCACACAGGGTCAGTTGCGGCGACCATCCTCAAGTTCGCCTGGCTGGTAGAGGTAGCGAACACCCACGCAAGAGGGGAGCTTCTGCTCTCGGATGCCAACAGGACGACCTGGAACCACGGAGGAGGGCTTTCGTGCTATAGTCTTAGCCTTGATGGCGTCAGAGGGCTTCTTTCTGGTTAGGCGAGTCACCTCACCATTCAGAACCGCAATGACGGCAGGCAGTCGGGCCACCCACTCGGATGATCGTTTGCCAGGTGGAAGTCGCATCTCTTGAGCGTACTGGTGCCCAAAGAGTCGCTCTGCCAGGGTGCGGTTGAAACGCTCCACAATTCCCTGGTCCCGGTGGACATCCACACGGCCACGCCGCACTTCTGTCCCGTGTTTGGCCAGCAGCTGGTTTACTGCGCCCATGAACTCGCGGCCGGGGTAGACCTGTAACAATTGCGGCCATCTGATGGGGTTCCGCCTGTAAATCCTTTCAGGGCACCCGCGACCTCTTTGGCCTCTTTCGTGGCCAGGGGCTCTGCCTCTTTATAGCGGGAGGCTACATCAACGACAGTGAGCGCGTATTTGTAAGTTTGCGGGCCGCCCGGTCGTGTGGCAGAAAGAGCAGGTCGGCCTGGTGGACTTCATTCGGTACGGACACGTCAAATGTGGGTCGCGGAATGTTTCGCGGAGGGGACAGGTGTATCTGCCAGATGGCCTTCTTCTTGAGCCATGCCCGAGCCACATCTTCAGAGACCTTGGTCGCGGAAGCAAAGTTTTTAATGGCCGCAAGTCCCTTCCAGTACCCCTTGGGGCTGTAGTAGATTGAAGCCAACTTTGTTGCAATCTTGCTGTCCATTCTTGGGTATACCGGCATCCTTTGGACCTCTAATATGCACAATTGAAGAGTTATCACGTGTTAAGTATCCAACAAGTACACAAAGCAATAGTCACAGACATGAGCTGGCCAACAAAAGAGGATTTCAAGAAAAGCGAAGCTTCGAAATGGAAAGACCTGCCCATAGGCGCCTACCAACTTATGAAAGAAAAGGATCTTCCAGGTGGCATGATCCTCACCCTTGTTACACAAATCGGCAAGAGGTATATGGTTTGGGCGCCAAATAGATTAGCGTCCGATTTGCGGGGGTCTCACGAGGCGGTGGAATACATATACAATAATGGTCTTGTTAATAGTAATAAAAACTCTTCAAGACAATATTATGGTCATCAACTCTTATAAACGTTCCTGGTTTTCAGTTGACTAAGACTAATTTGACCCACTTTGGTGGAGTCTTATCTTATTATAAAACTATAAATGTACGTGACACTATCCGACATTCAAACCGTGGACCGACCAAGGGACACTGTTTACAACGGGCTACCCAGCACACTACTCAGAATAGTACCCGTAGCAAATGAAAAATGTGCCAGTAGCAGAACAGAAGCTTTCTCTCATTTGCAATACAAAAGGCTTGTCCCAGGTCCCATAGGCAATATCACAGTAAGCGTTGAAGATAGCAGGGGCGGCCCTATTGAATTACAGCACCTATCAGTAACATTACGTATTCGAAATATATCTTCTGTGTAAAGACATGGTGGATAGCGGAGGACCAGGAGTTCATGATGTATTGCCTTGCACAACCATTTCGCTGGCTGATCTTGGGGACACGAAGGGCTTTGTAGAACCAGGTGAGAAGGACAAGCTGTATATATTTCAAGTTTCTAATGGGTTATATAAGAGAAGAGAACTCCCATCTGCTGTTTCCACGGAACAAGCTACCTTTACCGAGCTGCGTGGTTTGAACCAGGAAAGCTCAGCCCCGTGGAGGAGCTACCTCACGGTCTTTTTGGTCGGCTGATGTTGTATAAAAGTCTTCTAGTTGCGGCTCTGGGCCACGACTGTTTAAATTGTTCCCAGTTGCCCGTGCATATTCGCGAATTGCAGCATCGACATCCTGGAATGTGCGTAATGCATGACCTTGGCGATGTTGTTCTTCGTTAATCCAATTGAGGCGTTCTGTTCTCCCCCAACTAGCATTGTGATCGAGTCCATCTTGTTATTTCATAATATTTGGTGGATTGATTCCTTGGTTAATTAGCATATCCGTTGTTGCCATCGCCAGCCCCACGTCAAGGACTACCAGCCCGACGTCATAGCCGGTGAAGTCAAGTTTAGGGGTGGCACCCTTCATTGCCATCTTACCTAAGCGGGCGTACCCTATTGCTAGGGCAGAGACAACGGCGCTGTGATAGGTAGCATTGACTAGCATCTTTCCATCGGCTGAAGACATGTTTACTCCATATGTAATAGGTCATTAGATACCTCTAACTGCTTGTTCGGAAGTGCGATTCGGTTGACCGGATCAGCATTGGGCGGTCCCATTGGACTGGTCGTCTTCCTTTTGCTTTGCAAAACCATAATGCCAAGCTAGCCAACCCAACAGCCCCAGCAATCCATGGGGACCATTTGTCTAATGATCTGCATTCGTGATGCATCGAGACCTCTTGCTGGTGTTGTTCCCGTTCGGAAGGAACGCCAACCGCTTGGGTTGCATTGTTTATGGCCATTCACTGGAGACTGGCCTTCTCTTCTTGCAATTCGACCAAGGCTTTTTGTTGTCTGTGCTTCCAATCACATCATTCTCTCGTAGACAGTCCTCGAAGCTATCTCTGTCCTTGCAGTAGAACAGACAGGCCCAGCGGGTCTGCTCGTGGAGATCTTTTGAGACAGAGTTATATTTCTGAGTCAACACCCAAACGCTCTACTGCGCATGACGACCCGAGAAGGCTAGCCCAGAAAGCATGTCTTTCTATTGTGTCAAGGCTTTTGTAGCCGAGCAATCGTCGATGATGTACAACGTTCGCTGACACCGGAACAGCTGATAAAAGGTCCGAAGATATTAATGGAGCGCTCACCAGGATTTGCAATGTATACATCCGGGTCTTTCCATATCCATGGACGGTCGTGGTTTGTCTTGTTGTATTTGATTGTAGGACAGAGGACCACAACGTGCTGAAATACGCCCCGATCAGGACCCTCCAGCAAGTTCAAAGCGAAAACCGTCTTGCCACAGCCTGTTTGGCCGCAAATAATGGCTGCGTGTGGCTCCATAAAGAAAAGGTTATTAATAAAATGTGTTGTTAAACTGACCATGTTCAATGTTAAGCTGCGCATCCATGAGAACGTACAGGTATATGTTCAATGAGCCACTTGTCTCTGCTGTTTTTGAGATCTGGATAGTGATACCTTCACTGGCGTTTTCTATCCGCCGGCCACTGCCGTGTAGCTCGCCATCATCCGTGGTCCGCAAGTCAAGCCATAGAGCATACTTGCGGGTCAAGAACTCGCCCAGTGTGACATCACCCAGAGAGAGTTCCTTTGCAACCAGGGCCACCTCAGGATCTCTGTTGCTGTTGGGACAAGCTCCAAAGTGCCGAGTGGCTTCATCCCATTGCTGGTAGGCACGTAATCTGGAGTACAGCTGGTTGGGCACTCCCTCGATGATAACCTCAACTTTAGTGATCTTTGGATTATAAAAGACCTCAGTCTTCCTAGCGAAAGCATCACCAGTTGTAGCAGGGTCCTCGAACAGCACCAGAATCCCTGTTATGCTCCGCGCCGCCACATTGAGGTTGATATTCCACTGAGTGTTGCTTTTATGTTTTGTCATTTTGCGGTGGCGAAGGACGCGGTCGTAGAGGATGGCGAGACGACAAGAATACTGGTTGTGGACCATGCGGGCAAGTTCATGTTGGGTGACCATCTCGTATTCCAGGCTGATATTATCAATGGTGTAACTGGCATCGACATCGCCTGAAGCCTGACCACCCGGCTGTAATCATTGAACGTAAGCTCGTACTTGAGCCGACCCCAAGCACCCTCTGGTAGAAAGGCATATGAGCCTCAAGGAGTTCAAAATCCAGCGGGATACAGAAACGGTTGACATAGGCATCAGCGATAGCCTTGTCTGCAACAAGAGAGTCATTCTTGTCTCCTACGCTGACCCGCAACTTAGTGGCTTTTCTTTTCGTGGATGTATCAATACCCTGGTAGTGCGCATTGTGGCGCTCGGAAGCTGTCTTCCAGAAGTCAAGGTAGCATAGTACACGTCTGCATCGTCGACCGACATCACCTCGTTCCCGCTAATCTTGATTGCCATTTTCTTGATGATGGCACGGCCAAGATTCTGAACAACTGACCTGTTATCATCTGTTGAGTTCACGGTGACTATAAAGGAAAAACGTACAGTACTCGCTGTAATAAGATGGTATTCTCCAAGATTCGGAAATCGGACATTGCGCGATTGGTTCTGGTCAATCGTACCAGGATTGTGCGTAATAATAACCGATCGCGTGACTCCTTTTACCCCAAGAGCCATTCGTAGTCTGCGGAGTGGGTTAAGCTTGCGTCCATGTTGGCTTGAAGACATGTTGAATTATTATGAGCTCTGTCGCTCATCCTTCACTACAATGGCAGACTTTGATGCCTTCGACCATCCCGATGAACAAGGTGGCCGCGATGATGGAGAAGATGAAACTAGCTTTACCCGGGTCCCTATTAATAACGGAGCTGTCGGGGAGATAGCTGATCGTCTACCCTCATTGCAGCAAGAGATGTTGGAGACGACCGTTAATGACTACTACCAGAATATGTCTGAGAAAGTGAGGTTCCCCTTCTACGTGACTATACCAAGTTTGAGCTCAATAAAAAAGGACTGCTGAGGCTGAAGGCCCATCCAGATTTCGACATTCTTAATAGGTCAGGAGCACCTCTTGCTCTCTCAACAATTGCTGGGAGGCGTGGCGGTGGTGAGGTCATACGGAATGAACTGGGGTTTGTGGGCTGGACTCGTGGGACAAAGACGCTTAAGCATAAGTCGCTTGAAGCATTGCGGGTCAATAACAATGACTTGGGTGAAGCAGCTGCTAGGATCGTACCGGATAATATAGAACTGCAAGACTTGGGACGGGTGGCTAATGCTGCGTTAAATTCCACTAAAACCGTGATGACAAGTCTTACAGAGGAGGAAGAAATTGCACTTAAAACTTTACATGACCCCCCACTTGATACCGTGGGGTTGGAGTACAGCATCAGAGAGCTCCGTGGACTCGACAGGGTAATGCAGACAACCCGTGGTGAGCTGATAAACAACCTGGCTAAACTGTCCGAACTTGATGAGCACATCGCTTCGGAGAAGCGCAAACTGGACACTGGAGGCGTTGATGAGTCTATCAGGCGCCGAATTGCAAAACGTCTGCGCAACCTGGAAGGTGAACGAGCTTCACGTCTGGAGGCGGCTGCAGCGAATAGAGAGGCTCTCCGATCCCAAATCAATCGAATCAGAGAGACGATCAATGAGGACACGACACTCGCTGAGCGCATTCGCACCCTCTTCCGGGAACAAGGGATTACGATCGCATCTAAGCTCACAGCGATTGGGATGGCAATCTCGACCCTAGTACTTGCACTGACCGGCGGGGCTGGATGTCCCCCGCTCCACCACCATCTGATAAAGGCGGCCTCGAAGAGTGGGTGGTGAAAAAAACACCTACAGGGCATTGAGCGTTTCCTAGCGAAGCTAGCGGGGAAGGTTGCGACTGCACTACCTGGAATAATAGGCTCTGTCGTTTCGTGGGTATTAAACCAACTCGCAAAGGTTACGGGCTGGTTGGCTGGAAATCTATGAGCTGTGGTCCTTGCTCTTGGATGGCTGCTCCTCGTAACCGTTCTCGATTGGTTTACGAAGTAAACATAGTGCCAGTAGCCCGACCGCGACCCCACCCACGACAAGGGCGGCTATTTCTTCCTTATGCTGGCGTGTCTTTGACAGTCCCTTGCTCCCCGTAGCTTGCAGATCGACCGGCTTGTCTCGTTCCTTTTGGAACGATTGCGGCTTGACTAGCCCCGACACGTGTGTGAGCGTCGGTGGTGTGGTGGGTGTTGTGTTTACATCCGTATTCACACCCAGGATCTGGGTTGTGGTGGCGATAACAATCTCGTTGTTATACCCCACCACATGACCTATACGGAGCAGCATATCACTTGGGGCCATGTAGAGTGCTATCTCAAAGACAAAGTTGACCTTAGAGCCAGCGTACCGCAATAAATCTTGATAACGCTTGATTGCTGAGGGGAGGTCCGCTGGGGATGAGATGGCATCCTCAACGCTTGAAAGGAACTGTTTCTGCGCATCGAAGGCCGTTCCTTGATGTTGTGCATCGGCGATAATGCGTATCCGTGTCTGGGTCTGTGCCAGTTACAGTACAGACGACGTGGACGGGTTGTAATACACGCGGGGGCAGTGATGTCCACTCATGTGTTTACCAGGCAATAAAAATCATCATCCGCAAAATTTTAATTAATGAAGCACCGGTTTGTACCTGGTGCTTCATTATTTAAAGTTTTGATGATTATTCCTCTTGTTGGTGTTTGGCATCAAATATTATTGTATCCATGGAAATATTGCCCATCCGTGGAAAGTGAGCAGTACACAGCAGCTGTACTGTATTTGTTTCAAGTATATGATATACTCTTTTATGTTTAATATATTTGTGACGGGCTGGGTCCAAAGTACTGAGTACTCGTAGTACTTGAGTACCACTTTTTGACTAAGTTCTCAATACTCGTCCCAGCCCTGATTTGGTATGTGTGTGGGGGAGGTTAGAGGGTGAAAGATAGCTGCAAATTATTTAAAATGTAGAGCCAGGCAAATGAAAAGCAAAGACTAATTTCATCTGAAGGATAGACAGACAGACATGCAGTAACACATTTTGGAATCCTACATAAAAGTAGTGACTAACTTACAATGAAAAATACAGAGAGAAGAGCCAGGGCAATGTTGTCAAACAGAAAACAAGAGGCCCGGGGGGGGGGGGGGGCTGAGGGCGTTCACCTGACATGGTAGACTAAATATCAACCCGGGGAATTTATTTGAACAAGTTGCATCTGCCCCTCATAAGAAAAGCTAATGCAAAATATCCAAAGATTCTGACCGGTGGATCTCCACAAAAATGTTTTTTGTAAAGAACATATTGAACTAAGTTATAATTCAGGCTCCCACAGAGAGCCCAAATATGATCCCAGGGATTTGGCTTGAACAAACTTGAATCTCACCTCCCTAAGGATGCTGTATACCAATATCAAAAGATTCTGACTACTGGATTTTAAAGAATATTCCTCTTATTGAACTAAGTTATAATTCAGGCTCAGGGAGCCCAGATATGAACCCAGGGTTGTGGCTTGAACAAACTTGAATCTCACCCCTCTAAGGATGCATGCATCCTAAATATCAAAAGATTGTGAAGGGTGGATCGGAAGAAGAAGATTTTTAAAGGATATTCCTCATATTGCACTAATCTAATCATAGAGAGCCCAAATATGGACCCAGGGATTTGATTTCAGCAAACGTGTGAATGAATCTTCCAAAGATGTTATATGCGAAATATGAAAGCCCTTGGAGTGGTGGTATGGAAGAAGAAGATTTTTTAATATTTTTCCCATTACTCACAGTGTTAAAAAATGATGACTCAGCATGTTTTCAAAGTCCTGGAAAACTACCCTATGATAAAACCGATGTTTTTTTCGTTTGGACCATTCCTTTCTGCTGTTCCATAGGAAGCTTCACACAAAATAAAAATTCTCAGTGCCATGTAGTTCTGAAGATATGGGCGTTTTAAAGTTTTTCTACATTTAGATCCTGCGGTTCCCATAGGGCGACGGGAAATTTTGTTTTGCATAAATTAGGTACTTATAACCCAATAAGTCCCTCATATCAAATTTGCTTCAAATCGGCCTCTCAATTCGGAAAATACAAATTTTGGAACAATTCCGGCTCCCACAGGAAGCCCAAATATGAACCCAGGGACTTGGCTTTAACAAATGTACATCTGACCTCCCTATGGATACTGTATATCAAATATCAAAACATTCTGACTGGTGGATGTGAAGAAGAATTTTTTGAAGAATATTTTTCATATTGAACAAAGTTATAATTCTAGCCCCAAAAGGGTGCCCAAATATGAACCCAGGGACTTATCTTGAACAAACTTGTATCTCTTATTTCTCGTATTTTTTGCGGGACCCATTTATTTTTTTGCGGGACTCATTTCCAACATGTGTCTTAATTACATGAATTATGCTTATTTATCTTCAAATACATAGATTGTTAGATTGTTAGATTGTTCAACCACATCAGAGGCCTTTGCAGTAATCATGTTTATAGAAATTAATTAGAGCTGATAAGGTTAACCGATTAATCGACTAACCAATGATCAGTGTCTTGGTCGATAAAAAAAGTAATCGATTGGTTAACCGTTACTTTTGAAGTACAGTATTATATGGGTTAACTAAGGAACACACTTGCTCCAAAACAGACAAACATTGTCACACTGGCTCACATAAATTATATGAGACAGAGTAATGCATGCCAGTTACGTGCTAATATACTTGTTCACTTGCATGATCATTATACTGTATCATTAGCTGGAAATGGTCATCCTTCACCAAATGCGGGTAGCAGACGATACTTGCACAAGAAATTCTTGAATTACAAAAGATTTTGAATGTTTGTCTCAAAAAAAATATCTTATGACCCCCATTGGAACAAGCTCAACGACCTCGTTCTAATGAGGGGGTCATAAGCTATGTTTTGAGACAAAAATTGAAAATGTAATAAAATTTGAATAGACATTTTTGTATATGGTTCTGGCCGGTTTTGTCCATTGCGTTGAGTAAAGCTTTAATTATATAAATCATCAACAGTACGGCAATTATTCAGCTTCCTATTAGGGCAAGTGATTAATCGGTTAACCAAGGTTAATCCATGTGATTAATCAATCAAGAAAACCCTTTAATCGTTTCAGCTCTAAAATTAATCTAATTTTATTAAATTTTATCTGATGAAAAATTGCTAATATTTTTGAGGGAACGATAAATGGATCTTCTTAACAAGTATTTGCGAGAACGTCACAAGAACGAAATGACCGTTCTCGCTATTTGCGAAACCCTGGTGAGCCCAAATATGGACTTGGCTTGAACAAACTTAAATCTCGCCCGCCTAAGAATGCTGCATTCCAAATATCTAAAGATTCTGATTGGTGGGTCGGAAGAAGAAGATTTTCAAAGAATATTAATTCCTCATACTGCGCTAGTTTCAACGTTTGGACTCCCAAAGAGAGCCCAAATATAGACCCAGAAATTTGATTTCAATAAACATGTGAAAAAATCTTCCAAAGATGGTATATGTGAAATTTGAAAGCTTTTGGAGCAGTGGATTGGATGAGGAAGAGTCTTAACTGATTTCCCCATTACCCACAGTGTCAAAAGATGCTGACTCAGCATTTTTTCAAAGTCATGAAAAAGTACCCCATGGTAGTCCCGACAGCAATTTTTCTGGACTATTCCATTCTGTTGGTCCCAAGGAAGCTTCACACCAAATAAGAATTCTCAGGGCCATGTAGTTTTGGAGATACGGGCATTTAAATTTTGTTCTATTTTTAGCTCCTGCAGTTCGCATGGGGCGACAAGAAAATATTTTGGGGCATAAATTATGTACTTATGACCCAATAAGCCCTCATTTTAAATTTGGTTCAAATCAGCCTCTTGGTTTGGAAAAGAGAAATTTTGGGCGGGGAGAAAATACTTGCCCCTCCCATAACGAAGGCAAATATAGCCCCACACACTTCTCTTGAACAAATTTGAGTCTAAACCTCAAAAGGAAGCTGCACACCAAATATTAAGTCTCCACTGCTCCTGGTTCATGAGAAGATTTTTTAAGATTTAGGTATAATTTTTGGGTGTGGCCCTACTGAGGGCAGGTCAACTTGATTTGAACAAAATCCAAATGCGATGTCATAGCAAACAATTATCTCAAATTTCACTTGAATTGGTTCAGCAGTTTTGGAAGAGAAGACGCAAACACCATGTTCACGGACTACGAGTGATCACTGTAGCTCACCCTGACTGAAAGCCAGGTGAGCTAAAAACTCAGTGGACCATGAGAGCTGCAGTTGGGCGAGAGACTAGGTTCAAGGAGAGAAGAAACTTGTAGCTGCTGGCTGGCGAAAGTGTTGTTAAAACCCAATAAATAAATAAACAAGAGGCCCCACAGGGCCAGAAGCACTCACCTTGAACAGAACACGATATATGCAGAGTCCAAGAATGAATCTACATTAAGCAATCCATCTCCATACGATACACTGTCAATCCTTGAGCCCCTCGGGAATGACAAAAACAACAGTCCAAGCATCATGCCTTTTCTTCAGTTGATCATAATGTAAAACGTGGAGCTCCCCTCTGAAGCCCCTTGATACAACTTGTGTAGATTACTCTTAGTTACACACATCTAAATAGGAAAGCATTCTGACTGGAGGATCTGAAGAAGAAGATTTTTAAAGAAACTTCCTCATATTGCCCTAAGTTAAAATTTGGGTTACCAAAGGATGCCCAAATATTAACCTATGGACTTGGTTTCAACAATATTGAATCTGACCCTCATAACAATGATGTATACCAAACATTAAAAGATTCTGACTGGTGGTTCTGAAAAAGATTTTTAAAGAAAATTCCACATATTACCTAAGTAAAACAAAAATGGGCTCCTGCAAATATGAATAAATGGGTCATTTTAACAAACGTGTATCTGGCCCCTCTATGAATGTTGTATACCAAATATCAAACGATTCTGAACATTGGCTCTGGAGAAAAGATTTTCTAAAATGTTTGCAAATATGCTGAGTCAGCATTATTTGGATGCCCTCTGCAGAACTCCCTAACAAAACAGATGGCATTTTTTTATTTACCTTTCAATTCTACTGGTCCTAAGGATGCTTCATACCATATAATAATTTTCTGTTCCAAGTGGTTTGGGAAAAATGGGCATTTAAAAATATTTCTATTTTTAGCGCCTGGGGTTCCCATGGGGATGCAGGGATTCTTTACATGAGTCAAGTACTTATGACCCAATAATATCACATACTGAATTTCGTTTAAAACGGACCATCGGTTCAGAAAATAGAAATTTTGGGTGGTGCCAAAAATCTAACCCCTACCATTATAAACACAAATATTGCTGCACGAACTACACTTGAACAAACTTGATTCTACAAATCAAAAGGAAGCTCCATAACAAATATCAAGTCACTGTACCTACTGGTTCATGAGAACATTTTAAAAATATTTTCGGAGCACCCCCCCCCCCCCTCCCTATGGGGCTGGGAATGTTGAGATAAACAAAAATGCAATACCCCTTTGGGACCATTACTCACACAATCTTTCACTTGAATTGGCCCAGTGGTTTTGGGCGAAAAGACCAAAACATGGTGTTGATAGACGACAGACAGATGGACAGTGGATGGAGAGTGATTAGATAAGTCCAGCTTGACATTGTCGAGGTGAGCTAAAAAATGAAAGTGTCAATGACACTGTAGTTCAGCTTGTGTAAGTCACGTACATGTATAGCATGTGACACAGCAATGACACACATCATGACCTGATAACAAAGATAAGTAGGTATAAAGTGCGGATTTAAGGACAGATGTACAAAAAATGTACACGTACGCGTACGTGTACCCCCATAGGGGATTCAGTGCTAAATCGTGTACAGGGTGTAAAAAATGTTGTTTTTACATGGTGTCCCAGAAGCTCCAATCGTTTTTGACCCAATCGGACCGCATCTTAGACCGTTCAAACAGCCGTTGACGAACGAGTGCGAATTCGACGCATCGCTCGGAAGGAAAAATGTACGAAATTCGAAGAAAACCTCAACTTAAACATTTTTCTCAATGTTTTCATCGCGGATCAGACCTTCGATCTATCGTTGGCGAACGCCGGCAAAAAAACGCTTTGCGGCTTCTAGGACAGCATCAAAAATGTGTTTTGTGGCTTCTAGGACACCGACGTTCGCGATCGTGTTTCAGACGGTCGAGGGTGCGATCCGATCGGTGAAATCGATTTGTGGATTCTAGGACAGGAAAAATCGATCTCAAAACGTTTTCTCGACGTTCGCCAATGGCGCGAAGTGGGTGTAAAATGAAGTTACTCATCGAGGATTTTTTCCAAACTAAACGGAAAAAAGTCGAGTTTGGAAAATTAGTAGAACCGATGGAAATCGTCTGTCCACGTTTGTCATTGCTGTTAGCGATCAAGAACTGATGAAAATGTTTAAATCTTCGCTAAATCGTTTATTCTTATACTCGATGCAAATGAAAGGTTTTTCATTCAATAAATCAAACGATAAAATTGTGTTCCACATAGATAGTTTTAAGTGGTAAAATTTGAGTTTTAATTGACGCTATGAAATCTTCGCAAATCGTTTCATTTTTTTTCCGGTGTAAATGAAAGGTTTTTCATTCAATAAATCAAACGATGAAATTGCGTTCCACTTAGTTAGGATTTTAAGAGGTAAACTGAGTTTTAATTGACTCATGATAATGTTTCGGAGATATGAATAAACCCTTTTGGCGGATACAATTCTTCTCAAATGCGTTAAATTAGAAAGAATTACTTATCATTTCTTGAAAACTGGTTTTCATTTTTCATTCGTAAAATGGTTTTAAGACAGAATTTTCACGTTATCTAAAATGCTGTTTGTTGTAACAACATAATTTTTTCCATTTTATGTGCTTAACTTCACACTTTTCAAAGTCATTCTATTCATCACGGTGTGAATAATCGGTGATGTGATCTTTAACACGTTCGAGGGCAAAACGCATTTATCGAGGTTTCATTTTGTAAAATGTTTTTCCCTCAACTGGTTTTAGTTATTATATATTAAAGACAGAAGATTTTATTTACTTAAAAACATAAAAATAACTATACAATTAATTTTTGAGAACAATAAAATAACCTAAGTTACCATACTCTAAAGGAAATATTAATAATTTTAGAGAACAAAAAAATGTTTTTACACATCACAGATTCCAAGCGGTGAGATGAACTCCTCAACGAATATGAACGAGTCAAGAAAAGCATTCGATACGCCGACAGAAGCAGGCGATTGGGAGAGATGGAATTAAGACGAGAAAGCACAAAATTATTTAAACCCATGACGGAGGTTCAGGAACGAAGTAAGAAGGAGATCATTGACGAATTGAGGCCCATAAAAGAAAGTTCTTTGAGAACGGGTTTGTTGCCTGGTAGTTTTACAAGGGGGTTTTCCTTTCAAAGATCATCACCGGATTACATTCCCTTGAGAATCGAAACTGATGTGAGCGAAAAGCGATGATGCAGCTTCGACTATCACCACTGATAGTGTCGCGTCGTCCGAGGATGGTGGTAAGAGAGATCTGTTGTATGGAATTTAGTCATAGGCGACACTGAAGTGCTAGAGGATGATGATAATTTAATCATCGGTTTGAATAGGTATGAATTAACTCCAGGACTGCGCAAATTGCTCCTTTTCGACAAGCCTGGACATTACACGAATCGGGATTTCGACAATTTACGGCGACATTCTGGTTCAAACCCACGCCATGAAGAGAAATAAGGATGTCAGAGAAACAAAACCCAAAGCCAATAGAGGTTACAAGTGGACGAAGGTGGTGAAACCCAATTGGGATATGAATAAGAAATTCGTCGAACCGGTGAATGCAAAAGGAGTGAGAACCACTTTTCTACCGAGCGATTCTGACACTCTGTCTCAGAGATTGAGATTGTTGATGGCCAGTCGGCGCACTGGTAATACTGGATTAGATAACGAGATAGTGAGCATATGCGACGAATTGTTGAGGCAGAAGGTCTTGAATAAACAAGATTATAAAAGGCTGATGAACGGATTGAAGGATTAATATATATATAATAAGTAGAGAGAACAAACAAAAAAATAGATAGAATAAAAAAACAGTAAATTTTACACTAGAAAATAATAAAAAGTATTTAAACAACAAACGATTTACGAGCGAAAAAAACAAAATATATATTATAAAATAAAAATATGTTAGTGATGAAGAACAGGGGATACGTTAGAGCTTACGTTCAAGGCAGTTCTGGCATTGTTGATTCTATAATGCGAGCGTTCATGAAAACTCACATCAACCGCGTTTGAGGTCGGAAAGAAGACGGCTTTGGATGCTGATAAGAAAACCGCTTCCAAAGCTAGTGGTAGGATCGATTCTGTGGCTGGCAAGAGGGCAGCTGACGCATTCATCGACAAGTTGATCAGTCCTCCGGCGAAGCGAGCTACGTTAGAGCGATTGCCGAAAAGTTAGAAAGATTTTAAGGATGCTGTGGTACCCATACAAGGTTTAGCCAAAATGACGAATGGATCTGGATTGAAGAGAACTCGCGTAATATAAATAAATAATAATATTATGAAAAACTGAGTTTGAAAAAACATAAAAATTGTGTTTAAACATCTAAAAATAACAAAAAAAATAAAAAAGATGAACATTAAAGATATGTTTTGGAACGACGCCGCGACCATGAGGTCGAATAACGAGTTCTTTCCCAAAAGCATAAGAGGCTTGATAGTGGGAAAATCGAATTGTGGAAATGTACCAAAGTGTGTTGACTTCGGACTGGTCTTGTAAACTATCACACTCTTAGACCTTAATAAAAGCCTATGTAATGTACCGATAAAATATCACACCTTTAGACCTTAACAAAAACTAATTTGGTAATGTTGAAGGTCGCACGATTTGTGCCAAGTCGTTGTGTTGGATTGACACACTTGGTGTGTGTGTAGTCCGTGCAGCAATGGATACTGTTGGGAGTTTGCATGGAAATGTTGTTAAATATGCAAACGCAGAGAGACAGTGATTCACTTTCGTCTTTGGACGTCGTGTGGTGAGTTGTTATTCACTTCGATAGATTTTCCATCCATGGGCCCCCGAGCAGAATTATAATGGAGTTTATGTTATTCGGTGTGCGTGCTTAATATATGGAATTCGCAAAATGTGAGTTTTGATGGCTTAGTATTGCGCAGTCGAATGTTGAAATTTTGGAATGTTTGCGACAAAATTTAAGGCCGTTAATAGCCTTTGAGAAGTTTGTGTTGAAGGCTCGCACACTGATGTGGTTTGCATTGAAAATTGGAATATTTTGTTCCATTCGACTCAGTTTCTGAGACGAGTGGCGCAAAATGTTCTCTTTTTCCGTGGTATTCATTGTCATGTTATTAAGTTTGATTTGTGGAAACTTGCGTCTAAAATTTTAGTAATTTCGTGAGAAATTATATTCTTATGTGAATTTGTTCCTATGGTAGCCCGGTAGCACCAATTGCGATTCGTATCTGGCCATATTTTACGTTAAAGATATTTTCACCTCAGGCACTGGATTGTGATTCAGATAGTGTGACATATTCGATTACGGAAACCTAGTTGCTGAATTTAGCGTATATGCTGTATTTTTGGCATGTTTTCCACAATTTAAGGCCGTTAATAGCCTTTGAGAAGTTCGTGTTGAAGGCTCGCACACTGATGTGGTTTGCATTGAAAATTGGAATATTTTTTGTTCCACTCGACTCAGTTTCTGAGACGAGTGGCACCACAAAATGTTCTTTTTTTCCGTGGTATTCATTGTCATGTTACTGAGTTTGATTTGTGGAAATTTACGTCTGAAACTTAGTAATTTCGTGAGAAATTATATTTTTATGTGAATTCATTCCTATGGTAGCCCGGTAGTATCAATTACGATTGATATATAGCCTATCTGACAACGCATGGAGATTGTGTGAGCACAATTCTGGTTGTGGAACGTTGATTTTGTTATAGGGACTTTGAATGTTGCGTATATTGGAATGGTTGTTGAATAAAATGTCATATCATCTAGATGAGTTGTTGATTATTAAATCTATCATATTTTTATGAATAATGCAGACCGGAGTATGGTGTTCTCTGTTTAGACCCTTCGCGTATACAGTCGTGGGTAAATATCTCAGATAATTTTCCAGCCAGAGTTATACCTAGTAAATGTATTATTTTAGGAGGGAGTTACTTACCTGTGTGGGTGGTGTCCCAAACCCCACTTTCTTGAAGCTTAACGATACCCTTCTCTTGGACCTGTGGGACACTTTATATTTTCTTTTGACGATTGGTCCGAGTTGGGACGTTACAGAAAGACCAATCTGTTGATGAATCTGTTGTCGCAACCTGACTGGTTGGATTACAACAGATAATTCGTGTTTGGAAAGAGTTTGTTTCAACCCGAATACAGATTGCTTCGAGAGTGAATCATCCCTCATATGAGGAAAATTATACAGGAAATAGGGAATTTAACGACCAATCTGCTCGGGGGGGGGGGGGGGGGGTCGTGGTGAGGTGGCATATTCCCCACACGACGAACCATCGAGCCGACGGGGACGAATTCTCCACCGTCCCCGTTGGATGGAAAGTGGCCAGTATGCCCTGGATTGAACTGTAGACATTATTTATTTAAAGTTCTGCAGTTCTTATTTTTTTTTTTTTTTTGAGTATAAGGGAATTGACGCCGGCATTATAGGACTTTCTGTTTGTGATTTTGAATAATTATTCTAAACTGTCTCTGCAATGGTGGGGAGGTTCCTGTTGGAAATTCCCTACTGATTGTAGCGGCGCAGTTTAGAGAAAAGCAATATTTAAAATGAATATAATGTGTTGCTGATAAAGCATGCATATATAATTGAGAGCCTTACCTGCGAGCATGAAATGTGTTTTAATGCATTATGATGGAGAATAGTAATATAATATATTAAGTCATGACGTGTGAGGAAAGTGCATTGGCATGGTAATTGTATGTAGATTGCGATTCATGTCGCAGTATAATTGTGAATCCTCAGTGATTGGGCCCTCGTGGGTCTGCACATACGTACAGAATATTAAATAATTTTATATTTTTGGGGTGTAAGTATGTTTTCATGGAAAACGAAATTGTATATAAATACACCTTATTGACAAAGGCGTAATTATTGTGGAATGAATATTGTAATACATGTACAATTACGCCAGTGTGTGTTCGTGAGTGTGGACCTAGAGGGTTTCCCAAGATTTTAGGTGCTCGCAGGGTGGGACTTTCAATTTAAGATGTGGACTGTGTGGGATGGATGAGTGGTTTCCGATCACGTGGCTTATTTCGATCGACTTGCATGGCGCGCTTGTGGGTCGGGTTTTTTTTTTGGGGGGGGGGGGGGGTGGGGGTGTGGTGCGAATGTGTATGGTGGGTGGTGTTAGAGGTGCTAGAGTAAGCCAGGGTTTTGTAAGTAAATTAAGTTCTGCAGAACAGGTATGCATCTTTTCGATTGAGATGTGTCCGTGGGTCTAATGCAATCAGTCGATCGAGATCTACCTCCTGAGTGGAAATGGCTTAATTCCCATATAGATTTGCAGAGCCGGATGTCATTCCCAAGTGAAAAAGAAAAAATTAAAAACATCTAATTAACACTTGTTTCCTTAGCTAAACAGACATAAAGGGTAAGTGTCTGTTCCCTTCTCTACAGGTACTGCTGTTGATGTTAATTTTTTTGTTTTAGGTCATTGGAAGATGGGCTTCGCATCACAAACTTGATACCTGTAGTGAAAATTCGATAGCCGGTTAAAATAAACCTCATTACAAAATGGACATTCGCATTGAAGTTTCGACGGCACGATCATCAAATCTCATCACAAACTTGTTACCTGTAGTAAAAATTCGACAGCCAATTAAATAAACCTCATCACAAGATTGGTATTCTTCGATGAAATAATGAAGTTCTGATCGTCGTCTACTATATAGACTATTTATACTTATTCGAGATGCTGACCTGGATATCTGTGTATGCAGGACTTACGTATATGTAGTAGTTGCTGTGTGTCGAACTGTAACTGAGAGTATAGACTTTCATATTGGTAATCATGAAAGGGATGATCATTGGCCATAGTTTTATTACGAGACTTTATCGTTTTATCCTTGGACACTTGAATCTTTGGCACCTGAATATACCAAGGATCACCAATTGCGATTCGTATCTGGCCATATTTTACGTTAAAGATATTTTCACCTCAGGCACTGGATTGTGATTCAGATAGTGTGACCTATTCGATTACGGAAACCTAGTTGCTGAATTTAGCGTATATGCTGTATTTTTGGCATGTTTTCCACAATTTAAGGCCGTTAATAGCCTTTGAGAAGTTTGTGTTGAAGGCTCGTACACTGATGTGGTTTGCATTGAAAATTGGAATATTTTGTTCCACTTGACTCAGTTTCTGAGACGAGTGGCACAAAATGTTCTCTTTTTCCGTGGTATTCATTGTCATGTTATTGAGTTTGATTTGTGGAAATTTACGTCTGAAACTTAGTAATTTCGTGAGAAATTATATTTTTATGTGAATTCATTCCTATGGTAGCCCGGTAGTATCAATTACGATTGATATATAGCCTATCTGACAACGCATGGAGATTGTGTGAGCACAATTCTGGTTGTGGAACGTTGATTTTGTTATAGGGACTTTGAATGTTGCGTATATTGGAATGGTTGTTGAATAAAATGTCATATCATCTAGATGAGTTGTTGATTATTAAATCTATCATATTTTTATGAATAATGCAGACCGGAGTATGGTGTTCTCTGTTTAGACCCTTCGCGTATACAGTCGTGGGTAAATATCTCAGATTATTTTCCAGCCAGAGTTATACCTAGTAAATGTATTATTTTAGGAGGGAGTTACTTACCTGTGTGGGTGGTGTCCCAAACCCCACTTTCTTGAAGCTTAACGATACCCTTCTCTTGGACCTGTGGGACACTTTATATTTTCTTTTGACGATTGGTCCGAGTTGGGACGTTACAGAAAGACCAATCTGTTGATGAATCTGTTGTCGCAACCTGACTGGTTGGATTACAACAGATAATTCGTGTTTGGAAAGAGTTTGTTTCAACCCAAATACAGATTGCTTCGAGAGTGTATGGATCGTGGATTGCCCAAGGACGTCATGGCTAGAATGTTTGATAGTAGGGAGGAATTCGACAAAAGTGAAGCTTCTCTTTTTGGATGGTGCGTTGATGAAATTGATGAAGAGAAATGCATCTTCGAACGTCGAGCATCGATTTTATGAGAATGCTCGCGACGTTCCGGATCCTAGAGATTTGAAATCAGAAGATAAGAATCTCATGATTTACGACGATCTGCTTTTGGAGAGACAGAACCGATGTGAATCGTATTACGTTAGGGGTCGTCACAGCAACGTGGACTGTTTCTACCTGTCACAGAATTATTTTTCGACTGCCCAGGCAGATGATAAGGGAGAACGCTAATTTACTGTGTCTTTTTCGCCAGGATCTCAAGAATCTCAATCACATCTACGGTGATCACGTCGCAAACGACATGAGCACAGCAGAATTCAGGAGATTCTGTAAGAGGGTTTGGGATGGATAAATTTACAATTTCGTCGCGATCGATTTGACTATCGAATTTAATCGCGGAAAATATCAGAGTGGATTCGACAAGTTTTATGTTTCTGATGATAATAAAATAGAGAGCGAAAACAAAATTAGAAAATAATAAATCATCAATAATTTAATTTAAAAAAAATAAAATAAAAATTAAAAATATAATATTCGAACAAGGAGAATTGTTAGAACGGATAGCCGAGAATACGGCTGCAAAACAATCCATTCAAATCGTGGTGAGTGGCGATTCGACTCGATTCACGACGAAATTCGAACCTTCCATCGAACTGAATAAAGAGAAAAGATACGAGATGGCATTGGTGAATCTGGAGACTTATTATTCCTTTCCCAACATCACTGAAAAGAATAACTCGTTCAAGTATTCCGATGGAGTGGATTGCTTGGAGATTCGAATTCCCAAAGGAAGTTACGACATAGACGATTTGAACAATTACATTCAGACGCGAATGAAGATGGATGGAAAGGGAAGCAACAAGATCAGACTCGCTTCCAACCCTAATACCCTACAGACGATGTTGGATTTGGAAGATAATATTAAAGTGGATTTCAACAAGGACGATTCTATAAGCAAGATGCTAGGATTTGATCGAAAGATGTATCAAGGCCACGCAGCATCTGAAAATACAGTTGACATTCTCGCAGTCAATAGCATTCTGGTGAACGTGGATGTGATTGCTGGAAGCTACGTGAATGGTAGCACTCAACTGACGATCTATTCCTTCTTTCCAAACGTGTTGCCAGGTTATAAAATCGTGGAACGACCTCGAAATTTAGTTTATCTACCCGTGATTTTAGACACGTTCTATAGTCTCAAAACCACGTTGACAGATCAAAATGGTGAACTGTTAGATCTTCGTGGAGAGAGGGTGACGATACGACTGCACATAAGAGAAATATAAAAAAAAGCCAAAAAAAAATATATTGTGTACATATATAAATAAGAAAATAAAATAAACGCAATATTAATTTTACAAAAATTATTTAATATATATAATTATCATTAAAACAAAAAACAATTGAACGAAATATATTTAAAAAAAAAATATGACTGAATACGTGGTTAAAAACGTGAACATATCCAAAGGACAGAGGAAGAAACTTGAGAGAGCATTAACTCGAGGCGAGCCAGTGAGATTCAAATTCACTCACGAAGATCTGACGAGTGGCGGTAATGATCAAATCACCTGGACCAGAACTCAAATCAAAAGGATGGAGAAAGCGATTCGTGATGGAAGAGGGATGATGGGAAATTGAGTCCCGCTCACTTGAAATACAATATGAAAGGCAGTTTCCTACCGCTGTTGGCAGGAATCGCCACAAAAGCATTGCCCTTTGGCGCAAAAGCATCACCCTTTCTCGGGCAGACTCTCAGCGTGGAAGCTCTATCAGGACCTGCGAGTTTGGCAATTGAGTAATTAATGGGTCGCAGCAGACTGTTTTTGAAGTAGGGAGGAGTCATGTGTCGCGTCGACATAGACGACAACGGTGAAGGATTGCATCTAAGTCACCCCATGACAGGTGTCAACCACCTTTTCAGTGGAAACGGTCTCCATCTGAAGGAAGGAAAGACGGTATTCGTTAAGGGTTTGCTGTTTGGTGAGAATATACCAATTTTGAGTATGTTATTATAATGTAAAAAATTTTAGAATTATAATAAATATAAAAATATAAATTATAGAAAGTATAAAAAAATAATATATAAAAAAATGGATAAAAAGGTAGACTTTCTTTTAACAATAATGATGAATATCACAGGATAGAGTGGGAAAAAGATGTGGAAAAACAATTAGAGGATAATGATGAATATCAGGAGATAGAGTGGGAAAAAGATGTGGAAAAACAATTAGATGCTAATGATGAATATCATGGGATAGAGTGGGAAAAAGATGTGGAAAAACAATTAGACGATAATGATGAATATCACGGGATAGAGTGGAAAAAAGATGTGGAAAAACAATTAGACACTGATGATGAATATCACGGGATAGTGTGGGAAAAAGATGTGAAAAAACAATTAGATGCTAATGATGGATACCTTAGGAAAGAACTGAAAAAAGAGTTTAAAAAATATTGGGATAGATGGTGGAAATTTAAAAGAAGAAAAAGAATGAGTTGTTTACCACCACCACCACTGCCTTCTGAAGAGAATGTTAATGATGTGAGTGTTACCAAGAGATGCACCACATTCGTTCATAATTATGATATAGACAAACAAATGTGTTATAAAAAACATAATATATCACAAAAAAGAAAAGAAGAATCGACGCTGAAATTTGAGGAAAAAGGAGACGTTATTATGATATATATGGGCGATAGTGAAGAAGAAGAAGAAGAAGAAGAAGAAGAAGAAGAAGAAGAAGAAGAAGAAAGAAGAAGAAGAAGAAGAAGAAGAAGAAGAAGAAGAAGAAGAAGGAAAACAAAAAAAAAGTAATGAGATCTAGAGATGTTCAACCTCTCTAGATCTCATTACTTTTTTGTCCTTCTTCTACGCTGAAAAAACAGTCTCTCTATTGTTTTATATTTCTAAGTCCGTTACTAGCATGTTGACAGTCATGTCTTCTCCTTTTTTGAAAATGTGTTGAATTTTCAACTTTACTTTTGCGATTTTTTTTACTTCTGTAAACGCGCTCTCACCACCTGATTTGTTCATGAGTTTGAGAGAGATTTTTTGATATATGTAACTTCCGAAGGGCAACGACAAATCATCCTTGTCAAATTCTCTGACTTCAGCGATGATGATATTCTGTAGATCACTTTGGTACTCATAAAACAAATCAAGCATGGTTCAAAGGCATGCTATATTTGTCGTATTTGTGCTGTAAGCCCTTTGTCTCGACCTCGTTCAATTCAATGGTGCCGTGTCATTATCTATAGATTTTACAACCAAATTTCTTACACGTTTCGACTCATTTCAATTTCAATTCACATCTTTTAGGTGTTGTTGTCATGATTGGTTATTTGTGTTTTTTTTTGTTTTATGAATTATTGCAAATAATATATATTTTTTAATTTTGTGTTTAAATAATAATTTGTTAAAAATGTTTTTTTTTTTTACTCTCTATATATATATATAAAAGTTTTTAATTTTTAATGTTCTTTAATGTGAAATCTTTTTTTGTAAAAGTGTTTTTTTCTCTTTATATAAATAAAAAGCTTAAATTTTAACGTCATTTTTTTCTCGTATTAATTCAATTTTTCTCACGTTAAGGAACATAAAAAAAATTGATTAATTTCATCAAAAATTTTTTTTTTTAGGGAATTAAAACATATATATAAATAGTATTTTAAAACATTTCAACAAATTATTATTTAAATACAAAATTCAAAAAAAAAATATATTCTTACAAATGAAGCAAACAAATAAAAAAATGGAAAATTTAGTTGAGAAACCTGTACCTCAGTTAAACAAGATTTGTAAAAAATAAAAAATTCCAAATTTCAGAAATCATACAACCAAATCAAAAAATGCTGGAAAAAAAAAATTGAAAGATCGAAAGTGAACAAACTTAAAGAGACTCAAATTGCAAAAAAAAATAAGCCAATGACAGTAATGCCTGATGATAGAAAATGAAACATGGAGCGTGATGAAATTAGAAAGATCATGCGCGAGGAGTTCCATAGTTGGTTCGATAAAAAGCAAACGAAATGTTCACAGCAACGACATCAAAAAACGCTTTGGTTGTGAAAAATGAGAAGAAAAAGGTAGTAAAATGAATCAAAAAGCCGACGTCGAAAAAAAAACGTTCTGGTTGTGAAAAATAAGAAGACGACTAAACGAATAGCCATTGAAGAACTTCAAGTTTCAAAAAAAAAAAAAACTAAAATGAAAACGAGTGATGCAGTTCAGAATCTAGACAAACAAGATATATTGAATGAAATTCGACGAGCAATCGACGAAGGGAAAGGAGAAGAATATGTAGCACAAGTCATCATGGAAGCATTTCAATCGAATCCCGTAGAACGGGAGAGTGCAATCAAAAGCATTTTTAAAACTTTTGATGTGGTTCCCTTGTTCAAGAAAGTCGATCCGAAATTGTCCATGGAATGGGTGAAGAAAAAAGTACTGGATTTGTTTCATGAACACATGAACGTGGGACTAAAAATTAAGATGATACTCCTTTGCGTGATGAATAAAATCGACGTGAATTCCGGCGAGAGCATCGTGAAAAATGCATATTTCAGATCTAATGTCAAACCCGTATTTCGAGGTTCAGATTTATCAGACGTTTTCAAAATGATGAAAGACAAGATGCTGACGTCTCTTGCGAATTATCAACATGAAGGTAGTAATTGGACGTTCGATGAGGTGTTGAAACTCGAAATTCATCTAACTAAAAACAATTCGTTGAAAGCGTCTTCCTATGTGGAATTACTGTATTTCTTAGTTAAAAAACACTCCGTGGTCAACATGAGAAATAAAGATGATCAATGTTTTAAATGGGCAGTCACTTCCGCTTTATATCCAGTCAAAATCCATCCTGAGAGAGTTGCTTGTTACGAGGAGACTTCTAAAAATCTCGATTGGACCGAAATGACTTTTCCAATGTCATTAAAACACATTGAACGTTTCGAGGTTCAAAATCCCACCGTAGCTGTGAACGTTTTGGGATATGACGAGGAAAAATGAACGATCTATCCTCTCAGACAGACTTCGTATCTCGAAAGAGAAAACACGATTATTTTATTTTTGATTTCAAATGGTGACAATCGTCATTATTGTTGGGTAAACATCCGAGCCGATTACTGTGGAGACAAAATAATAAACATAAATGAAAGATATGTTTATGTTGCAACTGCATGAACACGTTTCACAGTGAAAAATCGTTAGTGAAACATCAGGAATATTGCAATGAAAATCAAGGTGTCACTGTCGAAATGCCCAAACCCAACACCATCGTGAACTTTCAAAATCACAATAGAAGGTTAAAAGTACCATTCGTCATGTACGCTGATTTCGAATGCTTCACCGTGAAAATGAGTTCTTGCCAACCCGACGCTCTTCAAAGTTACATCAAAAGATATCAAAAACACATGCCTTCGGGCTATTGCATTTATGTGAAATGCACTTTCGACTTGCAACACGACATAGGTCCCTTTACCTACACGAAACAGTGCGAAGATGACGACGTGGCTCAAAGGTTCGTGGAAGAGTTAGAATCGAAAATTCAAATTTCATACAACAAATTCAAAACTCTGGCGAAAATGATCATCACGTGAGAGCAGCAGGACGAAAATAACAGAGCCACCGAATGTCACATATGCAGACAATTGTTCGACGAAAATTCGCAGGAAAATAAGAAGGTTAGAGACCACAATCATTACACGTGTCTGTATCGCAGCGCGGGCCACAGCAAGTGTAATTTAAGACAACGAGATGCCGTTTTCTATCTGGTGATATTTCACAATCTCTCGGGTTATGACAGTCATCTGTTCATGAAAAATCTCGGCACTTCCCACGAAGAATTAAACTGCACTGCGAACAGCAAAGAGAGATACATTTCCTTCACGAAATGGAAGGTCATGTAGAAGAAAAGCGTAATCGACAGATAGACGTTGGAAGAAAAAACGAAATCCATTCATAGAGCCATACGTTTCATCGACAGTTTTAAATTCATGTCGACCACTCTGGAAAAATTAGTCAATAACAAGAGCAAGGATAAATTTAAAATCACGATCGAACACTTCGAGGAACAAGAAAACGTCATGTTGAGGAAAGGAATCTATCCTTACGATTACATGAACGATCCAAAGAGATTCGATGACACCGCGCTACCTTCGAAAGAAGATTTTTATTCAAAATTATACGAATCCGACATTTCTGATGAGGATTACGAACACGCCGAAAGTGTGTGGAAATCGTTCGATATGAAAACCATGAGAGATTATCACAATCTCTATCTGAAGACTGATGTTCTGCTCCTGGCAGACATGTTCGAAAATTTTCGAGACGTCTGTTGTCGAAATTATGATCTGGATCTGGCATGGTATTTCACCGCACCCGGTCTGGCGTGGGATGCTCTGTTGAAGACCACTGAAGTCCAAGTGGAATTATTATCTGACGTGGACATGAGAGGTGGTGTCTCGATGATCTCTCACAGATATTCTGAAGCCAACAATCCCTACATGAAAGAAGGTTTCGATTCGGAATGATTGAATAAATACATACAGTATTGGGATGCTAATAATCTGTATGGTTGGGCCATGAGTCGTCCTTTACCGATTGGAAATTTCAAATGGGTGTCGGAACCGGAAGAGATGCAAAAATGGAGAGACTATCCTTGCATTTTAGAAGTCGAATTGAACTATCCAGAAGAATTACACGATCTACACAACGATTATCCGCTAGCTCCTGAACGAATGGAACTGATCGATGGAGACAACAAAAAACTCATTCCCAATTTATTTAAGAAATGAAAGTATGTCGTCTACAGTGAGAATTTGAAACAATACGTTGATTACGGGATGAAATTAGTTGACATACATCGCATCATTCGATTCGACGAAGAGCCTTGGATGAAAAAATTCATCGATCTCAACACGAATCTCAGAATTCGAGCTGAGAATGATTTCAAAAAAAGATTTCTTCATACTCATGAACAACTGCGTGTATGGCAAATCGATGGAAAACATCAGTAAGAGAACCGAATTTCGACTCGTCACGTCTGAGAAAAGAGCTAAAAAATTAGTGACGAAACCCAATTACAGACACTGAACCATATTCGACGAAAACCTAGTGGCCATTCACATGCAAAAGACATACCTGAAGTTTGACAAACTTTATTATCTCGGACCGATCGTCTTAGATATCAACAAGCGATTTATGTATGAGTTTCACTATGATTACGTCAAACGGAAATTTGGTGAGAAAGCTAAACTACTGTTCACCGACAAGGACAGTTTAGTTTACGAGATACAAGCAATTATCCCATCGATCAACCATCCAGCATTCAATCAAACGACAACAAGAAGGTGTTGGGTAATTTTAAGGATGAGAGCGGCGGTAAACAAATCGTCGAATTCGTAGGTTTGAGACCCAAACTGTATGCTTATTGTCTAGAAGGTGAAGAGATCAAGAAGTGCAAAGGAGTTAAAGCGTACGTAGTGAAGAAAAACATCTCTTTTTGAGAGTATAAAGATTGTCTGTTCAGAAGTGGTCCAGTGTATAAGACTATGAAATCGATTCAAAGCGACAATCACAAATTGTATACAGAAATAGTCAACAAGATTTCGCTGGCAGCCGACGACAATAAGAGATTTGAGTTAGATAAGAAAATAAGCACTTTGGCACTCAGACATTGGACTTTGGATATGATTAAGGATGATAGGATTCCAGATATGATTCCAGATATGATTAAGGACAATAGGATTCCAGAAAATCAAGAGGAATTAGACAGATTCAAGATTATGGAAGTCGATAGAGACATCGAGAGGGTTAGTTTAAAAAACAAAAAGAAAAAAATATAAAAAATAACGTCATTTTAGTGAATTATAATAAAATAAATAAATAAAAAAAAATATACACATTTATGAATAAGAAAATAGTGATATCCGTAGAAGGTGTCATCTTACCAAACGAACCCCTATCCAATATCGATCTGTCGAATGCGGTGAAGGATTTAAAAATCAAAGATTTTCTAGGCGTGTTTTCCAGAGATGCCTTGCCAAAGAGAAGAGCGCGACAATCAGAATGTGGAATTTTAAATCTGGACGATTTATCGGGCGAAGGCACTCACTGGGTGGCGTGGTTCAAAAACGGGAGAAGAAGAATTATTATTTTGAGAGCTATGGAATCTCACTGCCGAAAGAAATAAAGAACTATTTCGATGAATTGATGGTTCGTTACAACAGGAAACAAGTGCAATCACCAGATCAAGTGTTTTGCGGTCACCTGTGTCTCTACGTTCTCAAGAGATGGTCAAAAGGAGATCGGCTTCAAGACATTCTCAATGATTTACATTAGAGACAGATTTTTTTATAGTATATATAAAGGTAAAAAAATTATTTAAAAAAAAATTAATGGAATAAAAACAAAAAAATAAAAATAAGTGAAATAATTCATTTTAATAAACTGCATTGAAATATATTTTTTAAAACAAACAAACCTCACAAAACAACATGCCAGTAGATAAATTTGGTAGAATCCACAAAGAAGAGGAAGACGCTCGAAGTTGTCGATGGTTATGACGTTGCCAACTCTATGAACCTCGAGAGGAATCTTTGAACATGAACGATAAGAAGCTCTACCATCTTCCCGAGCCGATAGATCTCGCAGATGCAGCGACTAAAAAATACGTCGACAGGGGGAACACTGATTTCAAACGAATCATGCTAGATAATTATGATGATAAAGCCATGACCGATGATCTCGATCTGAAATCTAAACGATGCCTCGATCAAGAAATACGCGGACGACTCTCACGCACGATTCAGCGAACATCTGAGAAGCAGATACATTCAGAAAACGATGCAATCGGAATTGAACGCCAATTCTAACAAAATAACGAACGTGGCCACTCCCACGAATCCCAAGGACGTGGCGACCAAACACTATGTAGATCTGGAACAGAGAAAGTCTGACAGACGAGAAATGAAATCAGTCCTGAATGCGGGATTCAACAAGATATTGAATATGTTGAAGGTCGACGACGCGGACGCGGACTCCACCACAGTCAACAAGGGCTACATGGATTCTGCCATTATACGATCTCAAGAATACGTAGAATCACAAGTGGACGATGTCTACCTGAACAAACAATCTGGCGGAACCATGGAGGGTGGCATCAACATGAACAGTCAGAATTTATTCGGTCTTGATCACGATCCTGAATTCGATTCCAGCGCGGTCAGCAGGAAGTACGTGGACGACAACTAAGTCTGGAGAAAGGGCGATATCACGGAAGGTAAACTAGATATGGGCGGACACGCGCTCACGAATCTACCAGCTCCCGTGAACATGATGGACGCCTGCACCCTGATTTCGGTGGTGGAGAAAATCAAATACACTAGACAATTGATCACTGTGTGGGCTGAGGAGAGCAATGCATTAGAGGAGGGAAAAGCCGAGAGGTCTTTCGGAAACGGAGGTAGTGGATCGCAACATGGTCAGGTGGGAAATCCCATGCCGTTGGGAGGTGAAATCATTCGAATGAGTCTGGCTTCCATGGATTTGAATAACAGAGCGGTTGTCAATCTCATGGGAATGCAGAAAAGAGTGATAAGAGACACAGTGTCAAAAAGACCGAGAATCAACACTCGAATGTTAGCACGTTCAGCACGACTCTCAAAGTGAACGCCGGAGACAGGATTAATTTTAATACGAAAACCAATAATCCTGAAGCCGTCACTTCCGTGGTGAGCCTACTGATCGAACTAGAATCTCTGAACAAACAGTGGATGCGTGGAAATAATTAAAAATAATGAGTGATTATTGAAAACAAAAAACAACAAAAAAAGTAATGAGATTTAGAAAGATGTTCAATCTGTCTAGATCTCATTCCTTTTTTTTTTTTTTTGTTTTTCTGTTTTTAATAATTACTCATTACTTTTTCTTTTTTTTCTTTTTTTTTCTTCACACACACGTCTCTCATCGAATGATCGACATCTTATTTCCATCCGATTCGAATTGTAATTCTCTATCCGACAGGACCAGGGCAAAGGCTTTGGTTTTTCTTGGCACGTTCCTATCGAATTGCATCTTGATCTGAATGTCTAAGACGCTACTCTTGAGTCGTTCGCTCTGTTTACTGACATCGAATACGAAGATGGGATACATCGACTTGTATTTGCAGGGAGATATATTAGGGTTGATCATCAATTCGTCCAGACCGTGATACTTCTTTCTAAAATCCGCAGCATTGCCGTACAGTCTGCAGAAATCGGTCTTGCTGAATGACGTGTTGTAATTTATTGCCGGATATCTCGTGGTGTTCAGAAACACTTGCATGTTTCTCAAATTGCAGTGATTGAACAGCGACGCATTCTTTTCTTGAGACCCGTCCCTGTCGATCTGAAACGCGATCACAATGAAACGCAGTCTCTCGGAAGCAGATTTCATGGTCAATCTCCAATCGAAGTGATTCGTGGAGAGTGGAATGCTAGCTGTGTCGCACTGTCTCATTCTAAATCCAACGGGTAATTTACCCTTGGATTCTATGATCTTGTAGAGACGCGTTTTTTCCACGATCAAAGGCTGCAGGTGCAGAACGAACCACGATATCTTGTGTAGAGTTAACTTACCCACATCAGTTGCGGGAGTCTCACTATCGCATCATCGTTTCCCTTTTGAATCAACGTTAGATTGTGTTTGAATCCATACATGATCTTGTTGTAATCGTCTGCGAATCCGAAGATGTGTTTCAAAGGTATCCTGAACGAAAACGTTCCTTTGGGTCTGGACGTCTTGACGACGTAGTCGAATATCGTGGCGGCGCCGGCGCAAGCAGGGCCGACGGTGTCTTTCACCCACAACTGATTAAGTCCTCTGGATTTCGAAAAATCATCCGGATATGTCAAGAGTCCGAACATCGTGGTGGCCTGACCGGGATGAAACACGGATTCTATCTCTTGTCTGGATAGCAAATATTTTATATTACTAAATAGATGCATGATGCCTTATTGGTTAGAGTAACCGTGTCGTCGTTGGCGTATTCGGTAACATCTTCCTTGGTGAAATGTCCCTGTACAACTATGTAACTCTCGCTAGGATGAATGAATAGATCTTGGGCTTCGACGTTGATTCTTATCACTCCCACATTGTTGAAACTCGTTCTGGTTATCGGTTCGTATTCGTGAACCTTGTATTCTAGAATACTTTTATCTTTCACTATGCTTTGTGCGATATCTAGTATATTTAAAGGTTTTGTGTTTTTTGTTTATTAATTAGCTTGCTTTTTTTCTCTAAAAAATAGTTTTAATTATTTTTTATTATTACTATTTTTTCTCTCCTTTATATATATATGTGTAAACAAGAAAATGTTGAAGGGAGTAAATAAAAAAAAAAAATTCTTTATTAAAACTTCGTCTTCTGCAATTGTTGTTTGTAAAATTTTCCAATGATCTCTTCGCCATCCAAAGCTTCGATTTCGTAAGTCACCGGATCGGTGTGAAATCATGAAGATTTCTGAGGTCCATCCAGGCGTGTAACCCTTTTCAAAGTGTTTCTTATAAGCGTAGATTCTCACTCGATCGCCGACTGCAAATTTTGGCGGTCTAGACTTGTTCCTAATCTTAAATCTCCCAGGATACAGATTCTCGTAGACCCGTTTTTCGTTTCGAGGAACGCTAGCTTCCATGGAAGTCATATTGATCGATCTGTGTTGCATGTTGTTGTAATCTTCGATCAAACCTTTCAGAGCGTATATGTATTTCTTGGTCGAATTCTCTGTGGAGTATCTGTACATCTTTTCCTTTATCGTTCGATTCCAACATTCCATGATGCTGGCTTTCTCTTCATTTTCGATCGAGTAAAGGTTGACTAATCGACAAACGTCCTTGTCGTAGAATTCCTTTCCCTTATCCACCCACAATTTATTCGGTTTTCGAGAAGACGAGTCGAACACGGTCCTCAGAGCCTCGGCGATGCAAGGTCCCAATTTATTCTTCAAAGCTCTGATCCAACCGTATTTGGAAAACACGTCGATGACCGTCAATAGATATTTAACACCCTCGATCCAACTCGAAAACGATCTCATGTCGACCAAGTCGGCAGACCAAATGTCATCCAAACCCTTCACGAACACCCTTCTCTTTCGAAATTTATGAACGATGGGTTTGTGTAACTCCTCAGCCAATTTGCTCATCAGTAATCGATTGCCGACCAGCGAACGTTCTATCTTCTCTCTCCTGGTCAGATTCGATATACCTCTCAATTTCGCCAACATGTTTTTATCACAGACGTCTTTGCGAGTCTTAGTGTCGGGATGTTCGGCATTGCACAGATCGTGATCATACGCGGTCGCGTCCACCCTATTCACGGGTTTGCTCCAAGATTTAGGAATCAGATCGGCATTGAGTCTCTTGTTCAATTTCATTCCGGGTCCTGTGAAACTGTGACCAGGCAGATGCATTTCGAAAGGTAGATTATTGATCATTTTATTCACGACGCCTTTGCCTCAGCTCATTTTTTTTTGTCGAATCGAGTCTTGCTCGAACCACACAATTGCAAATTCCGTGAAGCATCTGTCTTTCGTTTTTAGTTTGTACTTCTCGAGCATTATCCATCTTGGTAACTCTCTTACACTTTACGCAATACATTTTTTGAAGGTTATTTAAATTAATTTCGCATTTATTTTTTATTTTATGTATAAATTTAATATTTTTTTTTTTAATTCTGTTCTTATTATATATATATTTTTTTTCAATCGCTGCTCTTTAGTTCTATCAACTTGCCGAATTCCTCCCTGACCTCTTTCCTCCCCTTTTCCACAAGAGAATCCTTCATCTCCTCCTTGATGATCTGAGAAGTCTTGATTCTCACAGCTTCTTTCATAGCATCGTATTTCGTTTTCTCACTCAATATCGTGAAGTATTCCCCGTCCGATATCCTACCCTCTTTCAATGCCATCGAGATCATTTCAGATATCATATCGATCCTGGAGTCGGCCAAGACGCGAATCTTTTCGTGTTTCCTAGCCTTCAGATATAATTTCCTACTCAAAACGTTTCTGAGCATGCTAAACAATCCGGTGGCGAGAGCCACTCCTTCTATGGTCAACATGATCGGAACGCCGACCGCGGTAGACAACAATCTGATGCCAGCTGCGAGTAAACCCATGGAAACCGTGATGAGTGTCGTGTCGACAGCGTTGATGAATTTCACGAGACGCAAATACTTCTTCTTGAGAGAACAACGAGAATCTCTCTCTAGAGTCAGACACAATTGGATTCTAATGATTTGATCGATGCGATACCTCTCTCCTTTTTGTTTTTCTTCTGGCGACGGCACCGTTGACAAAATGCCGTTCGGCTTCTCATCCTCGTCGTCATCTAACGTCGGATACAATTTATTTCAGATTGACCTATTATTAGTGTGAAATTCTCGTTTAGTTGGTAGGGTAGGGTAGAACTTCAGTTAAAATAACAACCGAAGCATTAACCCATTACTATTTACAACTCTCTTACAATTATAATCTACTAAGGGCGAGAATTAGGTTTGAAGACTTAATCATATGAAAAAATGGAAAGTATGGTAAAAAAAAAGAAAAAGAAACAAAAAAAAAGAATGAATTAAGGGGCAGACTGTTCCACCCTAGCTCCGATGAAATACAAGTCGCGTGATGTAATTGTGTGGACGCCTGCGCTATGATCGATCGCAATGGATAACAGCGGACTGCACAGAAATCATGACAAATCGCTGATATGTTACAGATTTTAGGTGTTTCAATCTCGAAAGGATAAGCGAAAGGTGACTGGAAGCATTCGGGGAGCGTGTGGGTGGGGGGGGGGGGGGGTAGTAAGCAATAGGTGTTTCCAATCTCGAAAGGATAAGCGAAATATGACTGGAAGCGTTGGGTGTGTGGGGGGGGGGAATAGTAAACACATGATTCACTACGAGCAGCGATAACCCTCAAGTGTGAGCAACCCCTATTCGAAGGATACACTTTCCACCCTGAAGGTAACATGGAATGCACTTAGAACCTTCTGTTTAATGAGTGGAAGGAGGAACTCTAAGGGAGATGGATGGGGATGGGTGATGGAATCTGCACAACAGTATTGGTCGGGTGGAACGGGCACGCATTTTCTGGAGTAAAAGGTATCAAATTAGAAGTGGCTCTAATATGATATTAGATCACTGGGTAAGGGCTCAGTAACATTAGAACGATGATGGGGGAGCTTCAGTAAAGATAGTTACTCGTAATACAATGCCTATCGTGTTAAGTGCTACATACGTCTGAATAAAATATAGACTTGGAAACCTGATCCAGCACCCCGCGACACTTTCTCCGTGATGAATAAGTGTGAGTGGGCGCTCGATTCGCCTTCCAACACCGTGCAACAAAACCTCGATATTGGAGAATTAGCTCCCAAGAATTGTTTGCTGAACATCAGCATATGTGGCACGCATGTGTGGGATAGCACGCAAAACTCTAGGTACGATAAGCACTAGTCTTGGAATACCAATAGTTTGAGTGCATATAGTTTTTTTCACAGTATCGGTTGGAAATCTGGCACAGTGCCCTTCAACACCTATCCCCAATGAATAGGTATCAGAGGGCGCCCAACCAGCCATCCATGGGGTGTGTGCCAATACCCTCAGCGCGAACCTAGACCGCAGCAGAAGCTTGCACTGATAGCAGCCAACGGGACTTTATCAGGCATGTGGTACTCCATCAGAAAGTATAAGCCATTCGAACCCAAGAGGAACGCAATACGTCCCAGGAACACGATACGTCATACTTTAACTAAGTAAGATAGCTACTGTGGTAGAGAGTTGGGTAGACCAACCAATGTTTTCAACATGCAGCCGCGAGGGTGCACATTGAAAACATTATCTGGTCTACCCCAAATAATAAATATGGACTCTTCCAATTACTTCATTGAACTAACATAGACGATACCACAAACACTCCAAGGTTGAAGCATTTTCTTTTGTTATGCCACCTGTGTTTAAAGTGGCGAACAATACAGTATTAGCCATTCGAACCCAAGAGGAACGCAATACGTCCCAGAAGCACGATACGTCATACGTTTACTTAGTAGGATGGCTACTGTGGTAGAGTGTTGGGTAGACCAAACAATGCTTCCAACATGCAGCCGCAAGGGTGCACATTGAAAACATTATCTGGTCTACCCCAAATAATAAGTATGGACTCTTCCGATTACTTCATTGAACTGACATAAACGATACCACAAACGCTCCAAGGATAAAGCATTTCCGCCCAATTTTCATTTACAACATGTTGCAAGACAGATATGCCGCATGCCGCAATAGCTCATATTGGTAGAAAGGGTATGCTCGTGTTGGTAGAAAGGGGTATGCCGCAGAGTCAACCTCATGGGCGTCATGGGCCATACATACATAGGGCCATATATATATATATATATATATATATATATATATATATATATATATATATATATATATAGGGATTGGATAAACCGTGAGTAACCTGATGGCAGGGAGGGCAGGGAAGGCAGGTGGCATGCCAGCCATTATAATATATATATTATTTTTTTCTTTTTTTTCTTTCCCGAATATAATTCACCTAATGACTATTAACTGCGAGTTGTCCTGCTTCCGTCTTCTGTCCGTCTGTATGTCCGTCCACAATTACCACCTGTCAGGGAGTAGAGAGGGATGGATGGTATGCCATCCATTGTAATGTATATATTGTGTGAAGAAAATTCTCCATGTGTATGGTTCATCTAATAACTGTTGGCTAGCAAGCCAAACACTGTTCATTACGGGAATACCGAGCTAATTGACCCTTTCTCTAACACGATTTCACACAAACCGATAATAGACCACAAAGCAAAAAAATGACATAACCCTTTTTGGGAGCCTAATGGCACAAAAGGGGTGCATAGTTTGAGGGGCCCGCAGAGCACCACTATGTTTCCCAAGGCACCATCTATAAATTTGGAGAATACCAAGCAAATTGCCCCATTCGCTAACGAACAGCGAAAAAAAACTGATAATAGCCCAAGTAACAAAGCCATTTCCATTCCTTTTGGGATGCCCTGTGGACCCGAAAGGGCGCACAATTTGGGGGGGGGGGGGGACACACAGTACCACTGTACTTAGTAAGACACCTGTTGTCTATTAAGGGAATATCGAGCTAATTGACCCTTTTAGATTTTAGACAAACCGATAATAGATTGGCAATCCAAAAATCACAGAATTCCTCTTGGGAGCTTTATGGCACAAACTGGGTACATATTTCGGGGGGCCCGCAAAGCACCAACATGCTTCCCAAGGACCTATCTATAAATCTGGAGAACACCAAGCAGATTGCCCCCTTTGCTAACATTTAATCAGAAAAACTGATAATAGCCCATATAACAAAACAATTTCCCTTCCTTTTTTGGGATGCTTTGTGGACCCAGAAGGGTTCAAAATTTGGGGGGGGGGGGGGGCGCACAGAACCACAGTGGTTAGCAAGATGCCTACTGCTTATTTCTGGAATACCGAGCTAATTGACCCCTTCTCTAACAAGAATTCACACAAATAGATAATAGACTATAAAGCATAAAACTACAGAACCCTTATTGGGAGTCTTATGGAACAAAAGTGGTGCATATTTTGGGGGGGCCCTCAGAGCACCACTATGCTTCCCAATGCATCTTCTATAAACTTGGAGAATACCAAGCAGATTGCCCCTTTCGCGAAAGAACAGCGACAAAAATTGATAATAGCCCATATAAGAAAAACATTTCCCTTCCTTTTTTGGGTCGCTTTGGGGACCCAGAAGGGTGCAAAATTTGGGGGGGGGGGGGGCCGCAAAGAACCACTGTGTTCACCAAGACACCTACTGTTTATATCTGGAATACCGAGCTAATTGGCCCTTTCGTTAACAAGATTTCACACAAACCGATAATAGACTATAAAGCAAAAAACTACAGAACCCTTTTTGGGAGCTTTATGGAACAAAAGTGGTGCATATTTTGGACGGCCCGCAGAGCACCACTATGCTTCCCAAGGCACCTTCTGTAAATTTGGAAAATACCAAGCAGATTGCCCAATTCACTAACGAACAGCCAGAAAAACTGATAAAAGCCCACATAACAAAAACATTTCCCTTCCTTTTTTAGGTCGCTTTGTAAGCCCAGAAGGGTGCAAAATTTGGGGGGCCCGCATAGAACCACTGTGGACAGCAAGACACCTACTGTTTATTTCTGGAATACCGAGCTAATTGGCCCTTTCGTTAACAAGATTTCACACAAACCGATAATAGACTACAAAGCATAAAACCACAGAACCCTTTTTGGGAGCATTATGGAACAAAAGTGGTGCATATATTGGGGGGCCCGCAGAGAACCACTCTGCTTCCCAAGGCATCGTCTGTAAATTTGGAGAATACCAAGTAGATTGCCCCATTCGCTAACGAACACCGAGAAAAAACTGATATTAGCTCATATAACAAAAACACTTCCCTTCCTTTTTTGGGTCGCTTTGTGGACCCAGAAGGGCGCAAAATTTGGGGGGGCCCGCACAGAACCACTGTGGTTGGCAAGACACCTATTGTTTATTTCAGGAATACCGAGCTAATTGACCCCTTCATTAACAAGATTTCACAGAAACCGATAATAGGCAATAAAACACAAAACTACAAAACCCTTTTTCGGGGCCTTATGGAACAAAAGTGGTGCATATTTTGGAGGGCCCGCAGAGCACCACTATACTTGCCAAGGCATCTTCTATAGATTTGGAGAATACCAAGTAGATTGCCCCATTCACGAACGAACAACGAGAAAAATTCATATTAGGCCATATAACAAAACATTTCCCATCCCTTTTTGGGACGCTTTGTGGACCCAGAAGGGTGCAAAATTTGGGGGGCCCGCACAGAACCACTGTGGTCAGCAAGACACCTACTGTTTATTTCTGGAATACGGAGCTAATTGGACCTTTCATTAACAAGATTTCACACAAACCGATAATAGACTATAAAGCATAAAACTACAGAACCCTTTTTGGGAGCCTTATGGAACAAAAGTGGTGCATATTTTGGGGAGCCTGCAGAGCACCACTATACTTGCCAAGGCATCTTCTATAAATTTGGAGAATACCAAGCAGATTGCCCCATTCGCGAAAGAACAGCGAGAAAAATTGATAATAGCCCATTTTAGAAAAATATTTTCCATCCTTTTTAGGGACGCTTTGGGGACCCAGAAGGGTGCAAAATTTGGGGGGCCCGCACAGAACCACTGTGGTCAGCAAGACACCTACTGTTTATTTCTGGAATACCGAGCTAATTGGCCCTTTCGTTAACAAGAGTTCACACAAACTGATAATAGACTACAAAGCATAAAACTACAGAACCCTTTTTGGGAGCCTTATGGAACAAAAGTGGTGCATTTATTGGGGGGCCAGCAGAGCACCACTCTGCTTCCCAAGGCATCTTCTGTAAATTTGGAGAATACCAAGCAGATTGCCCCATTCGCTAACGAACAGCGAGAAAAACTGATATTAGCTCATATAGCAAAAACACTTCCTTTCCTTTTTTGGGTCACTTTGTGGACCCAGAATGGCGCAAAAGTTGGGGGGCCCGCACAGAACCACTGTGGTTGGCAAGACACCTACAGTTTATTTCTGGAATACCGAGCTAATTGACCCCTTCATTAAAAAGATTTCACACAAACTGATAAGAGACTTCAAAGCATAATTCTACAAAACCCTTCTTCAGAGCCTTATGGAACAAAAGTGGTGCATATTTTGGGGGGCCCGCAGAGCACCCCTATACTTGCCAAGACATCTTCTATAGATTTGGAGAATACCAAGCAGATTGCACCTTTCGCTAACGAACAGCCAGAAAAACTGATAAAAGCCCACTTAACAAAAACATTTCCCCTCCTTTTTGGGGTCGTTTAGTGACCCCAGAAAGGTGCAAAATTTGGGAGGCCCGCACAGAACCACTGTGGTTAGCAAGACACCTACTGTTTATTTCTGGAATACCGGGCTAATTGACCCTTTCATTAACAAGATTTCACAGAAACCGACAATAGACTACAAAGCATAAAACAACAGAACCCTTTTTGGGAGCCTTATGGAACAAAAGTGGTGCATATTTCAGGGGGCCCGCAGAGCACCACTATGCTTACCAAGGCATCTTCTATAAATTTGGAGAATACCAAGCAGATTGCCCCTTCCGCGAAAGAACAGCTAGAAAAATTGATAATAGCCCATATAAGAAAAACATTTCACTTCCTTTTTTGGGTCGCTTTGGGGAACCAGAAGGGTGCAAAATTTGGGGGGCCCGCACAGAACCACTGTGGTCAGCAAGATACCTCCTGTCCATTTCTGGAATACCGAGCTAATTGGCCCTTTCGTTAACAAGATTTCACACAAACCGATAATAGACTATAAAGCATAAAACTACAGAACCCTTCTTGGGAGCCTTATGGAACAAAAGTGGTGCATATTTTGGAGGGCCCGCAGAGCACCACTATGCTTCCCAAGGCACCTTCTGTAAATATGGAAAATACCAAGCAGGTTGCCCAATTCACTAACGAACAGCCAGAAAAACTGATAAAAGTCCACATAACAAAAACATTTCCCTTCCTTTTTTGGGTCGCTTTGTGAGCCCAGAAGGGTGCAAAATTTGGGGGGCCCGCACAGAACCACTGTGGTCAGCAAGACACCAACTGTTTATTTCTGGAATACCGAGCTAATTGGCCCTTTCGTTAACAAGATTTCACACAAACCGATAATAGACTACAAAGCATAAAACTACAGAACCCTTTTTGGGAGCCTTATGGAACAAAAGTGGTGCATATTTCAGGGGGTCCGCAGAGCACCACTATGCTTGCCAAGGCATCTTCTATAAATTTGAAGAATACCAAGCAGATTGCCCCTTTCGCGAAAGAACAGCGAGAAAAAATGATAATAGCCCATATAAGAAAAACATTTCCCTTCCTTTTTTGGGTCGCTTTGGGGACCCAGAAGGGTGCAAAATTCGGGGGTCCCGTTCAGAACCACTGTGGTCAGCAAGACACCTACTGTTTATTTCTGGAATACGGAGCTAATTGGCCCTTTCGTTAACAAGATTTCACACAAACCGATAATAGACTATAAAGCATAAAACTACAGAACCCTTTTTGGGAGCTTATGGAACAAAAGTGGTGCATATTTTGGAGGGCCCGCAGAGCACCACTATGCTTCCCAAGGCACCTTCTGTAAATTTGGAAAATACCAAGCAGATTGCAGAATTCACTAACGAACAGCCAGAAAAACTGATAAAAGCCCACATAACAAAAACATTTCCCTTCCTTTTGTGGGTTGCTTTGTGAGCCCAGAAGGGTGCAAAATTTGGGGGGCCCGCAGAGAACCACTGTGGTCAGCAAGACACCTACTGTTTATTTCTGGAATACCGAGCTAATTGGCCCTTTCGTTAACAAGATTTCACACAAACCGATATTAGACTACAAAGCATAAAACTACAGAACCCTTTTTGGGAGCCTTATGGATCAAAAGTGGTGCATATATTGGGGGGCCCGCAGAGCACCACTCTGCTTCCCAAGCCATCTTCTGTAAATTTGGAGAATACCAAGCAGATTACCCCATTCGCTAACGAACAGTGAGAAAAACTGATATTAGCTCATATAACAAAAACAATTCCCTTCTTTTTTTTGGTCGCTTTGTGGACCCAGAAGGGCGCAAAATTTGGGGGGCCCGCACAGAACCACAGTGGTTGGCAAGACACCTACTGTTTATTTCTGGAATACCGAGCTAATTGACCCCTTCATTAACACGATTTCACACAAACCGATAATAGGTTATAAAGCATAAAACTACAAAACCCTTTTTAGGAGCCTTATGGAACAAAAGTGGTGCATATTTCGGGGGGCCCGCAGAGCACCACTATACTTGCCAAGGCATCTTCTATAGATTTGGAGAATACCAAGTAGATTGCCCCATTCACGAACGAACAACGAGAAAAATTCATATTAGGCCATATAACAAAAACGATTCCCATCCTTTTTTGCGTCGCTTTGTGGACCCAATAGGGTGCAAAATTTGGGGGGCCCGCACTGAACCACTGTTGTTAGCAAGACACCTACTGTTTATTTATGGAATACGGAGCTAATTGGACCTTTCATTAACAAGATTTCACACAAACCGATAATAGTCTATAAAGCATAAAACTACAGAACCCTTTTTGGGAGCCTTATGGAACAAAAGTGGTGCATAATTTGGTGGGCCCGCAGAGCACCACTATACTTGCCAAGGCATCTTTTATAAATTTGGAGAATACCAAGCAGATTGCCCAATTCGCGAAAGAACAGCGATGAAAATTGATAATAGCCCATTTTAGAAAAACATTTCCCTTCCTTTTTTGGAACGCTTTGGGGACCCAGAAGAGTGCAAACTTTGGGGGCCCGCACTGAACCACTGTGGTCAGCAAGACACCTACTGTTTATTTATGGAATACGGAGCTAATTGGACCTTTCATTAACAAGATTTCACACAAACCGATAATAGACTATAAAGCATAAAACTACAGAACCCTTTTTTGGAGCCTTATGGAAAAAAAGTAGTGCACATTTTGGGGGCTCGCAGAGCACCACTATCCTTCCCAAGTCACCTTCTGTAAATTTGGAAAATACCAAGCAGATTGCCTAATTCCCTAACGAACAGCGAGAAAAACTGATAAAAGCCCACATAACAAAAACATTTCCCTTCCTTTTTTGGGTCGCTCTCTGTGCCCAGAAGGGTGCAAAATTTGGGGGGCCCGCACAGAACCACTGTGGTTAGCAAGACACCTACTGTTTATTTCTGGAATACGGAGCTAATTGGACCTTTCATTAACAAGATGTCACACAAACCGATAATAGACTATAAAGCATAAAACTACAGAACCCTTTTTGGGAGCCTTATGGAACAAAAGTGGTGCATATTTTGGCGGGCCTGCAGAGCACCACTATACTTGCCAAGGCATCTTCTATAAATTTGGAGAATACCAAGCAGATTGCCCCATTCGCGAAAGAACAGCGAGAAAAATTGATAATAGCCCATTTTAGAAAGACATTTTCCATCCTTTTTTGGGTCGCTTTGGGGACCCAGAAGGGTGCAAAATTTGGGGGGCCCGCACAGAACCACTGTGGTCAGCAAGACACCTACTGTTTATTTCTAGAATACCGAGCTAATTGGCCCTTTCGTTAACAAGAGTTCACACAAACTGATAATAGACTACAAAGCATAAAACTACAGAACCCTTTTTGGGAGCCTTATGGAACAAAAGTGGTGCATTTATTGGGGGGCCCGCAGAGCACCACTCTGCTTCCCAAGGCATCTTCTGTAAATTTGGAGAATACCAAGCAGATTGCCCCATTCGCTAACGAACAGCGAGAAAAACTGATATTAGCTCATATAGCAAAAACACTTCCCTTCCTTTTTTGGGTCACTTTGTGGACCCAGAAGGGCGCAAAATTTGGGGGGCCCGCACAGAACCACTGTGGTTGGCAAGACACCGACAGTTTATTTCTGGAATACCGAGCTAATTGACCCCTTCATTAAAAAGATTTCACACAAACTGATAAGAGACTTCAAAGCATAATTCTACAAAACCCTTTTTCAGAGCCTTATGGAACAAAAGTGGTGCATATTTTGGGGGGCCCGCAGAGCACCCCTATACTTGCCAAGACATCTTCTATAGATTTGGAGAATACCAAGCAGATTGCACCTTTCGCTAACGAACAGCCAGAAAAACTGATAAAAGCCCACATAACAAAAACATTTCCCCTCCTTTTTGGGGTCGTTTAGTGACCCCAGAAAGGTGCAAAATTTGGGAGGCCCGCACAGAACCACTGTGGTTAGCAAGACACCTACTGTTTATTTCTGGAATACCGGGCTAATTGACCCTTTCATTAAAAAGATTTCACAGAAACCGACAATAGACTACAAAGCATAAAATTACAGAACCCTTTTTGGGAGCCTTATGGAACAAAAGTGGTGCATATTTCAGGGGGCCCGCAGAGCACCACTATGCTTACCAAGGCATCTTCTATAAATTTGGAGAATACCAAGCAGATTGCCCCTTCCGCGAAAGAACAGCTAGAAAAATTGATAATAGCCCATATAAGAAAAACATTTCCCTTCCTTTTTTGGGTCGCTTTGGGGAACCAGAAGGGTGCAAAATTTGGGGGGCCCGCACAGAACGACTGTGGTCAGCAAGATACCTACTGTCCATTTCTGGAATACCGAGCTAATTGGCCCTTTCGTTAACAAGATTTCACACAAACCGATAATAGACTATAAAGCATAAAACTACAGAACCCTTTTTGGGAGCCTTATGGAACAAAAGTGGTGCATATTTTGGAGGGCCCGCAGAGCACCACTATGCTTCCCAAGGCACCTTCTGTAAATATGGAAAATACCAAGCAGGTTGCCCAATTCACTAACGAACAGCCAGAAAAACTGATAAAAGTCCACATAACAAAAACATTTCCCTTCCTTCTTTGGGTCGCTTTGTGAGCCCAGAAGGGTGCAAAATTTGGGGGTCCCGCACAGAGCCACTGTGGTCAGCAAGACACCTACTGTTTATTTCTGGAATACCGAGCTAATTGGCCCTTTCGTTAACAAGATTTCACACAAACCGATAATAGACTACGAAGCATAAAACTACAGAACCCTTTTTGGGAGCCTTATGGAACAAAAGTGGTGCATATTTCAGGGGGTCCGCAGAGCACCACTATGCTTGCCAAGGCATCTTCTATAAATTTGAAGAATACCAAGCAGATTGCCCCTTTCGCGAAAGAACAGCGAGAAAAAATGATATTAGCTCATATAACAAAAACACTTCCCTTCATTTTTGGGGTCGCTTTATGGACCCAGAAGGCCGCAAAATTTGGGGGGGGGGCGCACAGAACCACTGTGGTTAGCAAGACACCTACTGTTTATTTCTGGAATACCGAGCTAATTGGACCTTTCATTAACAGGATTTCACACAAACCGATAATAGACTATAAAGCATAAAACTACAGAACACTTTTTGTGAATCTTATGGAACAAAAGTGGTGCATATATTGAGCCCCTTCTGTAAATATGGAAAATACCAAGCAGGTTGCCCAATTCACTAACGAACAGCCAGAAAAACTGATAAAAGTCCACATAACAAAAACATTTCCCTTCCTTTTTTGGGTCGCTTTGTGAGCCCAGAAGGGTGCAAAATTTGGGGGGCCCGCACAGAACCACTGTGGTCAGCAAGACACCAACTGTTTATTTCTGGAATACCGAGCTAATTGGCCCTTTCGTTAACAAGATTTCACACAAACCGATAATAGACTACAAAGCATAAAACTACAGAACCCTTTTTGGGAGCCTTATGGAACAAAAGTGGTGCATATTTCAGGGGGTCCGCAGAGCACCACTATGCTTGCCAAGGCATCTTCTATAAATTTGAAGAATACCAAGCAGATTGCCCCTTTCGCGAAAGAACAGCGAGAGAAAATGATAATAGCCCATATAAGAAAAACATTTCCCTTCCTTTTTTGGGTCGCTTTGGGGACCCAGAAGGGTGCAAAATTCGGGGGTCCCGTTCAGAACCACTGTGGTCAGCAAGACACCTACTGTTTATTTCTGGAATACGGAGCTAATTGGCCCTTTCGTTAACAAGATTTCACACAAACCGATAATAGACTATAAAGCATAAAACTACAGAACCCTTTTTGGGAGCTTATGGAACAAAAGTGGTGCATATTTTGGAGGGCCCGCAGAGCACCACTATGCTTCCCAAGGCACCTTCTGTAAATTTGGAAAATACCAAGCAGATTGCAGAATTCACTAACGAACAGCCAGAAAAACTGATAAAAGCCCACATAACAAAAACATTTCCCTTCCTTTTGTGGGTTGCTTTGTGAGCCCAGAAGGGTGCAAAATTTGGGGGGCCCGCACAGAACCACTGTGGTCAGCAAGACACCTACTGTTTATTTCTAGAATACCGAGCTAATTGGCCCTTTCGTTAACAAGAGTTCACACAAACTGATAATAGACTACAAAGCATAAAACTACAGAACCCTTTTTGGGAGCCTTATGGAACAAAAGTGGTGCATTTATTGGGGGGCCCGCAGAGCACCACTCTGCTTCCCAAGGCATCTTCTGTAAATTTGGAGAATACCAAGCAGATTGCCCCATTCGCTAACGAACAGCGAGAAAAACTGATATTAGCTCATATAGCAAAAACACTTCCCTTCCTTTTTTGGGTCACTTTGTGGACCCAGAAGGGCGCAAAATTTGGGGGGCCCGCACAGAACCACTGTGGTTGGCAAGACACCGACAGTTTATTTCTGGAATACCGAGCTAATTGACCCCTTCATTAAAAAGATTTCACACAAACTGATAAGAGACTTCAAAGCATAATTCTACAAAACCCTTTTTCAGAGCCTTATGGAACAAAAGTGGTGCATATTTTGGGGGGCCCGCAGAGCACCCCTATACTTGCCAAGACATCTTCTATAGATTTGGAGAATACCAAGCAGATTGCACCTTTCGCTAACGAACAGCCAGAAAAACTGATAAAAGCCCACATAACAAAAACATTTCCCCTCCTTTTTGGGGTCGTTTAGTGACCCCAGAAAGGTGCAAAATTTGGGAGGCCCGCACAGAACCACTGTGGTTAGCAAGACACCTACTGTTTATTTCTGGAATACCGGGCTAATTGACCCTTTCATTAAAAAGATTTCACAGAAACCGACAATAGACTACAAAGCATAAAATTACAGAACCCTTTTTGGGAGCCTTATGGAACAAAAGTGGTGCATATTTCAGGGGGCCCGTAGAGCACCACTATGCTTACCAAGGCATCTTCTATAAATTTGGAGAATACCAAGCAGATTGCCCCTTCCGCGAAAGAACAGCTAGAAAAATTGATAATAGCCCATATAAGAAAAACATTTCCCTTCCTTTTTTGGGTCGCTTTGGGGAACCAGAAGGGTGCAAAATTTGGGGGGCCCGCACAGAACGACTGTGGTCAGCAAGATACCTACTGTCCATTTCTGGAATACCGAGCTAATTGGCCCTTTCGTTAACAAGATTTCACACAAACCGATAATAGACTATAAAGCATAAAACTACAGAACCCTTTTTGGGAGCCTTATGGAACAAAAGTGGTGCATATTTTGGAGGGCCCGCAGAGCACCACTATGCTTCCCAAGGCACCTTCTGTAAATATGGAAAATACCAAGCAGGTTGCCCAATTCACTAACGAACAGCCAGAAAAACTGATAAAAGTCCACATAACAAAAACATTTCCCTTCCTTCTTTGGGTCGCTTTGTGAGCCCAGAAGGGTGCAAAATTTGGGGGTCCCGCACAGAGCCACTGTGGTCAGCAAGACACCTACTGTTTATTTCTGGAATACCGAGCTAATTGGCCCTTTCGTTAACAAGATTTCACACAAACCGATAATAGACTACAAAGCATAAAACTACAGAACCCTTTTTGGGAGCCTTATGGAACAAAAGTGGTGCATATTTCAGGGGGTCCGCAGAGCACCACTATGCTTGCCAAGGCATCTTCTATAAATTTGAAGAATACCAAGCAGATTGCCCCTTTCGCGAAAGAACAGCGAGAAAAATTGATAATAGCCCATATAAGAAAAACATTTCCCTTCCTTTTTTGGGTCGCTTTGGGGACCCAGAAGGGTGCAAACTTCGGGGGGCCCGTTCAGAACCACTGTGGTCAGCAAGACACCTACTGTTTATTTCTGGAATACCGAGCTAATTGGCCCTTTCGTTAACAAGATTTCACACAAACCGATAATAGACTATAAAGCATAAAACTACAGAACTCTTTTTGGGAGCCTTATGGAACAAAAGTGGTGAATATTTTGGAGGGCCCGCAGAGCACCACTATGCTTCCCAAGGCACCTTCTGTAAATTTGGAAAATACCAAGCAGATTGCAGAATTCACTAACGAACAGCCAGAAAAACTGATAAAAGCCCACATAACAAAAACATTTCCCTTCCTTTTGTGGGTTGCTTTGTGAGCCCAGAAGGGTGCAAAATTTGGGGGGCCCGCAGAGAACCACTGTGGTCAGCAAGACACCTACTGTTTATTTCTGGAATACCGAGCTAATTGGCCCTTTCGTTAACAAGATTTCACACAAACCGATATTAGACTACAAAGCATAAAACTACAGAACCCTTTTTGGGAGCCTTATGGATCAAAAGTGGTGCATATATTGGGGGGCCCGCAGAGCACCACTCTGCTTCCCAAGCCATCTTCTGTAAATTTGGAGAATACCAAGCAGATTACCCCATTCGCTAACGAACAGTGAGAAAAACTGATATTAGCTCATATAACAAAAACAATTCCCTTCTTTTTTTTGGTCGCTTTGTGGACCCAGAAGGGCGCAAAATTTGGGGGGCCCGCACAGAACCACAGTGGTTGGCAAGACACCTACTGTTTATTTCTGGAATACCGAGCTAATTGACCCCTTCATTAACACGATTTCACACAAACCGATAATAGGTTATAAAGCATAAAACTACAAAACCCTTTTTAGGAGCCTTATGGAACAAAAGTGGTGCATATTTCGGGGGGCCCGCAGAGCACCACTATACTTGCCAAGGCATCTTCTATAGATTTGGAGAATACCAAGTAGATTGCCCCATTCACGAACGAACAACGAGAAAAATTCATATTAGGCCATATAACAAAAACGATTCCCATCCTTTTTTGCGTCGCTTTGTGGACCCAATAGGGTGCAAAATTTGGGGGGCCCGCACTGAACCACTGTTGTTAGCAAGACACCTACTGTTTATTTATGGAATACGGAGCTAATTGGACCTTTCATTAACAAGATTTCACACAAACCGATAATAGTCTATAAAGCATAAAACTACAGAACCCTTTTTGGGAGCCTTATGGAACAAAAGTGGTGCATAATTTGGTGGGCCCGCCGAGCACCACTATACTTGCCAAGGCATCTTCTATAAATTTGGAGAATACCAAGCAGATTGCCCAATTCGCGAAAGAACAGCGATGAAAATTGATAATAGCCCATTTTAGAAAAACATTTCCCTTCCTTTTTTGGAATGCTTTGGGGACCCAGAAGAGTGCAAACTTTGGGGGCCCGCACTGAACCACTGTGGTCAGCAAGACACCTACTGTTTATTTATGGAATACGGAGCTAATTGGACCTTTCATTAACAAGATTTCACACAAACCGATAATAGACTATAAAGCATAAAACTACAGAACCCTTTTTTGGAGCCTTATGGAAAAAAAGTAGTGCACATTTTGGGGGCTCGCAGAGCACCACTATCCTTCCCAAGTCACCTTCTGTAAATTTGGAAAATACCAAGCAGATTGCCTAATTCCCTAACGAACAGCGAGAAAAACTGATAAAAGCCCACATAACAAAAACATTTCCCTTCCTTTTTTGGGTCGCTCTCTGTGCCCAGAAGGGTGCAAAATTTGGGGGGCCCGCACAGAACCACTGTGGTTAGCAAGACACCTACTGTTTATTTCTGGAATACGGAGCTAATTGGACCTTTCATTAACAAGATGTCACACAAACCGATAATAGACTATAAAGCATAAAACTACAGAACCCTTTTTGGGAGCCTTATGGAACAAAAGTGGTGCATATTTTGGCGGGCCTGCAGAGCACCACTATACTTGCCAAGGCATCTTCTATAAATTTGGAGAATACCAAGCAGATTGCCCCATTCGCGAAAGAACAGCGAGAAAAATTGATAATAGCCCATTTTAGAAAGACATTTTCCATCCTTTTTTGGGTCGCTTTGGGGACCCAGAAGGGTGCAAAATTTGGGGGGCCCGCACAGAACCACTGTGGTCAGCAAGACACCTACTGTTTATTTCTAGAATACCGAGCTAATTGGCCCTTTCGTTAACAAGAGTTCACACAAACTGATAATAGACTACAAAGCATAAAACTACAGAACCCTTTTTGGGAGCCTTATGGAACAAAAGTGGTGCATTTATTGGGGGGCCCGCAGAGCACCACTCTGCTTCCCAAGGCATCTTCTGTAAATTTGGAGAATACCAAGCAGATTGCCCCATTCGCTAACGAACAGCGAGAAAAACTGATATTAGCTCATATAGCAAAAACACTTCCCTTCCTTTTTTGGGTCACTTTGTGGACCCAGAAGGGCGCAAAATTTGGGGGGCCCGCACAGAACCACTGTGGTTGGCAAGACACCGACAGTTTATTTCTGGAATACCGAGCTAATTGACCCCTTCATTAAAAAGATTTCACACAAACTGATAAGAGACTTCAAAGCATAATTCTACCAAACCCTTTTTCAGAGCCTTATGGAACAAAAGTGGTGCATATTTTGGGGGGCCCGCAGAGCACCCCTATACTTGCCAAGACATCTTCTATAGATTTGGAGAATACCAAGCAGATTGCACCTTTCGCTAACGAACAGCCAGAAAAACTGATAAAAGCCCACATAACAAAAACATTTCCCCTCCTTTTTGGGGTCGTTTAGTGACCCCAGAAAGGTGCAAAATTTGGGAGGCCCGCACAGAACCACTGTGGTTAGCAAGACACCTACTGTTTATTTCTGGAATACCGGGCTAATTGACCCTTTCATTAAAAAGATTTCACAGAAACCGACAATAGACTACAAAGCATAAAATTACAGAACCCTTTTTGGGAGCCTTATGGAACAAAAGTGGTGCATATTTCAGGGGGCCCGTAGAGCACCACTATGCTTACCAAGGCATCTTCTATAAATTTGGAGAATACCAAGCAGATTGCCCCTTCCGCGAAAGAACAGCTAGAAAAATTGATAATAGCCCATATAAGAAAAACATTTCCCTTCCTTTTTTGGGTCGCTTTGGGGAACCAGAAGGGTGCAAAATTTGGGGGGCCCGCACAGAACGACTGTGGTCAGCAAGATACCTACTGTCCATTTCTGGAATACCGAGCTAATTGGCCCTTTCGTTAACAAGATTTCACACAAACCGATAATAGACTATAAAGCATAAAACTACAGAACCCTTTTTGGGAGCCTTATGGAACAAAAGTGGTGCATATTTTGGAGGGCCCGCAGAGCACCACTATGCTTCCCAAGGCACCTTCTGTAAATATGGAAAATACCAAGCAGGTTGCCCAATTCACTAACGAACAGCCAGAAAAACTGATAAAAGTCCACATAACAAAAACATTTCCCTTCCTTCTTTGGGTCGCTTTGTGAGCCCAGAAGGGTGCAAAATTTGGGGGTCCCGCACAGAGCCACTGTGGTCAGCAAGACACCTACTGTTTATTTCTGGAATACCGAGCTAATTGGCCCTTTCGTTAACAAGATTTCACACAAACCGATAATAGACTACAAAGCATAAAACTACAGAACCCTTTTTGGGAGCCTTATGGAACAAAAGTGGTGCATATTTCAGGGGGTCCGCAGAGCACCACTATGCTTGCCAAGGCATCTTCTATAAATTTGAAGAATACCAAGCAGATTGCCCCTTTCGCGAAAGAACAGCGAGAAAAATTGATAATAGCCCATATAAGAAAAACATTTCCCTTCCTTTTTTGGGTCGCTTTGGGGACCCAGAAGGGTGCAAACTTCGGGGGGCCCGTTCAGAACCACTGTGGTCAGCAAGACACCTACTGTTTATTTCTGGAATACCGAGCTAATTGGCCCTTTCGTTAACAAGATTTCACACAAACCGATAATAGACTATAAAGCATAAAACTACAGAACTCTTTTTGGGAGCCTTATGGAACAAAAGTGGTGAATATTTTGGAGGGCCCGCAGAGCACCACTATGCTTCCCAAGGCACCTTCTGTAAATTTGGAAAATACCAAGCAGATTGCAGAATTCACTAACGAACAGCCAGAAAAAGTGATAAAAGCCCACATAACAAAAACATTTCCCTTCCTTTTGTGGGTTGCTTTGTGAGCCCAGAAGGGTGCAAAATTTGGGGGGCCCGCAGAGAACCACTGTGGTCAGCAAGACACCTACTGTTTATTTCTGGAATACCGAGCTAATTGGCCCTTTCGTTAACAAGATTTCACACAAACCGATATTAGACTACAAAGCATAAAACTACAGAACCCTTTTTGGGAGCCTTATGGATCAAAAGTGGTGCATATATTGGGGGGCCCGCAGAGCACCACTCTGCTTCCCAAGGCATCTTCTGTAAATTTGGAGAATACCAAGCAGATTACCCCATTCGCTAACGAACAGTGAGAAAAACTGATATTAGCTCATATAACAAAAACAATTCCCTTCTTTTTTTTGGTCGCTTTGTGGACCCAGAAGGGCGCAAAATTTGGGGGGCCCGCACAGAACCACAGTGGTTGGCAAGACACCTACTGTTTATTTTTGGAATACCGAGCTAATTGACCCCTTCATTAACACGATTTCACACAAACCGATAATAGGTTATAAAGCATAAAACTACAAAACCCTTTTTAGGAGCCTTATGGAACAAAAGTGGTGCATATTTTGGGGGGCCCGCAGAGCACCACTATACTTGCCAAGGCATCTTCTATAGATTTGGAGAATACCAAGTAGATTGCCCCATTCACGAACGAACAGCGAGAAAAACTGATATTAGCTCATATAACAAAAACACTTCCCTTCATTTTTGGGGTCGCTTTATGGACCCAGAAGGCCGCAAAATTTGGGGGGGGGGGGGGGGGCGCACAGATCCACTGTGGTTAGCAAGACACCTACTGTTTATTTCTGGAATACCGAGCTAATTGGACCTTTCATTAACAGGATTTCACACAAACCGATAATAGACTATAAAGCATAAAACTACAGAACACTTTTTGTGAATCTTATGGAACAAAAGTGGTGCATATTTTTTTTGGGGGGGGGGGGGGCGCAGAGCACCACTATGCTTGCCAAGGCATCTTCTATAAATTTGGAGAATACCAAGCAGATTGCCCCATTCGCGAAAGAACAGCGAGAAGAATTGATAATAGCCCATATAACAAAAACATGTTCCTTCCTTTTTTGGGTGGCTTTGTGGACTCAGAAGGGTGCAAAATTTGGGGGGCCCGCAGAGAATCACTTTGGTCGGCAACACAGCTACTGTTTATTTCTAAAATACCGAGCTAATTGGCCCTTTCATTAACAAAATTTTACACAAACCGATAACAGACTATAAACCATAAATCTACAGAACCCTTTTTGGGAGCCTTATGGAACAAAAGTGGTGCATATTTTGGTGGCCTGCAGAGCACCACTATGCTTCACAAGGCAGCTTCTGTAAATTTGGAGAATACCAAGCAGATTGCCCTATTCGCTAACGAACAGCGTGAAAAACTGATAACAGCCCACATAAAAAAAGCATTTCCCTTCCTTTTTTGGGTCGCTTTGTGGGCCCAGAAGGGAGCAAAATTTGAGGGGCCCACACAGAACCACTGTGGTTAGCAAGACACCTACTGTTTATTTCTGGATTACCGAGTGAATTGACCCTTTCATTAACAAGATTTCACACACACTGATATTAGTCTATAAAGCATAAAACTACGGAACTCTTTTGGGGAGCCTTATGGAACAAAAGTGGTGCATATTTTGAGGGCCCGCCGGGCACCAGTATGCTTCAAAGGCACCTTCTTTGAATCTGGAGAATACCAAGTAGATTGCACCTTTCGCCAACGAACAGCCAGAAGAACTGATAAAAACATTTCCCTTCCTTTTTGGGGGTGCTTTGTGGACCCGGAAGGGTGCAAAATTGGGGTGGGGTGGGGGGTAGGGGTGGTGGGAGTGTCCGCACAGAACCACTGTCGTTAGTAAAACACCTACTATTTAGTTCGGAAATACCGGGCTAACTGACTCTTTCACAAACAAGATTTGAATCAAACCCATAAAAGATTGTAAATCCAAAAATGGCAGAACCCCTTTTTGGTTCCTAATGGCACAAACGGGGTGCATATTTTAGGGCCCTGCAGAGCACCACCATGTTTCCAAAGGCACATCTAAGGAATTGGAGAATAGCGAGGAGATTGCCCCTTTCTCTAAAAAAATATCCAGAAAAAATGATAATAGCCTATATAGCAAAAACATTTCGGTACCATTTTTGTGGGCTTTGTGGCCCCTGAAGTGTTCATATTAGGGGTGTCCGCACAACACAACTGTGGTTACCAATACCCCTACTGTTCATTTTAGGAACATTGAGCTAATTGACTCTTTTGGGTGAAGGAGAGGTCGTCTACTCCCACCCTCAATATTTGTCCAAATATTCAGATAGTTGGACATTTTTCAGGCAAAAATTCCAACAGTTGGAAACTCGAAGCATTGTAGGGACGGAGGTTTTTTCCGAATATGGTATTACATTTCCATGAAAATTCCCACCCGCAGCTTCCACAGATTCTGATCCGACAACGCAAGATTTTCCGACTACTCAGCGGTTCCAAAGTTAATTCACCAACGGTGGTCATGTTGCGTGTTTTGTTCCCTTCTATGTCTAACCTCAAACTTTTATGTTGTAACAAGCATTTAGCAAACCGTTTCTTAAATTATAACAGAAAATGCAGAAATGCAAACAAATTGGTTAATTTGGTACGCTCAATAGTCATAAGCAGTGCAGTTGATTTATGAAGCCAGTATACAGGGCACAGTATGGGACCTACCTACAATGCACTTACAGACTACAGTTTATTTTAGGACCCAAAATGTGCCTCATCCCTCCACCTGTGAGGTCGTATCCTGAAATTTTTTAAGTTACAACCAAAGTTGAGTTTTCTATGGCTCTGTATTCTAATGAAAGACGAATATAGCCAGACTGAAAATTTTGATTTGTATTTGGTATTATTCAATTATTATCTCACACATATTGTGACAAAAAGGCTGAGTTAGTTAGCTAATTCATTACTCATATTTGATATGATTAATTAATAAATTATTGGTTGAATACTGATTTTTTCAGCATTCTCCATACATGCACATTCATGTAATTGACACAATGCCTAATGGAGCCAAATAGGGCCTACTTACAGACTGCTGTACCACAAGAAGATGACATTTTGTGCTGTCTTAAAACCTCAAATTATGTGCATAGATATTTAACTGCAGCCATTTAAGATTCTTGGAAATGTTCTCAGAATGCCCTAAAATCTCTCGGTACAGTCATTCGGAGTCAGCCTTTTGAAAAATGTGGTGGGTGAGATGGGATGGAGTGAGGGGGACCCCTTTAATCATCCACTCCTAGTTGGATTTTCCATAGACCTACACCGCCTCCCCCCACACCCTCCCACCTCCAATTGAAAACCTAGCTACGTAGCTCTGGGAAGTGTGCTAGCAATCGTATATGCGTCGGGTGATTTCTAAAAAAGTTCATTCTAGTCTCAGGGCATGTTAGACTGTGGGCCGTAGACAAAGCGCTGCATATGTCCATGCTATAGGTTAGAGGAGATGCCGCATCGTTGCGAAATTATAGGCTCGTTATAACGTAGGGGGGTCACAGAGCTCATGTTTAGAGTAGGAACAGTCGCGGGCCAAGTCGGTGGCCATCTAAGAGTGGAGGATCTAAATAGATAGTACAAGCTCCGGGAGCTCACGAATATTGGCATTCATGTAGACGGTATTGCCTGTTATAGAAGGCAAGCCACACGTGTACAGAGTGGGCTTTGCATGTATAAAAATTAGACTTAGGTAGCTAGAGTGAAACAGCTAACCCTCGAAGTAGCAGCTGTTAGAGTAAAGGCGTCCAGTAAAGTGACAATGATTTAGTGGCCTTGCTACATTCCGTTACATGGACTCTGCGACATTCCGTTACATGTTCGTGCGACATTCCGTTACATGTTTGTGAAAAAGCGATCTGAGTCCAGAGACACAACATTGAGCCGAGAAGATCAAACACCAGTGACTAGGAAGAATCAACCAACGAAAACAGAGAACAAGGGCCCGAAAAGTGACTCAAAACCTGTGTGGGTGGGGTGTGATTACATTTTGTGTTCCATTCAATGGATTCGATGTAATTAAGTCACAAGTTACTATATTTTTTTAAATGTATTAAAATTGTTATTTTCAGTGAAGCCCTGTTAATTGTGCTTTTTGGTGAAAAGTCACTGACCTCTTTAGGATAAGAAACACCCCAACAAAAACGAAGCACGCGGGTTCGAATCGATGAGAGATACGTTCAAGCACCGATTCCTTGAGTCTTGGTCGAATACACGACGTTAATCAATGTCTCTTGGCAACAATCACGCCCGGTTCCCGAATCAGGTAAAAATTAAAAAGTTAAAAATCAACAGGATCACTCAATGTTAATTTTACTACATTTCGGTTTTCATATTCATACAGGTTGCCTCAATACTTTTTTTGTAGTTTTAAAAAGTGGTTTAGTGGGTAATATTTGGTTAAATTAGCCCTTCAATTCGATCGGCGAAATCGAACATAACAGTGGTGGAAATTCTAACAGAAGAATAGGATGCATTGTAGGTAAAGGAATAATTAACCCTTTAAGTCAAAAATATTTTTGTGTGAAATTTTCAGTGATGAATTTCAGAAATGGATACCTCAAGCTTGGAAAAGCTAATTAGTATGGGCGAGCTATTGTGCTTTACAGGTTGTGAATTACAAAAAATTAAAATTGTAAAAGAAGAGCAAAAGCATGTTAGAGCGTTGGGTTACGTTGGATCGCGAGGAGTCTGGCCGAAAGTGAGAAAGAGTTTGACAGAGCTGAAGGAGAAGCTTCGTTAGATCGAGAAAGAGCTGAAAGAGAAGCTGCGTTAGAGCGTGAAATGGAGTAGAGAGATGCAGCAGTAAGAGTTGCACAGCGAGAGAAAGATATTCAGGTTGGGCGCGAAAGGTTCGAAAAGGCGCTTGATGAAGCTGAAAGGGCACGTAAGGAAGCTGAGAAGGCTGTCGAGGAAGCTGGAAGGCAACACGAGAGGGAAATGGAAATTTTGAGGGCATGGGCACGGTTACCTGAAGCTAATGGTAGACTGGGTGGAGAAAATCCTGGGGGAAACGTGAAGGCACCTTATCCATAGTTACACGAGCTCCATGAACAGACTGACGACATTGACACTTGCTTACAGAGGTTCGAAAGGTTTGCTTCGACTCGGGGTTAGCCCGATAACGCCTGAGACGGGGGTGTGTGGTGGGGGGGGGGGGGGGGGGGGGCTTCAGTCTTCTTTCGCTGCTAACAGGCAAATCGCTACCAGATTTTGTGAGCATGTCTCCTACCCAAGCTAATGATTACGGTGAGCTGAAAAAAGCTATCCTCAATAGGTACCAGCTCACCGAGGAGGGGGTCAGGATGAAATTCAGAAAGTGTGAGGCTGGGGAGGGTGTAAGTGTGTACTAGATTGTGTCATTTCGACAGTTGCGTCAAACTATTGGGAAATGAAGAGTCATTTCCCTCCTTGAAGGACCTACTTATCAGGGAGCAATTTGTGTTGTCGTGGACCCTCGAGATGGCATTGCCTTTTGAGGGGAAGAAGCAGGGTATGGTGGAAGAAATGACTAGGGTGACCGAGCAGTATTTCGAGGCTAATGGGGAAAGTCTGACACAAGGTTGGCAGGGCAGGCGTGGGGGTAACGTGGTTGCAAAGGCACATGTAAGAGCCCAACACAGATTCGGGCTGTGGCCCATCGGGTCGCGATTCAAGGCGTTAACTTGCTACATTTGTGACAAGAAGGGGCACCTGGACCGGAACTGTTAGCAGAAGGCTATGGTTGGAGTCCAGCAAGAATGGGAGGAGAGATCCATCCCCGAAAAACTGGACAAATGCCAATCAGTCCACTGGGAAGAGATGAGCGGTCGCACTGTGCCAAAGAATTGGGCCCGAAGAGAACCCACTGCGGCGGTGTATAGACGTTGGACATCTTAGGTTGGAAGGGGAGGAATACCCATCCGATCAGGAAAAGGGATAGATGCCAGTATGTCTGGGGTTTATGGGGTGGGGGCAGTCCGTGGGTTGTGAGACACGGGGTGCAGTAGCGTGGCTGTCAAGCGGGCACTCGTCTGTGACGAACAACTGATTGGACACGATCACATGTGTGTACTCATAGATGGAATGGCGAGGAGGTTCCCCCTTGCGAGGGTGGGGGTGGACAGCCCATTCGTCATTGGCGAAGTGGAGGCCATGTGTATAGAGGCACCCATCTGTGACTCACCTGAGGAGGCGTCTGCGGTAGTCACAAGCTGCGAGGGGAAAGCTATCTGGGGAGACAACTGAAAACGTCCACGTGGAAGACCGTATGTATGCACAAAAGAAGGACTCCACATTTGAGAAGGTTTGGGAGTTGGCGAACAGTAGTGAGCTAATAGCTACAAGGGGTAAGGTTCTATATCCGATGTATGAAGAACAGGAGGGTAGGTCGAACAGCGAGGTGAAAAAATGGCTCCGGAGAAGTATCCGAAGCAGGTGATGACCCTAGCGCATGAATCGCTAGTGGGAGGGCACCTGGGGTCGAGGACGCTGGTCGACCGCATCACATCCATTATGCATTGGATTGATATTATAGGGGACGTCGCAAAATGTTGTCCGTCTTGCAACGTATGCTAGAAGACTACGCCCAAAGGTAACCTCCCCGGGGTTCCGTTAGGGGAAATGCCTCTAATGAACGAACAGTTTGACAGGGTAAGGGTGAACTTAGTCGGTCCGATTTACACACGTGTCGGAAAGGTAAATGGGAAATAGGTATATTCTGACAGCTGCGGATTATACCACAAGGTACCCCGAAGCAAACGCTCTTCCCAAATTTTAGATGGAGTGCGTGACTGAAGTTTTGCTCGAGATGTTCAGCAGGTTGGGTTTCCCAAAGGAAACTCTGACAGATCAGAGGTCCCAATTCACCTCTGGGATGTTGGAAGAGGTGTGCCGTTTGGTTGCGTTTAAACAACTATTCACCATCCCCTACAACCCCAAAAGCAATGGTCTGTGCGGCAGGATCAATGAGAGTCTAAAGGCGATGCTTAAAAATGTGTCAGGAGAGGCCCAAGGAATCGGTATCTACCAGAGTTCTATTTGACGCGAGGGAATTCCCCAGGCGAGCACATGGTTCTCTCCATTCGAGCTACTTTACAACCGAACAGTGAGAGGCACATTGCAAGTACTCAATGACCTTTGGACAGAGGAGGATACAACTCCAGTACGTTATGCATACCAAAATGTGTTCGGCCTCCGAAACAAGCTGACAGAAAGATTCCTCTGGCACGTGAGAGTCTACGTAAAAACCATTGTGACCGCAGAACGAAGCAGAGGAAGTTTGAGGAAGGTCAGAAGGTAACCGTCTTATTGCCCACCGACCAAAATGAGGGAGGAGGTGGAGAAAATGTTGGAGGTGGGAGTCATCGAACATTCCAATTTCCCCTTGTTTTAATTAAGAAGGACAATTGTTTATGATTTTGTATTGACTTTAGACGACTCAACGACATAGCAAAGTTTGAAAATGAACTCATGGGAAACATGAACGACCTACTGGCAGGCCAAGTATTTCAGTAAGGTTGAATTGAGCAAGGGCTACTGACAGGCCTCAGTCACATCAGAAGATGGACACATGACTGCATTTACGACTCCGGACGGCTGTTACCAATTCTGTAAGCTCCCTTTTGGGATGGTAAACACTGATGCCACTTTTAATAGGATGATACGGAAGCTGTTGACCAACTTCGAACATGGCCAACTATGTGGACGACATCATCTCTAAAACAAAGACATGGGCAGAGTATATGGCAGAGTATAGAGTATATGGCAGATCTTAGGGTGCTGTTTAAGGGACTCGAGAAGACGGAGGTCACAGTGAAAGTCCCAACATGTCAGATAGGGCTTAGGACCATCAAGTTTCTCAATCACAAGATTGGTGAAGGCAAGGTTGAGAGGATCCGCAATGTGAGCCCCCCCCCCCCCCCCCCCCCCCACACACACACCATCAGACGAAGTAACAAGTTAGGTCCTTCCTGGGGCTGGTCGAGAACCGGGCATGGTCATTACTGGGAGAAATAGATCCACGCCACGTGTTCAGGCTAAACTCAATGAGTGTCGCCTGAATCTGTGCCCCGGCCGAAACCTACGTCCCTCCATAGGCATGGTCATGGACGTCTCAGTTGTGATTAGTACGAGGAGACAACCAACGGTAGTTACTTTATTCTCCAATTTCATATACAAGACCCTCACTGATGCATCATTAAAAGCATGCAAAATTTCCCTTTGAGACAAACTTTTCAAGGGGTAGTTGCCCCATCCCCACTCTTGCCAAGTGTACGTTGATACCTGAAATCATTTTTACACACCGGTGCTTTACATGCTATTAAATGTATGTTGGGCTGATTTTGGAAGACAAAAAAAAATCACCTCATGAAACATTACGGTACAGAAATAAACAAGGTGCTGCTCTACGGGCCCCAAAAATACGCACTCATGTTGTGCCTCAAATCTACCAAAATATTGGTATACTCAAACTTTATGACAGTGTGATTGCTAAGCTGGGCAGTCCTGTGTGCTGTGCAACATGAACAGGTTTCGTGAGGAGCATTGGAACATACTGGTTAGAGCATTGGACTTTAAACAACAAGGTCGGTGGTTTGACTATGACCAGAAGTAACTGAGTCCTTTGGTAAGGCACGTAATCCCCAATGCCCATGTGGTGGCACTGCAGTGCTGTGCACCAAGGGGTACTGAACAGCTATATCTATGATGTCCACTTGCCTTCAACCACCGTACTTTAAAATAAGCACCATCTTCGGACCACATCGCAGCCAAACAAATAATAACATTTTCTTGCATTTTCTTGCAGTGTGCGTTATTATTAGTTTTTTAAACTGCTTGTTCGATGAGAATGTAACCGGTTCGTTATTCTCGAAATTTGTGGCGTGTGGATTTCTAAACAGTGTGCACTCTTGTAGTGGCTCAATGCCCTAAAAGGAATTACTACCCTCTCTTGCTCGGCCATTATCGATTCCTTTGACTACTTGTTAGAGAAAGCCGCAATTGTTTGATAGTATGAAAATATATAAGTAATGCCTAGTTAAACATGGTGGTGCTCTGCGGATCCGACAAAATATGCACCCATTTGGTGTAACAAAGCTCGCAATGACTTTTAAATGTATTTGCACATTTGGCTAAATGGGCTATAATCGGTTTCTTTGACTACTTGTTAGAGAAATGGTTAATTGGCTTGGCATTCCCTAATGCAACAGTGGGTGCCTTTCTGAAAAGATATGCACCCATTTTGTGCCAAAAGACTCCTAAAAAGGGTTCTAACATTTTTTTCTTTAAGACCTATCATCAGGTTTGTCTGATTTCTTGTTAGAGGAAGGTATTCCCAAAATAAATAGAGGGTGTCTTGCTAACCCAAGTGGTGCTGTGCGCCCCCCCCCCCCCCCACAAAGCTCCCCAAGATAGTACTGAAGTGTACAAAAAGGGACAATCTTATCCATATTCCCCAAATTTATAGATGGTGCCTTGAGAAGCATATTGGTGCTTGCGACCTCCCCTCCCCCAAAATATGCACCCCCTTTGTGTCATAAGGCTCCCAAAAAACGGTGCTGTCAATTTTTGCTTTACAGTTTATCGGTTTGTGTGAAATCGTAGAGAAAGGGTCAATTAGCTCGGTATTCCCGAAATAAAAAGTAGGTGCCTTGCTAACCACACCAAATTTTGCACCCTTCTGGATCCACAAAACATCCCAAACAAGGAAGGTAAATGTTTTTTGTTATATCGGCTATTATCGGTTTTTCCCACTGGTTGTTAACGAAAAGGCAATCTGCTTGGTAGATGGTGCCTTGGGAAGCATAGTGTTGCTCTGCTGGCCCCACAAAATATGCACCCCTTTTATGCCATAAGGCTCCAAAAAAGGGTTCTGTCATTTTTCGCTGTACAGTCCATTATCGGATTGTGCGAACTCTTGTTAGAGAAAGGGTCAATTAGCTCAGTATTCCCGAAATAAACGATCGGTGTCTTGCTAACCACAGTGGTTCAGTGAGGCCTCCCAAATGTTACACTCTTCCGGGTCCACAAACCATCCCAAAAAGGAAAGGAAATGTTTTTGTTATATGCGCTATTATCAGTTTTTCGTGCTATTTGTTAGCGAAAGAGGCAATCTGTTTGGAATTCACTAGAATTATATATGGTGCCCTTGGAAGCATAGGAGTGCTCTGCGGGTCCCACAAAATTTGCACTCCTTTTGTACCATAAAGATCCTAAATAGAGTTCTGTCATTTTTTGCTTTACAGTCTATTTTCGGTTCGTGTGAAATCTTATTCGAGAAAGGGTCAATTAGCTCAGTATTCCCGAAATATACAGCAGGACTCTTGCTAACCACAGCGGTTCTGAGCGCCCCCCCCCCCCCGCCCCAATTTTGGACCCTTCCGAGTCGACAAAGCATCCCAAGAAACAAAGGGAAATGTTTTTGTTTTATGAGCTATTATCAGTTTTTCTTGCTTTTGGTAGTGAAGGGGCAATCTGATTGGTATTCTTTGTAGATGGCGCCTTGGGAAGCATGGTGGTGCTTTGCAAGCCCCCGAAATATGCACTCTTTTGTGTCATAAGGCTCCCAAAAAGGAATATACAGTCTATTATCAGTTTGGGTGAAATGATGTTGGAGAAAGGCGTCAATTAGCTCAGTATTTCCGAAATAAACTGTGGGTGCCTTGCTAACCATAGTGGTTCTGTGCAACCTTCCCTACCCCAAATTGTGCACCTTTCTGGGTCCACAACCCATCACCTAAAAGGAAGGGAAAGGATTTTATTATATGACCAGTTATCAGGTTTTCTGACTGTTTCTTAGGGAAAGGGGCAATCTGCTTTGTATTCTCCAAATTTATAGATGGTGCCTTCAGAAGCATGGCGGTGCTCTGGGGTCCCTCAAAGTATGCACCACATTTGTGCCATAAGGTCCCCAAAAGGGGTTCTCTCAGTATTGTATTTAGAATCTATTATCGATTTGTCTGAAATCTTGTTAGAGAAAGGGTCAATTAGATTGTTTTGTTTCAAAATAAACATTAGGTGTCTTGCTAACCACAGTGGTTCTGTGCGGGCCTCCCAAATTGTGCACCCTTCAGGGTATACAAACCATCCCAAAAAAGGAAAGCAACTATTTTGTTATGAAGTATGGCGGTGCTCTGCGGGTCCCTCAAAATAAGCACCCCTGTTGTGCCATAAGGACGCCAAATGGGGTTGGTTCTCTCATTATTGGATGTAGAATCTATTATCGGTTTATCTGAAATATAGTTAGGGAAAGGGACCATTAGCACGATATTCCCGAACGAAACAGTGGGTTTCTTGCCAACCACAGTGGTTCTGTGCGAGCCCCCCAAATTGTGCACCCTTCTGGGACCACAAAGCATCCCCAAAAAGGACAAAGTTTTTGTTATATGGGCTATTATCAATTTTCTTGACTGTTTATTAGTAAAAGGGGTAATCTGCTTGGTATTCTCCAAATTTATAGATGGTGCCTTGGGAAGCAGTGTGGAGCTCTGCGGGCCCCCCAATATATGCACCACTTTTGTTCCATAAGGCTCCCAAAAAAGGTTCTGTAGTTTTATGCTTTATACTCTATTATCGGTTTGTGTGAAATCTTGTTAAGGAAAGGGTCAATTAGCTCGGTATTCCAGAAATAAACAGTAGGTGTCTTGCTGACCACAGTGGTTCTCATCGGGCCGCAACAAATTTTGCACCCTTCTGGGCGCACAAAGCGACCCCAAAAAGGAAGGGAAATGTTTTTGTTATGTGGGCTTTTATCAGTTTTTTTCTGGCTGTTCGTTAATGAATTGGGCAATCTGCTTGGTATTTTCCAAATTTACAGAAGGTGCCTTGGGATGCATAGTGGTGCTATGCGGGCCCTCAAAAAGGGGTCTGTAGTTTAATGCTATATAGTCTATTATCGGTTTGTGTGAAATCTTGTTAACGAAAGGTCCAATTAGCTCCGTATTCCAGAAATAAACAGTAGGTGTCTTGCTGACCACAGTGGTTCAGTGCGGGCCCCCCAAATTTTGCACCCTTCTGGGTCCACAAAGCGACGCAAAAAAGGATGGAAAATGTTTTTGTTATATGGCCTAATATGAATTTTTCTCGTTGTTCGTTCGTGAATGGGGCAATCTACTTGGTATTCTCCAAATTTATAGAAGATGCCTTGGCAAGCATAGTGGTGCTCTGCGGGCCCCCTAAAATATGCACCACTTTTGTTCCAAAAAGCTCCCAAAAAGGGTTCTGTAGTTTTACGCTTTGTAGCCTATTATCGGTTTGTGTGAAATCTTGTTAATGAAAGGGTCAATTAACCCGGTATTCCAGAAATAAACAATAGGTGTCTTGCTAACCACAGTGGTTCTGTGCGGGCCCCTCAAATTTTGCACCCTTCTGGGGTCACAAAACGACCCAAAAAAGGAGGGGAAATGTTTTTGTTATGTGGGCTTTTATCAGTTTTTCTGGCTGTTCGTTAGCGAAAGGTGCAATCTGCTTGGTATTCTCCAAATCTATAGAAGATGTCTTGGCAAGTATAGTGGTGCTCTGCGGGAGCCCCAAAATATGCACCACTTTTGTTCCATAAGGCTCCGAAAAAGGGTTTTGTAGAATTATGCTTTAAAGTCACTTATCAGTTTGTGTGAAATCTTTTTAATGAAGGGCCAATTAGCTCGGTATTGCAGAAATAAACAGTAGGTGTCTTGCTGACCACAGTGGTTCTGTGCGGGCCCCCCAACTTTTGCACCCTTCTGGGTCCCCAAAGCGACCCAAAAAAGGAAGGGAAATGTTTTTCTAAAATGGGCTATTATCAATTTTTCTCGCTGTTCTTTCGCGAATGGTGCAATCTGCTTAGTATTCTCCAAATTTACAGAAGATGCCTTGGGAAGGAGAGTGGTGCTCCGCGGGCCCCCCAATATATGCACCACTTTTGTTCCATAAGGCTCCCAAAAAGGGTTCTGTAGTCTTACGCTTTATAGTCTATTATCGGTTTGTGTGTAATCTTGTTAATGAAAGTTCCAATTAGCTCCGTATTCCAGAAATAAACAGTAGGTGTCTTGCTGACCACAGTGGTTCTGTGCGGCCCCCCCCCCCCCCCAAATTTTGCACCCTTCTGGGTCCACAAAGCGACCCAAAAAAGGATGGGAAATGTTTTTGTTATATGTCCTAATATGAATTTTCTCGCTGTTCGTTCGTGAATGGGGCAATCTGCTTGGTATTCTCCAAATCTATAGAAGATGCCTTGGCAAGTATAGTGGTGCTCTGCGGGCCCACCAAAATATGCACCACTTTTGTTCCATAAGGCTCCGAAAAAGGGTTTTGTAGTTTTATACTTTATAGCCTATTATCGGTTTGTGTGAAATCTTGTTAATGAAGGGGTCAATTAGCTCGAAATTCCAGAAATAAACAGTAGGTGTCTTGCCAACCACAGTGGTTCTGTGCGGGCCCCCCAAATTTTGCGCCCTTCTGGGTCCACAAAGCGACCCAAAAAAGGAAGGGAAGTGTTTTTGTTATATGAGCTAATATCAGTTTTTCTGGCTGTTCCTTAGCGAATGGGGCAATCTGCTTGGTAGTCTCCAAATTTACAGAAGATGCCTTGGGAAGCAGAGTGGTATATATGCACCACTTTTGTTCCATAAGGCTCCCAAAAAGGGTTCTGTAGTTTTATGCTTTATAGTCTATTATCGGTTTGTGTGAAATCTTGTTAACAAAAGGGCCAATTAGCTCGGTATTCCAGAAATAAACAGTAGGTGCCTTGCTGACCACAGTTGTTCTGCGCGGGCCCCCCAAATTTTGCACCCTTCTGGGTCCCCAAAGCGACCCAAAAAAGGAAGGAAAATGTTTTCTAAAATGGGCTATTATCAATTTTTCTCGCTGTTCTTTCGCGAATGGGGAAATCTGCTTGGTATTTTCCAAATTTATAGAAGATGCCTTGGCAAGTATAGTGGTGCTCTGCGGGCCCCCCAAAATATGCACCACTTTTGTTCCATAACGCTCCCAGAAAGGGTTCTGTAGTTTTATGCTTTATACTCTGTTATCGGTTTGTGTGAAATCTTGTTAATGAAAGGTCCAATTAGCTCCGTATTCCAGAAATAAACAGTAGGTGTCTTGCTGACCACAGTGGTTCAGAGCGGGCCCCCAAATTTTGCACCCTTCTGGGTCCACAAAGCGACCCAAAAAAGGATGGGAAATGTTTTTGTTATATGGCCTAATATGAATTTTTCTCGTTGTTCGTTCGTGAAGGGGGCAATCTGCTTAGTATTCTCCAAATCTATAGAAGATGCCTTGGCAAGTATAGTGGTGCTGTGCGGGCCCCCAAAATATGCACCACTTTTGTTCCAAAAGGCTCCGAAAAAAGGTTTTGTAGTTTTATGCCCTATAGTCTATTATCGGTTTGTGTGAAATCTTGTTAATGAAAGGGTTAATTAGCTCGGTATTCCAGAAATAAACAGTAGGTGTCTTGCTAACCACAGTGGTTCTGAGCGGGCCCCCCAAATTTTGCGCCCTTCTGGCTCCATAAAGCAACCCAAAAAATGAAGAGAAGTGTTTTTGTTATATGAGCTAATATTAGTTTTTCTCGCTGTTCGTTAGCGAATGGGGCAATCTGCTTGGTATTCACCAAATTTACAGAATATTCCTTTGGAAGCAGAGTGGTGCTCTGCGGGCCCCCCCCCCCCCCCCCAATATATGCACCACTTTTGTCCCATAAGGCTCCCAAAAAGGGTTCTGTAGTTTTATGCTTTGTTGTCTATTATCGGTTTGTGTGACATCTTGTTAACGAAAGGGCCAATTAGCTCGGTATTCCAGAAATAAACAGTAGGTGTCTTGCGGACGACAGTGGTTCTCTGCGGACCCCCAAAATTTTGCACCCTTCTGGGCTCATAAAGCGACCCAAAAAAGGAAGGGAAATGTTTTTGTTATGTGGGCTTTTATCAGTTTTTCTGGCTGTTCGTTAGTGAATTGGGCAATCTGCTTGGTATTTTCCAAAATTACAGAAGGTGCCTTGGGAAGCATAGTGGTGCTCTGCGGGCCCTCCAAAATATGCACCACTTTTGTTCCATAAGGCTCCCAAAAAGGGTTCTGTAGTTTTATGCTTTATAGTCTATTATCGGTTTGTGTGAAATCTTGTTAACGAAAGGGCCAATTAGCTTGGTATTCCAGAAATAAACAGTAGGTGTCTTGATGACCGCAGTGGTTCTGTGCGGGCCCTCCAAATTTTGCACCCTTCTGGGTCCCCAAAGCGACCCACAAAAGGAAGGGAATGTTTTTCTTATATGGGCTATTATCAATTGTTCTTGCTGTTCTTTCGCGAATGGGGAAATCTGCTTGGTATTCTCCAAATTTATAGAAGATGCCTTGGCAAGCATAGTGGTGCTCTGCGGACACCCTAAAATATGCACCACTTTTGTTCCAAAAGACTCCCAAAAACGCTTCTGTAGTTTTACGCTTTGTAGTCTATTATCGGTTTGTGTGAAATCTTGTTAATGAAAGGGTCAATTAGCTCGGTATTCCAGAAATAAACAGTGTGTGTCTTGCTAACCACATTGGTTCTGTGCGGGCCCCCAAATTTTGCACCATTCTGGGGTCACAAAACGACCCAAAGAAGGAGGGGAAATGTTTTTGTTATGTGGGCTTTTATCAGTTTTTCTGGTTGTTCGTTAGCGAAAGGTGCAATCTGCTTGGTATTCTCCAAATCTATAGAAGATGTCTTGGCAAGTATAGTGGTGCTGTGCGGGCCCCCCAAAATATGCACCACTTTTGTTCCATAAGGCTCCGAAAAAGGGTTTTGTAGTTTTATACCCTATAGTCTATTATCGGGTTGTGGGAAATCTTGTTAACGAAAGGGTTAATTAGCTTGGTATTCCAGAAATAAACAGTAGGTGTCTTGCTAACCACAGTGGTTCAGTGCGGGCCCCCCAAATTTTGCGCCCTTCTGGGTCCATAAAGCGACCCAAAAAATGAAGAGAAGTGTTTTTGTTATATGAGCTAATATTAGTTTTTCTCGCTGTTCGTTAGCGAATGGGGCAATCTGCTTGGTATTCTCCAAATTTACAGAAGATTCCTTTGGAAGCAGAGTGGTGCTCTAAGGGGCTCAATATATGCACCACTTTTGTTCCATAAGGCTCCCAAAAAGGGTTCTGTAGTTTTATGCTTTGTAGTCTATTATCGGTTTGTGTGAAGTCTTGTTAACGAAAGGGCCAATTAGCTCGGTATTCCATAAATAAACAGTAGGTGTCTTGCTGACTACAGTGGTTCTCAGCGCCCCCCCCCCCCCCCCCACACAAATTTTGCACCTTTCTGGGCTCACAAAGCGACCCAAAAAAGGAAGGGAAATGTTTTTGTTATGTGGGCTTTTATCAGTTTTTTCTGGCTGTTCGTTAGTGAATTGGGCAATCTGCTTGGTATTTTCCAAATTTACAGAAGGTGCCTTGCGAAGCATAGTGGTGCTCTGCGGGCCCTCCAAGATATGCACCACTTTTGTTCCATAAGGCTCACAAAAAGGGTTCTGTAGTTTTATGCTTTATAATCTATTATCGGTTTGTGTGAAAACTTGTTAACGAAAGGGCCAATTAGCTCGGTATTCCAGAAATAAACAGTAGGTGTTTTGCTGACCACAGTGGTTTTGTGCGGGCCCCCCAAATTTTGCACCCTTCTGGGTCCTCAATGCGACCCAAAAAAGGAAGGGAATGTTTTTCTTATATGGGCTATTATCAATTTTTCTCGCTGTTCTTTCGTGAATGGGGCAATCTGCTTGGTATTCTCCAAATTTATAGAAGATGCCTTGGCAAGCATAGTGGTGCTCTGCGGGCCCCCTAAAATATGCACCACTTTTGTTCCAAAAGGCTCCCAAAAAGGGTTCTGTAGTTTTACGCTTTGTAGTCTATTATCGGTTTGTGTGAAATCTTGTTAATGAAAGTGCCAATTAGCTCGGTATTCCAGAAATAAACAGTAGGTGTTTTGCTGACCACAGTGGTTCTGTGCGGGCACCCCAAATTTTGCATCCTTCTGGGTCCCCGAAGCGACCCAAAAAAGGAAGGGAATGTTTTTCTAAAATGGGCTATTATCAATTTTTCTCGATGTTCTTTCGCGAATGGGGCAATCTGCTTGGTATTCTCCAAATTTACAGAAGATGCCTTGGGAAGGAGAGTGGTGCTCTGCGGGCCCCCCAATATATGCACCATTTTTGTTCCATAAGGCTCCCAAAAAGGGTTCTGTAGTTTTATGCTTTATAGTATATAATCGGTTTGTGTGTAATCTTGTTAATGAATGTTCCAATTACCTCCGTATTCCAGAAATAAACAGTAGGTGTCTTGCTGACCACAGTGGTTCAGTGCGGACCCCCCAAATTTTTCACCCTTCTGGGTCCACAAAGCGACCCAAAAAAGGATTGGAAATGTTTTTGTTATATGGCCTAATATGAATTTTCTCGCTGTTCGTTCGAGAATGGGGCAATCTGCTTGGTAATCTCCAGATCTATAGAAGATGCCTTGGCAAGTATTGTGGTGCTCTGCGGGCCCCCCAAAATATGCACCACTTTTGTTCCATAAGGCTCCGAAAAAGGGTTTTGTAGTTTTATGCTTTATAGCCTATTATCGGTTTGTGTGAAATCTTGTTAATGAAGGGGTCAATTAGCTCGGTATTCCAGAAATAAACAGTAGGTGTCTTGCCAACCACAGTGGTTCTGTGCGGGCCCCCCAAATTGTGCGCCATTCAGGGTCCACAAAGCGACCCAAAAAAGGAAGGGAAGTGTTTTTGTTATATGAGCTAATATCAGTTTTTCTCGCTGTTCGTTAGCGAATGGGGCAATCTGCTTGGTATTCTCCAAATTTACAGAAGATGCCTTGGGAAGCAGAGTGGTGCTCTGAGGGCCCCCCAATATATGCACCACTTTTGTTCCATAAGGCTCCCAAAAAGGGTTCTGTAGTTTTATGCTTTATAGTCTATTATCAGTTTGTGTGAAATCTTGTTAACGAAAGAGCCAATTAGCTCGGTATTCCAGAAATAAACAGTAGGTGCCTTGCTGACCACAGTTGTTCTGTGCGGGCCCCCCAAATTTTGCACCCTTCTGGGTCCCCAAAGCGACCCAAAAAATGAAGGGAAATGTTTTTCTAAAATGGGCTATTATCAATTTCTCTCGCTGTACTTTCGCGAATGGGGCAATCTGCTTGGTATTCTCCAAATTTATAGAAGATGCCTTGGCAAGTATAGTGGTGCTCTGCGGGCCTCCCAAAATATGCACCACTTTTGTTCCATAAGGCTCCCAAAAAGGGTTCTGTTGTTTTATGCTTTACAGTCTATTATCGGTTTGTGTGAAATCTTGTTAATGAAATGTCCAATTAGCTCCGTATTCCAGAAATAAACAGTAGGTGTCTTGCTGACCACAGTGGTTCAGTGCGGGCCCCCCAAATTTTGCACCCTTCTGGGTCCACAAAGCGACTCAAAAAAGGATGGGAAATATTTTTGTTATATGGCCTAATATGAATTTTTCTCATTGTTCGTTCGTGAATGGGGCAATCTGCTTGGTATTCTCCAAATCTATAGAAGATTCCTTGGCAAGTATAGTGGTGCTGTGCGGGCCGCCCAAAAAATGCACCACTTTTGTTCCATAAGGCTCCCAAAAAGGGTTCTGTAGTTTTACGCCCTATAGTCTATTATCGGTTTGTGTGAAATCTTGTTAATGAAAGGGTTAATTAACTTGGTATTCCAGAAATAAACAGTAGGTGTCTTGCTAACCACAGTGGTTCAGTGCGGGCCCCCCAAATTTTGCGCCCTTCTGGGTCCATAAAGCGACCCAAAAAATGAAGAGAAGTGTTTTTGTTATATGAGCTAATATTAGTTTTTCTCGCTGTTCGTTAGCGAATGGGGCAATCTGCTTGGTATTCTCCAAATTTACAGAAAATTCCTTTGGAAGCAGAGGAATTTTCTGTAAATTTGGAGAATACCAAGCAGATTGCCCCATTCGCTAATGAACAGCGAGAAAAACTGATATTAGCTCATATAACAAAAACACTTCCCTTCTTTTTTTTGGGTCGCTTTGTGGACCCAGAAGGGCGCAAAATTTGGGGGGGGGGGGGGGGCCGCACAGAACCACTGTGGTTGTCAAGACACCTACTGTTTATTTCTGGAATACCGAGCTAATTGACCCCTTCATTAACAACATTTCACACAAACCGATAATAGGCTATGAAGCATAAAACTACAAAACCCTTTTTCGGAGCCTTATGGAACAAAAGTGGTGCATATTTTGGGGGGCCCGCAAAGCACCACTATGCTTCCCAATGCATCTTCTGTAAATTTGGAGAATACCAAGCAGATTGACCCTTTCGCTAACGAACAGCCATAAAAACTGATAAAAGACTACATAACAAAAACATTTCCCTTTTTGGGTCGTTTTGTGACCCCAGAAGGGTGCAAAATATGGGAGGCCCGCACAGAACCACTGTGGTCAGCAAGACGCCTACTGTTTATTTCTGGAATACCGACCTAATTGGCCCTTTCGTTAACAAGATTTCACACAAATTGATAATAGACTATAAAGCATAAAAGTACAGAACCCTTTTTGGGAGCCTTATGGAACAAAAGTGGTGCATATATTGGGGAGCCCGCAGAGAACCACTCTGCTTCCAAAGGAATCTTCTGTAAATTTGGAGAATACCAAGCAGATTGCCCCATTCGCTAACGAACAGCTAGAAAAACTAATATTAGCTCATATAACAAAAACACGTCTCTTCATTTTTTGGGTCGCTTTATGGACCCAGAAGGGCGAAAAATTTGGGGGGCCCGCACAGAACCACTGTGGTTAGCAAGACACCTACTGTTTATTTCTGGAATACCGAGCTAATTAACCCTTTCATTAACAAGATTTCACAAAATCCGATAATAGACTATAGGGCATAAAACTACAAAACCCTTTTTCGGAGCCTTATGGAACAAAAGTGGTGTATATTTTGGGGGGCCCGCAGAGCACCACTATACTTGCCAAGGCATCTTCTATAGATTTGGAGAATACCAAGCAGATTGCCCTATTCACGAACGAACAACGAGAAAAATTCATATTAGGCCATATAACAAAAACATTTCCCATCCTTTTTTGGGTCGCTTTGTGGACCCAGAAGGGTGCAAAATTTGGGGGGCCCGCACTGAACCACTGTGGTCAGCAAGACACCTACTGTTTATTTCTGGAATACGGAGCTAATTGGACCTTTCATTAACAAGATTTCACTAAAACCGATAATAGACTATAAAGCATAAAACTACAGAACCCTTTTTGAGAGCCTTATGGAACAAAAGTGGTGCATATTTTGGGGGGCCCGCAGAGCACCACTATACTTGCCAAGGCATCTTTTATAAATTTGGAGAATACCAAGCAGATTGCACCATTCGCGAAAGAACAGCGAGAAAAATTTATAATAGCCCATTTTAGAAAAACATTTCCCTTCCTTTTTTGGGTCGCTTTGGGGACCCAGAAGGGTGCAAAATTTGGGGGGCCCGCACTGAACCACTGTGGTCAGCAAGACACCTACTGTTTATTTCTGGAATACCGAGCTAATTGGCCCTTTCGTTAACAAGATTTCACACAAACCGATAATAGAGTACAAAGCATAAAACTACAGAACCCTTTTTGGGAGTCTTATGGAACAAAAGTGGTGCATATATTGGGGGCCCGCAGAGAACCACTCTACTTCCCAAGGCATCTTCTGTAAATTTGGAGAATACCAAGCAGATTGCCCCATTTGCCTACGAACAGCGAGAAAAAACTGATATTTGCTCATATAACAAAAACACTTCCCTTCCTTTTTTGGGTCGCTTTATGGACCCAGACGGGCGCAAAATTTGTGGGGCCCTCACAGAACCACTGTTGTTGGCAAGACACCTACTGTTTATTTCTGGAATACCGAGCTAATTGACCCCTTCATTAACAAGATTTCACACAAACCGATAATAGGCTACAAAGCATAAAACTACAAATCGATTTTTCGGAGCCTTATGGAACAAAAGTGGTGCATATTTTGGGGGCCCGCAGAGCACCACTATACTTGCCAAGGCATCGTCTTTAGATTTGGAGAATACCAAGCAGATTGCCCCATTCGTGAAAGAACATCGAGAAAAATTGATAATAGCCCATTTTAGAAAAACATTTCCCTTCCTTTTTTGCGTCCCTTTGGCGACCCAGAAGGGTGCAACATTTGGGGGGCCCGCACAGAACCACTGTGGTCAGCAAGACACCTACTGTTTATTTCTGGAATACCGAGCTAATTGGCCCTTTCATTAAAAAGATTTCACACAAACTGATAAGAGACTTTAAAGCATAATTCTACAAAACTCTTTTTGGGAGGCTTATGGAACAAAAGTGGTGCATATTTTGGGGGGCCCGCAGAGCACCACTATACTTGCCAAGGCATCTTCTGTAGATTTGGAGAATTCCAAGCAGATTGCCCCATTTACGAACGAACATCGAGAAAAATTCATATTAGGCCATATAACAAAAACATTTCCCATCCTTTTTTGGGTCGCTTTGTGGACCCAGAAGGGTGCAAAATTTGGGGGGCCTGCAATAAACCACTGTGGTCAGCAAGACACCGACTGTTTATTTCTGGAATAAGGAGCTAACTGGACCTTTTATTAACAAGATTTCACACAAACCGATAATAGACTATAAAGCACAAAACTAAAGAACTCTTTTTGGGAGCCTTATGGAACAAAAGTGGTACATATTTTGAGGGGCCCGCAGAGCACCACTATACTTGCCAAGGCATCTTCTATAAATTTTGAGTATACCAAGCAGATTGCCCCATTCGCGAAAGAACAGCGAAAAAAATTGATAATAGCCCATTTTAGAAAAACATTTCCCTTCCCTTTTTGGGTTGCTTTGGGGACCTAGAAGGGTGCAAAATTTTGGAGGCCCGCACAGAACCACTGTGGTCAGCAAGACGCCTACAGTTTATTTCTGGAATACCGAGCTAATTGGCCCTTTCGTTAACAAGATTTCACACAAACCGATAACAGACTACAAAGCATAAAACTACACAACCCTTTTTGGGAGCCTTATGGAACAAAAGTGGTGCATATATTGGGGGGGGGGGGGGCACAGAGCACCACTCTGCTTCCCAAGGCATCTTCTGTAAATTTGGAGAATACCAAGCAGATTGCCCCATTCGCTAACGAACAGCGAGAAAAACTGATATTAGCTCATATAACAAAAACACTTCCCTTCCTTTTTTTTGGGTCGCTTTGTGGACCCAGAAGGGCGCAAAATTTGGGGGGCCCGCACTGAACCACTGTGGTTGTCAAGACACCTACTGTTTATTTCTGGAATACCGAGCTAATTGACCCCTTCATTAACAACATTTCACACAAACCGATAATAGGCTATGAAGCATAAAACTACAAAACCCTTTTTCGGAGCCTTATGGAACAAAAGTGGAGCATATTTTGGGGGGCCCGCAAAGCACCACTATGCTTCCCAATGCATCTTCTGTAAATTTGGAGAATACCAAGCAGATTGACCCTTTCGCTAACGAACAGCCATAAAAACTGATAAAAGACTACATAACAAAAACATTTCCCTTTTTGGGTCGCTTTGTGACCCCAGAAGGGTGCAAAATATGGGAGGCCCGCACAGAACCACGGTGGTCAGCAAGACACCTACTGTTTATTTCTGGAAAACCGACCTAATTGGCCCTTTCGTTAACAAGATTTCACACAAATTGATAATAGACTATAAAGCATAAAAGTACAGAACCCTTTTTGGGAGCCTTATGGAACAAAAGTGGTGCATATATTGGGGAGCCCGCAGAGAACCACTCTGCTTCCAAAGGAATCTTCTGTAGATTTGGAGAATACCAAGCAGATTGCCCCATTCGCTAACGAACAGCGAGAAAAACTAATATTAGCTCATATAACAAAAACACGTCTCTTCATTTTTTGGGTCGCTTTATGGACCCAGAAGGGCGCAAAATTTGGGGGGCCCGCACAGAACCACTGTGGTTAGCAAAACACCTACTGTTTATTTCTGGAATACCAAGCTAATTAACCCTTTCATTAACAAGATTTCACACAATCCGATAATAGACTATAGGGCATAAAACTACAAAAATCCTTTTTCGGAGCCTTATGGAACAAAAGTGGTGCATATTTTGGGGGGCCCGCAGAGCACCACTATACTTGCCAAGGCATCTTCTATAGATTTGGAGAATACCAAGCAGATTGCCCCATTCACGAACGAACAACGAGAAAAATTCATATTAGGCCATATAACAAAAACATTTCCCATCCTTTTTTGGGTCGCTTTGTGGACCCAGAAGGGTGCAAAATTAGGGGGGCCCGCACTGAACCACTGTGGTCAGCAAGACACCTACTGTTTATTTCTGGAATACGGAGCTAATTGGACCCTTCATTAACAAGATTTCACAAAAACCGATAATAGACTATAAAGCATAAAACTACAGAACACTTTTTGAGAGCCTTATGGAACAAAAGTGGTGCATATTTTGGGGGGCCCGCAGAGCACCACTATACTTGCCAAGGCATCTTTTATAAATTTGGAGAATACCAAGCAGATTGCACCATTCGCGAAAGAACAGCGAGAACAATTTATAATAGCCCATTTTAGAAAAACATTTCCCTTCCTTTTTTGGGTCGCTTTGGGGACCCAGAAGGGTGCAAAATTTGGGGGGCCCGCACTGAACCACTGTGGTCAGCAAGACACCTACTGTTTATTTCTGGAATACCGAGCTAATTGGCCCTTTCGTTAACAAGATTTCACCCAAACCGATAATAGACTACAAAGCATAAAACTACAGAACCCTTTTTGGGAGTCTTATGGAACAAAAGTGGTGCATATATTGGGGGGCCCGCAGAGCACCACTCTGCTTCCCAAGGCATCTTCTGTAAATTTGGAGAATACCAAGCAGATTGCCCCATTTGCCTACGAACAGCGAGAAAAAACTGATATTTGCTCATATAACAAAAACACTTCCCTTCCTTTTTTGGGTCGCTTTATGGACCCAGTCGGGCGCAAAATTTGGGGGGGCCCTCACAGAACCACTGTTGTTGGCAAGACACATACTGTTTATTTCTGGAATACCGAGCTAATTGACCCCTTCATTAACAAGATTTCACTCAAACCGATAATAGGCTACAAAGCATAAAACTACAAATCCATTTTTCCGAGCCTTATGGAACAAAAGTGGTGCATATTTTGGGGGCCCGCAGAGCACCACTATACTTGCCAAGGCATCGTCTATAGATTTGGAGAATACCAAGCAGATTGCCCCATTCGCGAATGAACATCGAGAAAAATTGATAATAGATCATTTTAGAAAAACATTTCCCTTCCTTTTTTGGGTCGCTTTGGGGACCCAGAAGGGTGCAACATTTGGGGGGCCCGCACAGAACCACTCTGGTCAGCAAGACACCTGCTGTTTATTTCTGGAATACCGAGCTAATTGGCCCTTTCATTAAAAAGATTTCACACAAACTGATAAGAGACTTTAAAGCATAATTCTACAAAACCCTTTTTGGGAGGCTTATGGAACAAAAGTGGTGCATATTTTGGGGGGCCCGCAGAGCACCACTATACTTGCCAAGACATCTTCTATAGATTTGGAGAATACCAAGCAGATTGCACCTTTCGCTAACGAACAGCCAGAAAAACTGATAAAAGCCCACAAATCAAAAAGTTTCCCCATCCTTTTTTGGGTCGTTTTATGACCCCAGAATGGTGCAAAATTTGGGGGGCCCGCACAGAACCACTGTGGTTAGCAAGACACCTGCTGTTTATTTCTGGAATACGGGCGAATTGACCCTTTCATTAACAAGATATGACACAAACCGATAATAGACTACAACGCGTAAAACTACAGAATCCTTTTTGGGAGGCTTATGGAACAAATGTGGTGCATATTTTGCGGGGCCCGCAGAGCACCACTATACTTGCCAAGGCATCTTCTATAAATTTGGAGAATTCCAAGCAGACTGCCCCATTCGCGAAAGAACAGCGAGAAAAATTGATAATAGCCCATTTTAGAAAAACATTTCCCTTCCTTTTTTGGGTCGCTTTGGGGACCCACAAGGGTGCAAAATTTTGGGGTCCGCACAGAACCACTGTGGTCAGCAAGACGCCTACTGTTTATGTCTGGAATACAGAGCTAATTGACCCTTTCATTAACAAGATTTCACACAAACCGATAATAGACTATAAAGCATAAAACTACAGAACCCTTTTTGGGAGCCTTATGGAACAAAAGTGGTGCCTATTTTGGAGGGCCCTCAGAGCTCCGCTATGCTTCCCAAGGCACCTTCTGTAAATTTGGAAAATACCAAGCAGATTGCCCAATTCACTAACGAACAGCCAGGAAAACTGATAAAAGCCCACATAACAAAAACATTTCCCTTCCTTTTTGGGGTCGCTTTGTGAGCCCAGAAGGGTGGAAAATTTGGGGGTGCCGCAGAGAACCACTGTGGTAAGCAAGACACCTACTGCTTATTTCTGGATTACCGAACTAATTGGCCCTTTCGTTAGCAAGATTTCACACAAACCGATAATAGACTATAAAGCATAAAACTACAGAACCCTTTTGGGGAGCCTTATGGAACAAAAGTGGTGCATATATTGGGGGGCCCGCAGAGCACCACTCTGCTTCCCAAGGCATCTTCTGTAAATTTGGAGAATACCAAGCAGATTGCCCCATTCGCTAACGAACAGCGAGAAAAACTGATATTAGCTCATATAACAAAAACACTCCCCTTCATTTTTGGGGTCGCTTTATGGACCCAGAAGGGCGCAAAATTGGGGGGGGGGGGGGGGCGCACAGAACCACTGTGGTTAGCAAGACACCTACTGTTTATTTCTGGAATACCGAGCTAATTGGCCCTTTCATTAACAAGATTTCACTCAAACCGATAATAGACTATAGGGCATAAAACTACAAAACCCTTTTTCGGTGCCTTAAGGAACAAAAGTGGTGCATATTTTGGGGGCTCGCTATACTTGCCAAGGCATCTTCTATAGATTTGGAGAATACCAAGCAGATTGCCCTATTTACGAACGAACAGCGAGAAAAATTTATATTAGGCCATATAACAAAAACATTTCCAATCCTTTTTTGGGTCGCTTTGTGGACCCAGAAGGGTGCAAAATTTGGGGAGCCCGCACTGAACCACTGTGGTCAGCAAGACACCTACTGTTTATTTCTGGAATACGGAGCTAATTGGACCTTTCATTAACAGGATTTCACACAAACCGATAATAGACTATAAAGCATAAAACTACAGAACACTTTTTGGGAATCTTATGGAACAAAAGTGGTGCATATTTTTTTTTTGGGGTGGGGCCGCAGAGCACCACTATGCTTGCCAAGGCATCCTCTATAAATTTGGAGAATACCAAGCAGATTGCCCCTTTCGCGAAAGAACAGCGAGAAGAATTGATAATAGCCCATATAACAAAAACATGTTCCTTCCTTTTTTGGTTGGCTTTTTGGACTCAGAAGGGTGCAAAATTTGGGGGGCCCTCAGAGAATCACTTTGGTCAGCAACACAGCTACTGTTTATTTCTAAAATACCGAGCTAATTGGCCCTTTCATTAACAAGGTTTTACACAAATCGATAACAGACTATAAACCATAAATCTACAGAACCCTTTTTGGGAGCCTTATGGAACAAAAGTGGTGCATATTTTTGGGGGCCTGCAGAGCACCACTATGCTTCTCAAGGCAGCTTCTGTAAATTTGGAGAATACCAAGCAGATTGCCCTATTTGCTAACGAACAGCGTGAAAAACTGATAACAGCCCACATAACAAAAGCATTTCCCTTCCTTTTTTGGGGTCGCTTTGTGGACCCAGAAGGGAGCAAAATTTGAGGGGCCCGCAGAGAACCACTGTGGTTAGCAAGACACCTACTGTTTATTTCTGGATTACCGAGTGAATTGACCCTTTCATTAACAAGATTTCACACACACTGATATTAGTCTATAAAGCATAAAACTACAGAACTCTTTTTGGGAGCCTTATGGAACAAAAGTGGTGCATATTTTGGGGGCCCGCCGGGCACCACTATGCTTCACAGGCACCTTCTTTGAATCTGGAGAATACCAAGTAGATTGCACCTTTCGCCAACGAACAGCCAGAAGAACTGATAAAAACATTTCCCTTCCTTTTTGGGAGTGCTTTGTGGACCCTGAAGGGTACAAAATTGGGAGTGGCGTGGGGGGGGGGGGGGTGGAGGTAATAGTGTCCGCACAGAACCACTGTCGTTTGCAAAACACCTACTATTTAGTTCGGAAATACCGGGCTGAATGACTCTTTCACAAACAAGATTTTAATCAAACCCATAATAGATTGTAAATCCAAAAATGGCAGAACCCCTTTTTGGTTCCTAATGGCACAAAAGGGGTGCATATTTTGGGGCCCTGCAGAGCACCACCATGTTTCCAAAGGCACATCTATGGAATTTGAGAATAGCGAGGAGAACATCGACCCAAAATGTGCCTCATCCCTCCACCTGTGAGGTCGTATCCTGAAATTTTTTAAGTTACAACCAAAGTTGAGTTTTCTATGGCTCTGTATTCTAATGAAAGACGAATATAGCCAGACTGAAAATTTTGATTTGTATTTGGTATTATTCAATTATTATCTCACACATATTGTGACAAAAAGGCTGAGTTAGTTAGCTAATTCATTACTCATATTTGATATGATTAATTAATAAATTATTGGTTGAATACTGATTTTTTCAGCATTTTCCATACATGCACATTCATGTAATTGACACAATGCCTAATGGAGCCAAATAGGGCCTACTTACTGACTGCTGTACCACAAGATGACATTTTGTGCTATCTTAAAACCTCAAATTATGTGCATAGATATTTTAATGCAGCCATTTAAAATTCTTGGAAATGTTCTCAGAATGCCCTAAAATCTCTCGGTACAGTCATTCGGAGTCAGCCTTATGAAAAATGTGGTGGGTGAGATGGGATGGGATGAGGGGGGCCCCTTTAATCATCCACTCCTAGTTGGATTTTTCATAGATCTGCACCGCCTCCCCCCCCCCCCCCCCACCCTCCCACCTCCAATTGAAAACCTAGCTACGTAGCTCTGGGAAGTGTCCTAGCAATCGTATATGCGTCGGGGGTTTTCTAAAAAAGTTCATTCTAGTCTCAGGGCATGTAAGACTGTGGGCCGTAGACAAAACGCTGCATATGCCCATGCTATAGGTTAGAGGAGATGCCGCATCGTTGCGAAATTATAGGCTCGTTATAATGTATGGGGGTCACAGAGCTCATATTTAGAGTAGGAACAGTCGCGGGCCAAGTCAGTGGCCATCTAAGAGTGGAGGATCTAAATAGATAGTACAAGCTCCGGGAACTCACGAATATTGGCATTCATGTAGACGGTATTGCCTGTTATAGAAGGCAAGCCACACGTGTACAGAGAGGGCTTTGCATGTATAAACATTAGACTTAGTTAGCTAGAGTGAAACAGCTAACCCTCGAAGTAGCAGCTGTTAGAGTAAAGGCGTCCAGTAAAGTGACAATGCTTTAGTGGCCTTGCTACATTCCGTTACATGGACTCTGCGACATTCCGTTACATGTTCGTGCGACATTCCGTTACATGTTTGTGAAAAAGCGATCTGAGTCCAGAGACACAACATTGAGCCGAGAAGATCAAACACCAGTGACAAGGAAGAATCAACAAACGAAAACAGAGAACAAGGGCCCGCAAAGTGACTCAAAACCTGTGTGTGTGGGGTGTTATTACATTTTGTGGTCCATTCATTGGATTCGATGTAATTAAGTCACAAGTTACTATATTTTTTTAAATGTATTAAAATTGTTATTTTCAGTGAAGCCCTGTTAATTGTGCTTTTTGGTGAAAAGTCACTGACCTCTTTAGGATAAGAAACACCCCAACAAAAACGAAGCAGGCGGGTTCGAATCGATGAGAGATACGTTCAAGCACCGATTCAGGTGACACTCCTTGAGTCTTGGTCGAATACACGACGTTAATCAATGTCTCTTGGCAACAATCACGCCCGGTTCCCGAATCAGGTAAAAATTAAAAAGTTAAAAATCAACAGGATCACTCAATGTTAATTTTACTACATTTCGGTTTTCATATTCATACAGGTTGCCTCAATACTTTTTCTTGCAGTTTTAAAAAGTGGTTTAGTGGGTAATATTTGGTTAAATTAGCTCTTCAATTCGATCGGCGAAATCGAACATAACAGTGGTGGAAATTCTAGCAGAAGAATAGGATGCATTGTAGGTAAGGGAATAATTACCCCTTTAAGTCAAAAATATTTTTGTGTGAAATTTTCAGGGATAAATTTCAGAAATGGATACCCCAAACTTGGAAAAGCTAATTAGTACGGGCGAGCTATTGTGCTTTACAGGTTGTGAATTACAAAAAATTAAAATTGTAAAAGAAGAGCAAGAGCATGTTAGAGCGTTGGGTTACGTTGGATCGCGAGGAGTCTGGCCGAACGTGAGGAAGAGTTTGATAGAGCTGAAGGAGAAGCTTCGTTAGATCGAGAAAGAGCTGAAAGAGAAGCTGCGTTAGAGCGTGAAATGGAGTAGAGAGATGCAGCAGTAAGAGTTGCACAGCGAGCGAAAGATATTCAGGTTGGGCGCGAAAGGTCCGAAAAGGCGCTTGATGAAGCTGAAACTGAAAGGGCACGTAAGGAAGCCGAGAAGGCTGTCGAGGAAGCTGGAAGGCAACACGAGAGGGAAATGGAAATTTTGAGGGCATGGGCACGGTTACCTGAAGCTAATGGTAGACTGGGTGGAGAAAACCCTGGGGGAAACGTGAAGGCACCTTATCCCCAGTTACACGAGTTCCATGAACAGACTGACGACATTGACACTTGCTTACAGAGGTTCGAAAGGTTTGCTTCGACTCGGGATTGGCCCGATGACGCCTGGGACGGTGAGGGGGGGGGGGGGGGGGGGGGGGGCTTCAGTCTTCTTTCGCTGCTAACAGGCAAATCGCTACCAGCTTTTGTGAGCATGTCTCCTACCCAAGCTAATGATTACGGTGAGCTGAAAAAAGCTATCCCTAATAGGTACCAGCTCACCGAGGAGGGAGTCAGGATGAAATTCAGAAAGTGTGAGGCTGGGGAGGGTGTAAGTGTGTACTAGGTTGTGTCATTTCGACAGTTGCGTCAAACTATTGGGAAATGAAGAGTCATTTCCCTCCTTGAATGACCTACTTATCAGGGAGCAATTTGTGTTGTCGTGGACCCTCGAGATGGCATTGCCTTTTGAGGAGAAGAAGCAGGGTATGGTGGAAGCAATGACTAGGGTGACCGAGCAGTATTTTGAGGCTAATGGGGAAAGTCTGACACAAGGTTGGCAGGGCAGGCGTGGGGGTAACATGGATGCAAAGGCACCTGTAAGAGCCCAACACAGATTCGGGCTGTGGCCCACAGGGTCGCGATTCAAGGCGTTAACTTGCTACATTGGTGACAAGAAGGGGCACCTGGACCGGAACTGTTAGCAGAAGGCTATGGTTGGAGCCCAGCAAGAATGGGAGGAGAGACCCATCCCCGAAAAACTGGACAAATGCCAATCAGTCCACTGGGAAGAGATGAGCAGTCGCACTGTGCCAAAGAATTGGGCCCGAAGAGAACCCACTGCGGCGGTGTATAGACGTTGGACATCTTAGGTTGGAAGGGGAGGAATACCCATCCGATCAGGAAAAGGGAGAGATGCCAGTATGTCTGGGTTTTATGGGGTGAGGGCAGTCCGTGGGTTGTGAGACACGGGGTGCAGTAGCGTGGCTGTCAAGCGGGCACTCGTCTATGTCTAACAACTGACTGGACACGATCACATGTGTGTACTCATAGATAGAATGGCGAGGAGGTTCCCCCTTGCGAGGGTGGGGGTGGACAGCCCATTCGTCATTGGCGAAGTGGAGGCCATGTGTATAGAGGCACCCATCTGTGACTCACCTGAGGAGGCGTCTGCGGTAGTCACAAGCTGCGAGGGGAAAGCTATCTGGGAAGACAACTGAAGACGTCCACGTGGAAGACCGTATGTATGCACAAAAGAAGGACTCCACATTTGAGAAGGTTTGGGAGTTGGCGAACAGTAGTGAGCCAATAGCTACAAGGGGTAAGGTTCTATATCCGGTGTATGAAGAACAGGAGGGTAGGTCGAACATCGAGGTGAAAAAATGGCTCCGGAGAAGTATCCGAAGCAGGTGATGACCCTAGCGCATGAATCGCTAGAGGGAGGGCACCTGGGGTCGAGGACGCTGGTCGACCGCATCACATCAATTATCCATTGGATTGACATTATAGGTGACGTCGCAAAATGTTGTCAGTCTTGCAACGCATGCTAGAAGACTGCGCCCAAAGGTAACCTCCCCGGGGTTCCGTTAGGGGAAATGCCTCTAATGAACGAACCGTTTGACAGGGTAAGGGTGAACTTAGTCGGTCCGATTTACACACGTGTCGGAAAGGTAAATGGGAAATAGGTATATTCTGACAGCTGCGGATTATACCACAAGGTACCCCGAAGCAATCGCTCTTCCCAAATTTTAGATGGAGTGCGTGACTGAAGTCTTGCTCGAGATGTTCAGCAACTCTGACAGATCAGAGGTCCCAATTCACCTCTGGGATGTTGAAAGAGGTGTGCCGTTTGGTTGGGTTTAAACAACTTTTCACCACCCCCTACAACCCCAAAAGCGATGGGCTGTGCGACAGGATCAATGAGAGTCTAAAGGCGCTGCTTAAAAATGTGTCAGGAGAGGCCCAAGGAATCGGTATCTACCAGAGTTCTATTTGACGCGAGGGAATTCCCCAGGCGAGCACATGGTTCTCTCCATTCGAGCTACTTTACAACCGAACAGTGAGAGGCACATTGCAAGTACTCAATGACCTTTGAACAGAGGAGGATACAACTCCAGTACGTTATGCATACCAAAATGTGTTGGGCCCCCGAAACAAGCTGACAGAAAGATTCCGCTGGCACGTGAGAGTCTACGTAAAAACCATTGTGACCGCAGAACGAAGCAGAGGAAGTTTGAGGAAGGTCAGAAGGTAACCGTCTTATTGCCCACCGACCAAAATGAGGGAGGAGGTGGAGAAAATGTTGGAGGTGGGAGTCATCGAACATTCCAATTTCCCCTTGTTTTAATTAAGAAGGACAATTGTTTATGATTTTGTATTGACTTTAGACGACTCAACGACATAGCAAAGGTTGAAAATGAACTCATGGGAAAAATGAACGACCTACTGGCAGGCCAAGTATTTCAGTAAGGTTGAATTGAGCAAGGGCTACTGACAGGCCTCAGTCATATCAGAAGATGGACACATGACTGCATTTACGACTCCGGACGGCTGTTACCAGTTCTGTAAGATCCCTTTTGGGATGGTAAACACTGATGCCACTTTTAATAGGATGATACGGAAGCTGTTGACCAACTTCGAACTTGGCCAACTATGTAGACGACATCATCTCTAAAACAAAGACATGGGTAGAGTATATGGCAGAGTATAGAGTATATGGCAGATCTTAGGGTGCTGTTTAAGGGACTCGAGAAGACGGAGGTCACAGTGAAACTCCCAACATGTCAGATAGGGCTTAGGACCATCAAGTTTCTCAATCACAAGATTGGTGAAGGCAAGGTTGAGAGGATCCGCAATGTGAGCCTCCCCCCCCCCCCCACACACACACACCATCAGACGAAGTAACAAGTTAGGTCCTTCCTGGGGCTGGTCGAGAACCGGGCATGGTCATTACTGGGAGAAATAGATCCACGCCACGTGTTCAGGCTAAACTCAAAGAGTATCGCCTGAATCTGTGCCCCGGCCGAAACCTACGTCCCTCCATAGGCATGGTCATGGACGTCTCAGTTGTGATTAGTACGAGGAGACAACCAACGGTAGTTACTTTATTCTCCATTTTCATATACAAGACCCTCACTGATGCATTATTAAAAGCATGCAAAATTTCCCTTTGAGACAAACTTTTCAAGGGATAGTTGCCCCATCCCCACTCTTGCCAAGTGTACGTTGATACCTGAGATCATTTTTACACACCGGTGCTTTACATGCTATTAAATGTATGTTGGGCTGATTGTGGAAGACAAAAAAAATCACCTCATGAAACATTACGGTACAGAAATAAACAAGGTGCTGCTCTACGGGCCCCAAAAATACGCATTCATGTTGTGCCTCAAATCTACCAAAATATTGGTATTCTCAAACTTTATGATAGTGTGATTGCTAAGCTGGACAGTCCTGTGTGCTGTGCAACATGGACAGGTTTCGTGAGGAGCATTGGGGCATACTGGTTAGAGCATGGGACTTTAAACTACAAGGTCGGTGGTTTGACTATGACCAGCAGTAACTGCGTCCTTTGATAAGGCACGTAATCCCCAATGCCCACGTGGTGGCATTGCAGTGCTGTGCATTAAGGAGTACTGGACAGCTATATCTATGATGTCCACTTGCCTTCAACCACCGTTCTTTAAAATAAGCACCATCTTCGGACCACGTCGCAGCCAAACAAATAATAACATTTTCTTGCATTTTCTTGCAGTGTGCGTTATTATTAGTTTTTTAAACTGCTTGTTCGATGAGAATGTAACCGGTTCGTTATTCTCGAAATTTGTGGCGTGTGGATTTCTAAACAGTGTGCACTCTTGTAGTGGCACAATGCCCTAAAAGGAATTACTACCCTCTCTTGCTCGGCCATTATCGATTCCTTTGACTACTTGTTAGAGAAAGCCGCAATTGTTTGATAGTATGAAAATATATAAGTAATGCCTAGTTAAACATGGTGGTGTTCTGCGGACCCGACAAAATATGCACCCATTTGGTGTAACAGAGCTCGCAATGACTTTAAAATGTATTTGCACATTTGGCTAAATGGACTATAATCGGTTTCTTTGACTACTTGTTAGAGAAATGGTTAATTGGCTTGGCATTCCCTAATGCAACAGTGGGTGCCTTTCTGAAAAGATATGCACACATTTTGTGCCAAAAGACTCCTAAAAAGGGTTCTAACATTTTTTTTCTTGAAGACCTGTCATTAGGTTTGTCTGATTTCTTGTTAGAGGAAGGTATTCCCAAAATAAATAGAGGGTGTCGTGCTAACCCAAGTGGTGCTGTGCGCCCCCCCCCCCCCCACAAAGCTCTCCAAGATAGTACTGAAGTGTACAAAAAGGGACAATCTTATCCATATTCCCCAAATTTATAGATGTTGCCTTGAGAAGCATATTGGTGCTTGCGACCTCCCCTCTCCCAAAATATTCACCCCTTTTGTGTCATAAGGCTCCCAAAAAAGGGTGCTGTTAGTTTTTGCTTTACAGTCTATTATCGGTTTGTGTGAAATCGTAGAGAAAGGGTCAATTAGCTCGGTATTCCGGAAATAAAAAGTAGGTGCCTTGATAACCACATCAAATTTTGCACCCTTCTGGATCCACAAAACATCCCAAACAAGGAAGGTAAATGGTTTTTGTTATATCGGCTATTATCGGTTTTTCCCACTGGTTGTTAACGAAAAGGCAATCTGGTTGGTATTTTCCAAATTTATAGATGGTGCCTTGGGAAGCATAGTGTTGCTCTGCTGGCCCCACAAAATATGCACCCATTTTATGCCATAAGGCTCCAAAAAAGGGTGCTGTCATTTTTCGCTGTACAGTCCATTATCGGATTGTGCGAACTCTTGTTAGAGAAAGGGTCAATTAGCTCAGTACTCCCGAAATAAACGATCGGTGTATTGCTAACCACAGTGGTTCAGTGAGGCCTCCCAAATGTTACACTCTTCCGGGTCCACAAACCATCCCAAAAAAGGAAAGGAAATGTTTTTGTTATATGCGCTATTATCAGTTTTTCGTGCTATTTGTTAGCGAAAGAGGCAATCTGTTTGGAATTCAGCACAATTATATATGGTGCCCTTGGAAGCATAGGAGTGCTCTGCGGGTCCCACAAAATTTGCACCCCTTCTGTACCATAAAGATCCCAAATAGAGTTCTGTCATTTTTTGCTTTACAGTCTATTTTCGGTTCGTGTGAAATCTTATTCGAGAAAGGGTCAATTAGCTCAGTATTCCCGAAATATACAGCAGGTCTCTTGCTAACCACAGTGGTTCTGTGCGCCCCCCCCCCCCCCCGCCCAAATTTTGGACCCTTCCGGGTCGACTAAATATCCCAAGAAACAAAGGGAAATGTTTTTGTTTTATGAGCTATTATCAGTTTTTCTTGCTTTTGTTAGTGAAGGGGCAATCTGATTGGTATTCTTTGTAGATGGCGCCTTGGGAAGCATAGTGGTGCTTTGCAGGCCCCCGAAATATGCACCCTTTTGTGTCATAAGGCTCCCAAAAAGGTATATACAGTCTGTTATCAGTTTGGGTGAAATGATGTTGGAGAAAGGCGTCAATTAGCTCAGTATTTCCGAAATAAACAGTAGGTGCCTTGCTAACCATAGTGGTTCTGTGCAACCTCCCCTCACCCGAAATTGTGCACCTTTCTGGGTCCACAACCCATCCCCTAAAAGGAAGGGAAAGGATTTTATTATATGACCAGTTATCAGGTTTTCTGACTGTTTCTTAGGGAAAGGGGCAATCTGCTTTGTATTCTCCAAATTTATAGATGGTGCCTTCAGAAGCATGGCGGTGCTCTGGGGTCCCTCAAAGTATGCACGCCATTTGTGCCATAAGGTCTCCAAAAGGGGTTCTCTCAGTATTGTATTTAGAATCTACTATCGATTTGTCTGAAATCTTGTTAGACAAAGGGTCAATTAGATTGTTTTTTTCCAAAATAAACAGTAGGTGTGATGCTAACCAAAAGGGTTCTGTGCGGGCCTCCCAAATTGTGCACCCTTCAGGGTATACAAAGCATCCCAAAAAAGGAAAGCAACTATTTTGTTATGAAGTATGGCGGTGCTCTGCGGGTCCCTCAAAATATGTACCCCTGCTGTGCCATAAGGAAGCCAAATGGGGTTGGTTCTCTCATTATTGGATGTAGAATCTATTACCGGTTTACCTGAAATATAGTTAGGGAAAGGGCCCATTAGCACGATATTCCGGAACGAAACAGTAGGTTTCTTGGCACCCACGGTGGTTCTGTGCGAGCCTCCCAAATTGTGCACCCTTCTGGGTCCACAAAGCATCCCCAAAAAGGAAAAAGTTTTTGTTATATGGGCTATTATCAATTTTCTTCACTGTTTATTAGCAAAAGGGGTAATCTGCTTGGTATTCTCCGAATTTATAGATGGTGCCTTGGGAAGAAGTGTGGTGCTCTGCCGGCCCCCCAATATATGCACCACTTTTGTTCCATAAGGCTCCCAAAAAGAGATCTGTAGTTTTATGCTTTATAGACTATTATCGGATTGTGTGAAATCTTGTTAACGAAAGGGTCAATTAGCTCGGTATTCCAGAAATAAACAGTAGGTGTCTTGCTGACCACAGTGGTTCTCTGCGGGCCGCAAAAAATTTTGCACCCTTCTGGGCTCACAAAGCGACCCAAAAAAGGAAGGGAAATGTTTTTGTTATGAGGGCTTTTATCAGTTTTTCAGGCTGTTCGTTAGTGAATTGGGCAAACTGCTTGGTATTTTCCAAATTTACAGAAGGTGCCTTGGGAAGCAGACTGGTGCTCTGCGGGCACCCCAATATATACACCACTTTTGTTCCATAAGGCTCCCAAACAGGGTTCTGTAGTTTTATGCTTTATAGTCTGTTATCGGTTTGTGTGAAATCTTGTTAACGAAATGGACAATTAGTTCGGTATTCCAGAAATAAACAGTAGGTGTCTTGCTGACAACAGTGGTTCTGTGCGGGCGCCCCAAATTTGGCACCCTTCTGGGTCCCCAAAGCTACCCAAAAAAGAAAGGGAAATGTTTTTGTTATGTGGGCTTTTATCAGTTTTTCTGGCTGTTCGTTAGTGAATTGGGAAATCTGCTTGGTATTTTCCAAATTTACAGAAGATGCCTTGGGAAGCATAGTGGTGCTCTATGGGCCCTCCAAAAAATGCACCACTTTTGTTCCATAAGGCTCCCAAAAAGGGTTCTGTAGTTTTATGCTTTATAGTCTATTATCGGTTTGTGTGAAATCTTGTTAACGAAAGAGCCAATTAGCACGGTATTCCAGAAATAAACAGTAGGTGTCTTTCTGACAACAGTGGTTCTGTGCGGGCCCCCAAAATTTTGCACCCTTCTGGGTCCCCAAAGCGACCCAAAAAAGGAAGGGAAATGTTTTTATTATATGGGCTATTATCTATTTTTCTCGCTGTTCTTTCGCGAATGGGGCAATCTGCTTTGTATTCTCCAAATTTATAGAAGATGCCTTGGCAAGCAATGTGGTGCTCTGTGGGCCCCCTAAAATATGCACCACTTTTGTTCCATAAGGCTCCCATAAAGGGTTCTGTAGTTTAACGCTTTGTAGTCTATGATCGGTTTGTGAGAAATCTTGTTAATGAAAGGGTCAATTAGCCCGGTATTCCAGAAATAAACAGTAGGTGTCTTGCTAACCACAGTGGTTCTGTGCGGGCCCCCCAAATTTTGCACCTTTCTGGGGTCACTAAACGACCCAAAAAAGGAGGGGAAATGTTTTTGTTTTGTGGGCTTTTATCAGTTTTTCTGGCTGTTCGTTAGCGAAAGGTGCAATCTGCTTGGTATTCTCCAAATCTGTAGAAGATGTCTTGGCAAGTATTGTGGTGCTCTGCGGGCCCCCCAAAATATGCACCACTTTTGTTCCATAAGTCTCCGAAAAAGGGTTTTGTAGAATTATGCTTTAAAGTCACTTATCAGTTTGTGTGAAATCTTTCTAATAAAAGGGCCAATTAGCTCGGTATTCCAGAAATAAACAGTAGGTGTCTTGCTGACAACAATGGTTCTGTGCGGGCCCCCCAAATTTTGCACCCTTCTGGGTCCCCAAAGCGACCCAAAAAAGGAAGGGAAATGTTTTTCTAAAATGGGCTATTATCAATTTTTCTCGCTGTTCTTTCGCGAATGGGTTAATCTGCTCGGTATTCTCCAAATCTATAGAAGATGCCTTGGCAAGTATAGTGGTGCTCTGCGGGGCCCCTAATATATGCACCACTTTTCTTCCATAAGGCTCCGAAAAAGGGTTTTGTAGTTTTATGCTTTATAGTCTATTATCGGTTTGTGTAAAATCTTGTTAACGAAGGGGTCAATTAGCTCGGCATTCCAGAAATAAACAGTAGGTGTCTTGACAACCACAGTGGTTCTGTGCGGGCCCCCCAAATTTTGCGCCCTTCTGGGTCCACAAAGCGACCCAAAAAAAGGAAGGGAAGTTTTTTTGTTATATGAGCTAATATTAGTTTTTCTCACTGTTCGTTACCGAATGGGACAATCTGCTTGGTATTCTCCAAATTTACAGAAGATGCCTTGGAAAGCAGAGTGGTGCTCTGCGGCCCCCAATATATGCACCAGTTTTGTTCCATAAGGCTCCCAAAAAGGGTTCTGTAGTTTTATGCTTTGTAGTCTATTATAGGTTTGTGTGAAATCTTGTTAACGAAAGGGCCAATTAGCTCGGTATTCCAGAAATAAACAGAAGGCGTCTTGCTGACCACAGTGGTTCTGTGCGGGCTCCCAAAATTTTGCACCCTTCTGGGTCCCCAAAACGACCAAAAAAAGGAAGAGAAATATTTTTCTAAAATGGGCTATTATCAATTTTTCTCGCTGTTCTTTCCCGAATGGGGCAATCTGCTTGGTATTCTCCAAATTTATAGAAGATGCCTTGACAAGTATAGTGGTGCTCTGCGGGCCCCCCAAAATATGCATCACTTTTGTTCCATAAGGCTCCCAAAAAGGATTCTGTAGTTTTACGCTTTGTAGTCTATTATCGGTTTGTGTGAAATCTTGTTAATGAAAGGGTCAATTAGCCCGGCATTCCAGAAATAAACAGTAGGTGTCTTGCTAACCACAGTGGTTCTGTGCGGGCCCCCCAAATTTTGCACTCTTCTGGGGTCACAATGCGTCCCAAAAAGGGAAGGGAAATGTTTTTGTTATATGAGCTAATATCAGTTTTTCTCGCTGTTCGTTAGCGAATGGGGCAATCTGCTTGGTATTCTCCAGATTTACAGAAGATGCCTTGGGAAGCAGAGTGGTGCTCTGCGGGCCCCCTAATATATGCACCACTTTTGTTCCATAAGGCTCCCAAAAAGGGTTCTGTAGTTTTATGCTTTGTAGTCTATTATCGGTTTGTGTGAAATCTTGTTAACGAGAGGGCCAATTAGTTCGGTATTCCAGAAATAAACAGTAGGTGTCTTGCTGACCACAGTGGTTCCTTGCGGGCCCCCCAAATTTTGCACCCTTCTGGGCTCCCAAAGCGACCCAAAAAAGCAAGGGAAATGTTTTTGTTATGTGGGCTTTTATCAGTTTTTCTGGCTGTTGGTTAGTGAATTGGGCAACCTGCTTGGTATTTTCCATATTTGCAGAAAGTGCCTTGGGAAGCATAGTGGTGCTCTGCGGGCTCTCCAAAATATGCACCGCTTTTGTTCCATAAGGCTCCCAAAAAGGGTTCTGTGGTTTTATGCTTTATAGTCTATTATCGGTTTGTGTGAAATCTTGTTAACAAAAGGGCCAATTAGCTCGGTATTCCAGACATAAACAGTAGATGTCTTGCTGACAACAGTGGTTCTGTGCGGGCCCTCTCAAATTTTGCACCCTTCTGGGTCCCCAAAGCTACCCAAAAAAGAAAGGGAAATGTTTTTGTTATGTGGGCTTTTATCAGTTTTTCTGGCTGTACGTTAGTGAATTGGGCAATCTGCTTGGTATTTTCCAAATTTACAGAAGATGCCTTGGGAAGCATAGTGGTGCTCTGCGGGCCCTCCAAAATATGCACCACTTTTGTTCCATAAGGCTAACAAAAAAGGTTCTGTAGTTTTATTCTTTATAGTCTGTTTTCGGTTTGTGTGAAATTTTGTTAACGAAAGGGAAAATTAGCTTGGTATTCCAGAAATAAACAGTAGGTGTATTTCTGACAACAGTGGTTCTGTGCGAGCCCCCCAAATTTTGCACCCTTCTGGGTCCCCAAAGCGACCCAAAAAAGGAAGGGAAATGTTTTTCTTATATGGGCTATTATCAATTTTTCTCGCTGTTCTTTCAGGAATGGGGCAATCTGCTTTGTATTCTCCAAATTAATAGAAGATGCCTTGACAAGCATAGTGGTGCTCTGCGGGCCCTCCAAAATATACACCACTTTTGTTCCATATGGCTCCGAAAAAGGGTTTTGTAGAATTATGCTTTAAAGTCTCTTATCAGTTTGTGTGAAATCTTTTTAATGAAAGGGCCAATTAGCTCGGTATTCCAGAAATAAACAGTAGTTGTCTTGCTGACCACAGAGGTTCTGTGCGGCCCCCCCCCCCCCAAATTTTGCACCCTTCTGGGTCCCCAAAGCGACCCAAAAAAGGAAAGGAAATGTTTTTCTAAAATGGGCTATTATCAATTTTTCTCGCTGTTCTTTCAGGAATGGGGCAATCTGCTCGGTATTATCCAAATCTATAGAAGATGCCTTGGCAAGTATAGTGGTGCTCTGCGGGACCCCCAAAATGTGCACCACTTTTGTTCCATAAGGTTCCGAAAAAGGGTTTTGCAGTTTTATGCTTTATAGTCTATTATAGTTTTGTGTGAAATCTTGTTAATGAAGGGGTCAATTAGCTCGGTATTCCAGAAATAAACAGTGGGTGTCTTGCCAACCACAGTGGTTTTGTGCGGGCCCCCCAAATTTTGCGCACTTCTGGGTTCACAAAGCGACCCAAAAAAGGAAGGGTAGCGTTTTTGTTATATGAGCTAATATCAGTTTTTCTCGCTGTTCGTTAGCGAATGGGGCAATCTGCTTGGTTTTCTCCAAATTTACAGAAGATGCCTTGGGAAGCATAGTGGTGCTCTTCGGTGCCTCCAAAATATGCAGCACTTTTGTGCCATAAGGCTCCAAAAAAGGGTTCTGTAGTTTTATGCTTTATAGTCTATTATCTGTTTGTGTGAAATCTTGTTAACGAAAGGGCCAATTAGCTCGGTATTCCAGAAATAAACAGTAGGTGTCTTTCTGACAACAGTGGTTCTGTGCGGGCCCCCCGAATTTTGCACCCTTCTGGGTCCCCAAAGCGACCCAAAAAAGGAAGGGAAATGTTTTTCTTATATGGGCTATTATCAATTTTTCTCGTTGTTCTTTTGCGAATGGGGCGATCTGCTTGGTATTCTCCAAATTTATAGAAGTTGCCTTGGCAAGCATAGTGGTGCTCTGCGGGCCCCCTAAAATATGCACCACTTTTGTTCCATAAGGCTCCCAAAAAGGGTTCTGTAGTTTTATGCTTTGTAGTCTATTATCGGTTTATGTGAAATCTTGTTAACGAAAGGGCCAATTAGCTCGGTATTCCAGAAATAAACAGTAGGTGTCTTGCTGACCACAGTGGTTCTTTGCGGGCCCCCCAAATTTTGCACCCTTCTGTGCTCACAAAGCGACCCATAAAAGCAAGGGAAATGTTTTTGTTATGTGGGCTTTTATCAGTTTTTCTGGCTGTTGGTTAGTGAATTGGGCAATCTGCTTGGTATTTTCCATATTTACAGAAAGTGCCTTGGGAAGCATAGTGGTGCTCTGCGGGCCCTCCAAAATATGCACCGCTTTTGTTCCATAAGGTTCCCAAAATGGTTTCTGTAGTTTTATGCTTTATAGTCTATTATCGGTTTGTGTGAAATCTTGTTAACGAAAGGGCCAATTAGCTCGGTATTCCAGAAATAAACAGTAGGTGTCTTGCAGACAACAGTGGTTCTGTGCGGGAACCCAAAATTTTGCACCCTTCTGGGTCCCCAATGCTACCCGAAAAAGAAAGGCAAATGTTTTTGTTATGTGGGCTTTTATTAGTTTTTCTGGCTGTACGTTAGTGAATTGGGCAATCTGCTTGGTATTTTCGAAATTTACAGAAGATGCCTTGGGAAGCGTAGTGGTGCTCTGCGGGCTCTCCAAAATATGCACCACTTTTGTTCCATAATGCTCCCAAAAAAGGTTCTGTAGTTTTATGCTTTATAGTCTATTTTCGGTTTGTGTGAAATTTTGTTAACGAAAGGGCCAATTAGCTCGGTATTCCAGAAATAAACAGTAGGTGTCTTTCTGACAACAGTGGTTCTGTGCGGGCCCCCCAAATTTTGCACCCTTCTGGGGTCACAAAACGACCCAAAAAAGAACGGGAAATGTTTTTGTTTTGTGGGCTTTTATCAGTTTTTCTGGCTGTTCGTTAGCGAAAGGTCAATCTGCTTGGTATTCTCCAAATCTATAGAAGATGTCTTGGCAAGTATAGTGGTGCTCTGCGGGCCTCCCAAAATATGCACCACTTTTGTTCCATAAGGCTCCGAAAAAGGGTTTTGTAGAATTATGCTTTAAAGTCTCTTATCAGTTTGTGTGAACTCTTTTTAATGAAAGGGCCAATTAGCTCGCTATTCCAGAAATAAACAGTAGGTGTCTTGCTGACCACAGTGGTTCTGTGCGGGCCTATAAAATTGTGCACCCTTCTGGGTCCCCAAAGCGACCCAAAAAAGGAAGGGAAATGTTTTTCTAAAATGGGCTATTATCAATTTTTCTCGCTGTTCTTTCGAGAATGGGGCAATCTGCTTGGTATTCTCCAAATCTATAGAAGATGCCTTGGCAAGTATAGTGGTGCTCTGCGGGCCCCCCAAAATATGCACCACTTTTGTTCCATAAGGCTTCGAAAAAGGGTTTTGTAGGTTTATGCTTTATAGCCTATTATCGGTTTGGGTGAAATTTTGTTAATGAAGGGGTCAATTAGCTCGGTATTCCCGAAATAAACAGTAGGTGTCTTGACAACCACAGTGGTTCTGTGCGGGCCCCCCAAATTTTGCGTCCTTCTGGGTCCACAAAGCGACCCAAAAAAAGGAAGGGAAGTGTTTTAGTTATATGAGCTAATATCAGGTTTTCTCGCCATTCGTTAGCGAATGGGGCAATCTGCTTGGTATTCTCCAAATTTACTGAAGATGCCTTTGGAAGCAGTGTGGTTATCTGCGCCCCCCCCCCCCCCCCAATATATGCACCACTTTTGTTCCATAAGGCTCCCAAAAAGGGTTCTGTAGTTTTATGCTTTGTAGTCTATTATCGGTTTGTGTGAAATCTTGTTAACGAAAGTGCCAATTAGCTTGGTATTCCAGAAATAAACTGTAGGCGTCTTCCTGACCACAGTGGTTCTGTGCGGGCCTCCCAAATTTTGCACCCTTCTGGGTCCCCAAAGCGACCCAAAAAGGAAGGGAAATGTTTTTCTAAAATGGGCTATTATCAATTTTTCTCGCTGTTCTTTCGCGAATGGGGCAATCTGCTTGGTATTCTCCAAATTTATAGAAGATGCCTTGGCAAGTATAGTGGTGCTCTGCGGGCGTCCAAAATATGCACCACTTTTGTTCCATAAGGCTCCCAATAAGAGTTCTGTAGTTTTATGCTTTTTAGTCCATTATCAGTTTGTGTGAAATCTTGTTAATAAAAGGTCCAATTAGCTCCGTGTTCCAGAAATAAAAAGTAGGTGTCTTGCTGACCACAGTGGTTCAATGCGGGCCCCCCAAATTTTGCACCCTTCTGGGTCCACAAAGCGACCCAAAAAAGGAGGGGAAATGGTTTTGTTTTGTTGTCTTTTATCAGTTTTTCTGGCTGTTCGTTAGCGAAAGGTGCAATCTGCTTGGTATTCTCCAAATCTATAGAAGATGTCTTGGCAAGTATAGTGGTGCTCTGCGGGCCCCCCAAAATATGCACCACTTTTGTTCCATAAGGCTCCGAAAAAGGGTTTTGTACAATTATGCTTTAAAGTCTCTTATCAGTTTGTGTGAAATCTTTTTAATGAAAGGGCCAATTAGCTCGGAATTCCAGAAATAAACAGTAGTTGTCTTGCTGACCACAGAAGTTCGGTGCGGGCCCCCCAAATTTTGCACCGTTCTGGGTCCCCAAAGCGACCCAAAAAAGGAAGGGAAATGTTTTTCTAAAATGGGCTATTATCAATTTTTCTCGCTGTTCATTCAGGAATGCGGCAATCTCCTCCGTATTATCCAAATCTATAGAAGATGCCATGGCAAGTATAGTGGTGCTCTTCGGGTCCCCCAAAATGTCCACCACTTTTGTTCCATAAGGCTCCGAAAAAGGGTTTTGTAGTGTTATGCTTTATAGTCCATTATAGGTTTGTGTGAAATCTTGTTAATGAAAGGGTCAATTAGTTCGGTATTCCAGAAATAAACAGTAGGTGTCTTGACAACCACAGTGGTTCTGTTCGGGCCCCCCCAAATTTTGCGCCCTTCTGGGTGCACAAAGCGACCCAAAAAAGGAAGGGAAGTGTTTTTGTTATATGAGCTAATATCAGTTTTTCTCGCTGTTCGTTAGCGAATGGGGCAATCTGCTTGGTTTTCTCCAAATTTACAGAAGATGCCTTGTGAAGCAGAGTGGTGCTCTGCAGGCCCCCCAATATATGCACCAGTTTTGTTCCATAAGGCTCCAAAAAAGGGTTCTGTAGTTTTATGCTTTGTAGTCTATTATCGGTTTAGTTGAAATCTTGTTAACGAAAGTGCCAATTAGCTCGGTATTCCAGAAATAAACTGTAGGCGTCTTGCTGACCACAGTGGTTCTGTGCGGGCCTCCCAAATTTTGCACCCTTCTGGGTCCCCAAAGCGACCCAAAAAGGGAAGGGAAATGTTTTTCTAAAATGGGCTATTATCAATTTTTCTCGCTGTTCTTTCGCGAATGGGGCAATCTGCTTGGTATTCTTCAAATTTATAGAAGATGCCTTGGCAAGTATAGTGGTGCTCTGCGGGCCCCCAAAATATGCACCACTTTTGTTCCATAAGGCTCCCAAAAAGAGTTCTGTAGTTTTATGCTTTATAGTCCATTATCGGTTTGTGTGAAATCTTGTTAATAAAAGGTCCAATTAGCTCCGTATTCCAGAAATAAACAGTAGGTGTCTTGCTGACCACAGTGGTTCAGTGCGGGCCCCCCAAATTTTGCACCCTTCTTGGTCCACAAAGCAACCCAAAAAAGGAAGGGAAATTTTTTTCTAAAATGGGCTATTATCAATTTTTCTCGCTGTTCTTTCCCGAATGGGGCAATCTGCTTGGTATTCTCCAAATTTATAGAAGATGCCTTGACAAGTATAGTGGTGCTCTGCGGGCCCCCCAAAATATGCATCACTTTTGTTCCATAAGGCTCCCAAAAAGGATTCTGTAGTTTTATGCTTTGTAGTCTATTATCGGTTTGTGTGAAATCTTGTTAATGAAAGGGTCAATTAGCCCGGCATTCCAGAAATAAACAGTAGGTGTCTTGCTAACCACAGTGGTTCTGTGTGGGCCCCACAAATTTTGCACCCTTCTGGGGTCACAATGCGACCCAAAAAGGGAAGGGAAATGTTTTTGTCATGCGGGCTTTTATCAATTTTTATGGCTGTTCGTTAGCGAAAGGGTCAATCTGCTTGGTATTCTCCAAATTTACAGAAGATGCATTGGGAAGCATAGTGGGGCTCTGCGGGGCCCGCAAAATATGCACCACTTTTGTTCCATAAGGCTCCGAAAAAGGGTTTTGTAGTTTTATGCTTTATAGCCTATTATCGGTTTGTGTGAAATCTTGTTAATGAAGGGGTCAATTATCTCGGTATTCCAGAAATAAACAGTGGGTGTCTTGCCAACCACAGTGGTTTTGTGCGGGCCCCCCAAATTTTGCGCACTTCTGGGTCCACAAAGCGAACCAAAAAAGGAAGGGTAGCGTTTTTGTTATATGAGCTAAAATCAGTTTTTCTCGCTGTTCGTTAGTGAATGGGGCAATCTGCTTGGTATTCTCCAGATTTACAGAAGATGCCTTGGGAAGCAGAGTGGTGCTCTGCGGGCCCCCTAATATATGCACCACTTTTGTTCCATAAGGCTCCCAAAAAGGATTCTGTAGTTTTATGCTTTGTAGTCTATTATCGGTTTGTGTGAAATCTTGTTAACGAAAGGGCCAATTAGCTCGGTATTCCAGAAATAAACAGTAGGTGTCTTGCTGACCACAGTGGTTCCTTGCGGGCCCCCCAAATTTTGCACCCTTCTGGGCTCCCAAAGCGACCCAAAAAAGCAAGGGAAATGTTTTTGTTATGTGGGCTTTTATCAGTTTTTCTGGCTGTTGGTTAGTGAATTGGGCAACCTGCTTGGTATTTTCCATATTTACAGAAAGTGCCTTGGGAAGCATAGTGGTGCTCTGCGGGCTCTCCAAAATATGCACCGCTTTTGTTCCATAAGGCTCCAAAAAGGGTTCTGTAGTTTTATGCTTTATAGTCTATTATCGGTTTGTGTGAAATCTTGTTAACGAAAGGGCCAATTAGCTCGGTATTCCAGACATAAACAGTAGGTGTCTTGCTGACAACAGTGGTTCTGTTCGGGCCCCCTCAAATTTTGCACCCTTCTGGGTCCCCAAAGCTACCCAAAAAAGAAAGGGAAATGTTTTTGTTATGTGGGCTTTTATCAGTTTTTCTGGCTGCACGTTAGTGAATTGGGCAATCTGCTTGGTATTTTCCAAATTTACAGAAGATGCCTTGGGAAGCATAGTGGTGCTCTGCGGGCCCTCAAAAATCTGCACTACTTTTGTTCCATAAGGCTAACAAAAAAGGTTCTGTAGTTTTATTCTTTATAGTCTGTTTTCGGTTTGTGTGAAATTTTGTTAACGAAAGGGCCAATTAGCTCGGTATTCCAGAAATAAACAGTAGGTGTATTTCTGACAACAGTGGTTCTGTGCGAGCCCCCCAAATTTTGCACCCTTCTGGGTCCCCAAAGCGACCCAAAAAAGGAAGGGAAATGTTTTTCTTATATGGGCTATTATCAATTTTTCTCGCTGTTCTTTCACGAATGGGGCAATCTGCTTTGTATTCTCCAAATTAATAGAAGATGCCTTGACAAGCATAGTGGTGCTCTGCGGGCCCCCCAAAATATACACCACTTTTGTTCCATATGGCTCCGAAAAAGGGTTTTGTAGAATTATGCTTTAAAGTCTCTTATCAGTTTGTGTGAAATATTTTTAATGAAAGGGCCAATTAGCTCGGTATTCCAGAAATAAACAGTAGTTGTCTTGCTGACCACAAAGGTTCTGTGCGGCCCCCCCCCCCCCCAAATTTTGCACCCTTCTGGGTCCCCAAAGCGACCCAAAAAAGGAAAGGAAATGTTTTTCTAAAATGGGCTATTATCAATTTTTCTTGCTGTTCTTTCAGGAATGGGGCAATCTGCTCGGTATTATCCAAATCTATAGAAGATGCCTTGGCAAGTATAGTGGTGCTCTGCGGAACCCCCAAAATGTGCACCACTTTTGTTCCATAAGGTTCCGAAAAAGGGTTTTGCAGTTTTATGCTTTATAGTCTATTATAGGTTTGTGTGAAATCTTGTTAATGAAGGGGTCAATTAGCTCGGTATTCCAGAAATAAACATTAGGTGTCTTGACAACCACAGTGGTTCTGTGCGGGCCCCCCAAATTTTGCGCCCTTCTGGGTCCACAAAGCGACCCAAAAAAGGAAGGGAAGTGTTTTTGTTATATGAGCTAATATCAGTTTTTTTCGCTGTTCGTTAGCGAATGGGGCAATCTGCTTGGTTTTCTTCAAATTTACAGAAGATGCCCTGGGAAGCAGAGTGATGCTCTGCAGGCCCCCCAATATATGCACCAGTTTTGTTCCATAAGGCTCCCAAAAAGGGTTATGTAGTTTTATGCTTTGTAGTTTATTATCGGTTTGTGTGAAATCTTTTTAACGAAAGGGCTAATTAGCTCGGTATTCCAGAAATGAAGAGTAGGTGTCTTGCTGACCACAGTGGTTCTGTGCGGGCCCCCCAAATTTTGCACCCTTCTGGGCTCACAAAGCGACCCAAAAAAGGAAGGGAAATGTTTTTGTTATGTGGGCTTTTATCAGTTTTTCTGGCTGTTCGTTAGTGAATTGGGCAATCTGCTTGGTATTTTCCAAATTTACAGAAGATGCCTTGGGAAGCATAGTGGTGCTCTTCGGGGCCTCCAAAATATGCAGCACTTTTGTTCCATAAGGCTCCAAAAAAGGGTTCTGTAGTTTTATGCTTGATAGTCTATTATCTGTTTGTGTGAAATCTTGTTAACGAAAGGGCCAATTAGCTCGGTATTCCAGAAATAAACAGTAGGTGTCTTTCTGACAACAGTGGTTCTGTGCGGGCCCCCCAAATTTTGCACCCTTCTGGGTCCCCAAAGCGACCCAAAAAAGGAAGGGAAATGTTTTTCTTATATGGGCTATTATTAATTTTTCTCGCTGTTCTTTCACGAATGGGGCAATCTGCTTTGTATTCTCCAAATTTATAGAAGATGCCTTGACAAGCATGGTGGTGCTCTGCGGGCCCCCTAAAATATGCACCACTTTTGTTCCATAAGGCTCCCAAAAAGGGTTCTGTAGTTTTATGCTTTGTAGTCTATTATCGGTTTATGTGAAATCTTGTTAACGAAAGGGCCAATTTGCTCGGTATTCCAGAAATAAACAGTAGGTGTCTTGCTGACCACAGTGGTTCTTTGCGGGCCCCCAAATTTTGCACCCTTCTGTGCTCACAAAGCGACCCATAAAAGCAAGGGAAATGTTTTTGTTATGTGGGCTATTATCAATTTTTCTCGCTGTTCTTTTGTGAATGGGGCGATCTGCTTGGTATTCTCCAAATTTATAGAAGATGCCTTGGCAAGCATAGTGGTGCTCTGCGGGCCCCATAAAATATGCACCACTTTTGTTCCATAAGGCTCCCAAAAAGGGATCTGTAGTTTTATGCTTTGTAGTCTATTATCGGTTTATGTGAAATCTTGTTAACGAAAGGGCCAATTTGCTCGGTATTCCAGAAATAAACAGTAGGTGTCTTGCTGACCACAGTGGTTCTTTGCGGGCCCCCAAATTTTGCACCCTTCTGTGCTCACAAAGCGACCCATAAAAGCAAGGGAAATGTTTTTGTTATGTGGGCTTTTATCAGTTTTTCTGGCTGTTGGTTAGTGAATTGGGCAATCTGCTTGGTATTTTCCATATTTACAGAAAGTGCCTTGGGAAGCATAGTGGTGCTCTGCGGGCCCTCCAAAATATGCACCGCTTTTGTTCCATAAGGTTCCCAAAAAAGGTTCTGTAGTTTTATGCTTTATAGTCTATTATCGGTTTGTGTGAAATCTTGTTAACGAAAGGTCCAATTAGCTCGGTATTCCAGAAATAAACAGTAGGTGTCTTGCTGACCACAGTGGTTCTTTGCGGGCCCCCCAAATTTTGCACCCTTCTGTGCTCATAAAGCGACCCATAAAAGCAAAGGAAATGTTTTTGTTATGTGGGCTTTTATCAGTTTTTCTGGCTGTTGGTTAGTGAATTGGGCAATCTGCTTGGTATTTTCCATATTTACAGAAAGTGCCTTGGGAAGCATAGTGGTGCTCTGCGGGCCCTCCAAAATATGCTCCGCTTTTGTTCCATAAGGCTCCCAAAAAGGGTTCTGTAGTTTTATGCTTTATAGTCTATTATCGGTTTGTGTGAAATCTTGTTAACGAAAGGGTCAATTAGCTCGTTATTCCAGAAATAAACAATAGGTGTCTTGCTGACAACAGTGGTTCTTTGCGGGCCCCCCAAATTTTGCACCCTTCTGGGTCCCCAATGCTACCCAAAAAAGAAAGGGAAATGTTTTTGTTATGTGGGCTTTTATCAGTTTTTCTGGCTGTACGTTAGTGAATTGGGCAATCTGCTTGGTATTTTCCAAATTTATAGAAGATGCCTTGGGAAGCATAGTGGTGCTCTGCGGGCCCTCCATAATATGCACCACTTTTGTTCCATAAGGCTCCCAAAAAAGGTTCTGTAGTTTTATGCTTTATAGTCTATTTTCGGTTTGTGTGAAATTTTGTTAACGAAAGGGCCAATTAGCTCGGTATTCCAGAAATAAACAGTAGGTGTCTTTCTGACAACAGTGGTTCTGTGCGGGCCCCCCAAATTTTGCACCCTTCTGGGTCCCCAAAGCGACCCAAAAAACGAAGGGAAATGTTTTTCTTATATGGGCTATTATCAATTTTTCTCGCTGTTCTTTCACGAATGGGGCAATCTGCTTTGTATTCTCCAAATTTATAGAAGATGCCTTGACAAGCATGGTGGTGCTCTGCGGGCCCCCTAAAATATGCACCACTTTTGTTCCATAAGGCTCCCAAAAAGGGTTCTGTAGTTTTACGCTTTGTAGTCTATTATCGGTTTGAGTGAAATCTTGTTAACGAAAGGGCCAATTAGCTCGGTATTCCAGAAATAAACAGTAGGTGTCATTCTGACAACAGTGGTTCTGTGCGGGCCCCCAAATTTTGCACCCTTCTGGGTCCCCAAAGCGACCCAAAAAAGGAAGGAAAATGGTTTTCTTTTGCGGTCTTTTATCAGTTTTTCTGGCTGTTCGTTAGCGAAAGGTGCAATCTGCTTGGTATTCTCCAAATCTATAGAAGATGTCTTGGCAAGTATTGTGGTGCTCTGCGGGCCCCCCAAAATATGCACCACTTTTGTTCCATAAGGCTCCGAAAAAGGGTTTTGTAGAATTATGCTTTAAAGTCTCTTATCAGCTTGTGTGAAATCTTTTTAATGAAAGGGCCAATTAGCTCGATATTCCAGAAATAAACAGTAGTTGTCTTGCTGACCACAGAGGTTCTGTGCGGGCCCCCCAAATTTTGCACCGTTCTGGGTCCCCAAAGCGACCCAAAAAAGGAAGGGAAATGTTTTTCTAAAATGGGCTATTATCAATTTTTCTCACTGTTCTTTCACGAATGGGGCAATCTGCTCGGTATTATCCAAATCTACAGAAGATGCCTTGGCAAGTATAGTGGTGCTCTGCGGGCCCCCCAAAATATGCACCACTTTTGTTCCATAAGGCTCCGAAAAAGGGTTTTGTAGTTTTATGCTTTATAGTCTATTATAGGTTTGTGTGAAATCTTGTTAATGAAGGGGTCAATTATCTCGGTATTCCAGAAATAAACAGTAGGTGTCTTGACAACCACAGTGGTTCAGTGCGGGCCCCCCAAATTTTGCGCCCTTCTGGGTCCACAAAGCGACCCAAAAAAGGAAGGAAAGTGTTTTTGTTATAATGGCTAATATCAGTTTTTCCCACTGTTCGTTAGCGAATGGGGCAATCTGCTTGGTTTTCTCCAAATTTACAGAAGATGCCTTGGGAGGCAGAGTGGAGCTCTGCGGGCCCTCCAAAATATGCACCACTTTTGTTCCATAAGGCTCCCAAAAAAGGTTCTGTAGTTTTATGCTTTATAGTCTATTTTCGGTTTGTGTGAAGTTTTGTTAACGAAAGGGCCAATTAGCTCGGATTTCCAGAAATAAACAGTAGGTGTCTTTCTGACAACAGTGGTTTTGTGCGGGCCCCCCAAATGTTGCACCCTTCTGGGTCCCCAAAGCGACCCAAAAAAGGAAGGGAAATGTTTTTCTTATATGGGATATTATCAATTTTTCTCGCTGTTCTTTCACGAATGGGGCAATCTGCTTTGTATTCTCCAAATTTATAGACGTTGCCTTGACAAGCATACTGGTGCTCCGCAGGCCCCCTAAAATATGCACCACTTTTGTTCCATAAGGCTCCCAAAAAGGGTTCTGTAGTTTTAAGCTTTGTAGTCTGTTATCGGTTTGTGTGAAATCTTGCTAACGAAAGGGCTAATTAGCTCGGGATTCCAGAAATGAACAGTAGTTGTCTTGCTGACCACAGTGGTTCTTTGCATAAGCCTACACCGCCCCTCCCGTCGTCATTACCAGGTCGTGTTCGTGCAACTAATGGGTGGTATCCCTCTAATTTGAATGAGATGTTTTCATTAATGGTAAAAGTTTCTGTCAGGCTTATTATGTTAAACTGATTGGAGTCACTTTGTAGGTTGCACAAGAGATCCTTTAGAGGTTCCCAATGTGCATTTAAACTGCGACAGTTTAAATTAAAGAGTGAGAAGGTTTTATGCTTTAATGTAGCGATCGCCTTAAAGTCTTGTGGTGTGTAATAATTCCAATTGTGGGCAGTTATGTTGAAGGGTGAATCAAACTCATATTCGGGGTCACTCGCGGTATGTTCATTGAGAAGCTTTGGGAAGTTATACCTATTTTGTCTCTGGATCTCATTTAGTGTGAGTTTGTTAGCCATGGGTAATCGTAATTGAAGAGATCTCTAGAATGTGCAAGAACATAAGTATAATCCATGTTTTAGAACTCATAAACTGTACGTTGCAAGCCGGGTATATTTTCAGTTGCGAGAAAAGAGATATTACAGAGATGTGGAGAAAGATAAGTGAGAAAGAAAAAAGTAATATAAAGTGTGTAGGGACCATATACATCGGTCAGGAAATCCTGTGAGAGGGTAATAGATCATAAATCATGACTGTATAACCAGTTTCGCTCAGGTTTCGACTAGGATATGTCGGTAAGAGCGTATGAGGTAATGTACAATACATGGGACTCGTGGGCATCGATCCAGACTAGGAATCACAACTAAGAACAATAGGCTGGACGGCTTCGATTGAAATACTATCGATATGTGTAAAAATGAACAACACGTATATACCTATATACACATAGAAGTTGAAGGTTATATACAACACCGAGAAGTCAAGTGGTAACGTAGATCTACTCTATTCTATTACAAATGATTGAAGACTGAGGAGAGGACAAATGATGATGTAGTTATGTGCAAGTAGATTTGTTCTGTCATAAATTGTTGAAGATCACTCACAAGTTCATAACAAAACAATCTTTTTGCACAGAATTCAAGCTTGCAAAAGAAAAAAAAAATCTACCACTCTGGGGAGAGGACAAATGACAATGTACCTATCGTCAAGTAGATCTGCTCCATCATAAGTCATTGGAGACTATCCGTAGGCGATAGTGTAGTTATGTGCCAACATATCTGTGCTACCATAAATTATCCGGGACAACTCATAGACATTCCCCACCAGTTCACAACAGGACAGTCATTTTAAGCATTCTTAAGGCACTCTCTCAAATTCAGAGTTCCAAAAAGTTACCACGCTGAGGAAAGGACAAATGACAATGTACGTATATGCAATTGGATCTACTCTTTCATAAATCGTTGGGGACAACTCATAGACGTTCCCCAGCAATTTATAATAAAGTAATCCTATCAAACAAATTCAGACTTCCAAGAAATAATCTACCACGCTGAGAAAAGGACAAGTGCAATGCAGCTATTACAGATAGACCTGTTCTATTATAACTTAGTGTAGACAACCTACAGGCACTCCCCACCAGTTCATAACAAAACAGTCCTTCAGGACAAATTCAAACTATTAAGAAATAACCTGCCACGCTGAAGGACGGTCGAATATCAGTGTACTTATGTGCAAATAAATATGATCGGTTATAAATTATTGGAGAGTACCCATAGGCACTCTCCAACAATTCAGAACAAGACAATCCTTGAGAACAAAATTCAGACTTCCAAAGGAATAATCTACCACGCTGTGGGAAGGACAAGTGCAATTAGATACATTCTGACATAACCCAACGAGGACTACCCATGGGCACACTCTCCAATTATGAGTTCCAAAATTGTACTTATATGGAAATGGATCTACTCCATCATAAATTGTTGGAGACAACCCATAGGCGTTCCCCAACAATTCATAATAAAGCAATCCTTTCAAACAAAATCAGACTTCCAAGAAATAATCTACCGCGCTGAGAAAACGACAAATTGCAATGTAGCTATGTACAAATAGACCTGTTCTATCATAACTCAGTGGAGACAACCCACAAGCATCCCCAGCAGTATATAACAAGACAGTCCTTCAGAACCAATTCAAACTTTCAAAGAAGTAATAATCTGCCACGCAGAAGGACGGACGAATGACAATGTGATTATTTTCAACTAAATCTGCTCGGTTATAATTTGATGGAGAGTACCCATAGGCACTCTCCGACAATTCACAACAAAACAATCTTTTTGAACCAATTTCTGACTTCCAAAAAAATGATCTACCACTTTGAGGAAAGGACAAGCCACAATGTACTTGTATGCATATAGATCTGCTCCATCATAAATTGTCGGGGACAACCCACAGGTGTTCTCCAACAATTCATATTAAATCAATCCTTTCGAGCAAAGTCAGACTTCCAAGAAATAATCTACCATAGCCATGTACAAATAGACCTGTTCAATCATAACCCATAGGTGTTCTTCATCAATTCATAATAAAGCAATCCTTTCGAACAAATTCAGACTTCCAGGATATAATCTACCACACTGGGAAAAGGACAAGTGGCAATGTAGCTATATACAAATAGACCTGTACTATCATGACTTAATGAAGAAAAAATAAACCATCATACTGAAGAAGGACAGGATCTGTAGTTTTATGCTTTGTAGTCTATTATCGGTTTGTGTGAAATCTTGTTAACGAAAGTGCCAATTAGCTCGGTATTCCAGAAATAAACTGTAGGCGTCTTGCTGACCACAGTGGTTCTGTGCGGGCCTCCCAAATTTTGCACCCTTCTGGGTCCCCAAAGCGACCCAAAAAGGGAAGGGAAATGTTTTTCTAAAATGGGCTATTATCAATTTTTCTCGCTGTTCTTTCGAGAATGGGGCAATCTGCTTGGTATTCTCCAAATTTATAGAAGATGCCTTGGCAAGTATAGTGGTGCTCTGCGGGCCCTCCAAAATATGCACTACTTTTGTTCCATAAGGCTCCCAAAAAGAGTTCTGTAGTTTTATGCTTTATAGTCCATTATCGGTTTGTGTGAAATCTTGTTAACGAAAGGGCTAATTAGCTCGGTATTCCAGAAATGAACAGTGGGTGTCTTGCTGACCACAGTGGTTCTTTGCGGGCCCCCCAAATTTTGCACCCTTCTGGGCTCACAAAGCGACCCAAAAAAGGAAGGGAAATGTTTTTGTTATGTGGGCTTTTATCAGTTTTTCTGGCTGTTCGTTAGTGAATTGGGCAATCTGCTTGGTATTCTCCAACTTTATAGAAGATGCCTTGGCAAGCATAGTGGTGCTCTGCGGGCCCCCTAAAATATGCACCACTTTTGTTCCATAAGGCTCCCAAAAAGGGGTCTGTAGTTTTATGCTTTGTAGTCTATTATCGGTGTGTGTGAAATCTTGTTAACGAAAGGGCCAATTAGCTCGGTATTCCAGAAATAAACAGTAGGTGTCTTTCTGACAACAGTGGTTCTGTGCGGGCCCCCCAAATTTTGCACCCTTCTGGGTCCCCAAAGCGACCCAAAAAAGGAAGGGAAATGTTTTTCTTATATGGGCTATTATCAATTTTTCTCGTTGTTCTTTTGCGAATGGGACGATCTGCTTGGTATTCTCCAAATTTATAGAAGATGCCTTGGCAAACATAGTGGTGCTCTGCGGGCCCCCTAAAATATGCACCACTTTTGTTCCATAAGGCTCCCAAAAAGGGTTCTGTAGTTTTATGCTTTGTAGTCTATTATCGGTTTGTGTGAAATCTTGTTAATGAAAGCGTCAATTAGCCCGGTAATCCAGAAATAAACAGTAGGTGTCTTGCTAACCACAGTGGTTCTGTGCGGGCCCCCCAAATTTTGCACCCTTCTGGGGTCACAAAACGACCTAAAAAAGGAGGGGAAATGTTTTTGTTTTGTGGGCTTTTATCAGTTTTTCTGGCTGTTCGTTAGTGAAAGGTGCAATCTGCTTGGTATTCTCCAAATCTATAGAAGATGTCTTGGCAAGTATAGTGGTGCTCTGGGGGCCCCCCAAAATATGCACCACTTTTGTTCCATAAGGCTCCGAAAAAGGGTTTTGTAGAATTATCCTTTAAAGTCTCTTATCAGTTTGTGTGAAATCTTTTTAATGAAAGGGCCAATTAGCTCGCTATTCCAGAAATAAACAGTAGTTGTCTTGCTGACCACAGAGGTTCGGTGCGGGCCCCCCAAATTTTGCACCCTTCTGGGTCCCCAAAGCGACCCAAAAAAGGAAGGGAAATGTTTTTCTAAAATGGGCTATTATCAATTTTTCTCGCTGTTCTTTCGTGAATAGGGCAATCTGCTTGGTATTCTCCAAATCTATAGAAGATGCCTTGGCAAGTATAGTGGTGCTCTGCGGGCCCCCAAAATATGCACCACTTTTGTTCCATAAGGCTTCGAAAAAGGGTTTTGTAGTTTTATGCTTTATAGCCTATTATCGGTTTGTGTGAAATCTTGTTAATGAAGAGGTCAATTAGCTCGGTATTCCAGAAATAAACAGTAGGTGTCTTGACAACCACAGTGGTTCTGTGCTGGCCCCCCAAATTTTGCGCCCTTCTGGGTCCACAAAGCGACCCAAAAAAGGAAGGGAAGTGTTTTTGTTATATGAGCTAATATCAGTTTTTCTCGCTGTTCATTAGCGAATGGGGCAATCTGCTTGGTATTCTCCAAATTTACAGAAGATGCCTTGGGAAGCAGAGTGGTGCTTTGCGCCCCCCCCCCCCCCCAATATATGCACCACTTTTGTTCCATAAGGCTCCCAAAAAGGGTTCTGTAGTTTTATGCTTTGTAGCCTATTATCGGTTTGTGTGAAATCTTGTTAACGAAAGTGCCAATTAGCTCGGTATTCCAGAAATAAACTGTAGGCGTCTTGCTGACCACAGTGGTTCTGTGCGGGCCTCCCAAATTTTGCACCCTTCTGGGTCCCCAAAGCGACCTAAAAAGGGAAGGGAAATGTTTTTCTTAAATGGGCTATTATCAATTTTTCTCGCTGTTCTTTCGCGAATGTGGCAATCTACTTGGTATTCTCCAAATTTATAGAAGATGCCTTGGCAAGTATAGTGGTGCTCAGCTGGCCCCCAAAATATGCACCACTTTTGTTCCATAAGGCTCCCAAAAAGAGTTCTGTAGTTTTATGCTTTATAGTCCATTATCGGTTTGTGTGAAATCTTGTTAATAAAAGGTCCAATTAGCTCCGTATTCCAGAAATAAACAGTTGGTGTCTTGCTGACCACAGTGGTTCAGTGCAGGCCCCCCAAATTTTGCACCCTTCTGGGTCCACAAAGCGACCCAAAAAAGGATGGGAAATGTTTTTGTTATATGGCCTAATATTAATTTTTCTCGTTGTTCGTTCGTGAAAGGGGCAATCTGCTTGGTATTCTCCAAATCTATAGAAGATGTCTTGGCAAGTATAGTGGTGCTCTGCGGGCCCCCAAAATATGCACCACTTTTTTCCATAAGGCTCCGAAAAAGTATTTTGTAGTTTTATGCTTTATAGTCTATTGTCGATTTGTGTGAAATCTTGTTAACGAAAGGGCCCATTAGGTCGGTATTCCAGAAATAAACAGTAGGGGTCTTGGTGACCACAGTGGTTCTGTGCGGGCCCCCCAAATTTTGCACCCTTCGGGAGTCACACAGCGACCCAAAAAGGGAAGGGAAATGTTTTTGTTATGTGGGCTTTTATCAATTTTTATGGCTGTTCGTTAGCGAAAGGGGCAATCTGCTTGGTATTCTCCAAGTTTACAGAAGATGCATTGGGAAGCATAGTGGTGCTCTGAGTGCCCCCCAAAAATGCACCACTTTTGTTCCATAAGGCTCCCAATAAGGGTTCTGTATTTTTATCCTTTATAGTCTGTTATCTATTTGTGTGAAATCTTGTTAGAGAAAGGGTCAATTAGTTCGGTATTCCAGAAATAAGCAGTAGGCATCTTGCTAACCACAGTGGTTCTGTGCGGGCCTCCCAAATTTTGAACCCTTCTGGGTCCACAAAGCAACCCAATAAAGGAAGGGAAATTTTTTTGTTATATGGGCTATTATCAGTTTTTCTGATTGATTGTTAGCAAAGGAGGCAATCTGCTTGGTGTTCTCCAGATTTATAGATAGGTCCTTGGGAAGCATGTTGGTGCTTTGCGGGCCCCCCGAAATATGTACCCATTTTGTGCCATAAAGCTCCCAAGAGGGATTCTGTGATTTTTGGATTCACAATTTATTATCGGTTTGTCTAAAATCTTGTTAGAGAAATGGTCAATTAGCTCGATATTCCCTTAGTAGACAACAGGTGTCTTGCTACGGACAGTGGTACTGTGCGGGCCCCCCAAATTATGCGCCCTTTCGGGTCCACAGGGCATCCCAAAAGGAATGGAAATGGCTTTGTTACTTGGGCTATTATCAGTTTTTTTTTCGCTGTTCGTTAGCGAATGGGGCAATCTGCTTGGTATTCTCCAAATTTATAGATGGTGCCTTGGGAAACATAGTGGTGCTCTGCGGGCCCCTCAAAATATGCACCCCTTTTGTGCCATTAGGCTCCCAAAAAGGGTTATGTCAATTTTTTGCTTTGTGGTCTATTATCGGTTTGTGTGAAATCGTGTTAGAGAAAGGGTCAATTAGCTCGGTATTCCCGTGATGAACAGTGTTTGGCTTGGTAGCCAACAGTTATTAGATGAACCATACACATGGAGAATTTTCTTCACACAATATATACATTACAATGGATGGCATACCATCCATCCCTCTCTACTCCCTGACAGGTGGTAATTGTGGACGGACATACAGACGGACAGAAGACGGAAGCAGGACAACTCGCAGTTAATAGTCATTAGGTGAATTATATTCGGGAAAGAAAAAAAAGAAAAAAATAATATATATATTATAATGGCTGGCATGCCACCTGCCCTCCCTGCCCTCCCTGCCATCAGGTAACTCACGGTTTATCCAATCACTATATATATATATATATATATACTTCATCAAATATTTTATATAACTTCGTGAAGTCTTCATCAATTTGCCGTTTTTTCCTTTATTTGGTACGACATCTTTCCTTGGAATTCTTTTAGTCGGCATAAACATACACTTCATCAAATATTTTATATAACTTCGTCAATTTGCCGATTTTTTCCTTTTCGCGGCAAATTGACGAAGTTATATATGTAGATAGATATACTTTATTCAGTAGCATGTGTATAATACTGAGTAATGCATTTGATATAAACAAAAACATATAATACGTGCTGCTGGGACATGGCATAGCCAGATTAGCTGTCTACCTGCCATCACCCTAAAAACTAGAACTAAGTTACATTAAATTTAATTCAATTCAGACCAGGCTACGTTTTCCGTTTGAACCCTCAAAACTTAAGACTGAAGTACAGCAAACAGAAAATAAAGTAGGCGACTGTAAACTGGTAATGGAAGTACTTTCAAAAACCTGGCTTACCCTACCAACTAAACGAGAATTTCACACTAATAATAGGTCAATCTGACTGATATCTGCAGATAAGAGAGCTGAGTAACGAAGTAATTAATTTTGAGTACAACAAAGATTTGAACGGCGCTATGTACCTTAGGCTGACAGATTCTGACAATCATGGCACCAGCTCCAGTTTTTGAGGGGCAACTCATGATGGAAGTCACTGTTGGTGTTCCGATTTCTCAAATTGGAAAGACTTTCTAATTTGAGAAATCTGAACGTTGGGTCACATGTCGTTATCACTAATTTGCAACGCCTTTATAGAGGGGTTAGTATAAAAGGAGCCCGTTACAAATAGAAATGGTTTATTATCTAATCACCTTCAAATTTATGAACATAAACATGGGCAGGGAAGCCAAGTTAAACGAGATATAAATATATATACAATACTTTATAAGTACCTTAGTAGGTATAAAGTGTGGATTTAAGGGCAGATGTATAAAACAATGTACACGTAAACTTACATGTACGTGTACCTCCATAAGGATTCAGTGTTAAATCGTGTACAGAGTGTAAAAACTGTTGTTTTTACATAGCGTCCCAGAAGCCGCAATCGTTTTTGACCCGATCGGATCGCATCTTAGACCATTCAAACAGCTGTTGGCGAACGAGTGTGAAATCGACGCATCGCTCGGAAGGAAAAATGTACGAAATTCGAAGAAAACATCAACTTAAAATTTTTTTTCAATGTTCTCATCGCGGATCAGACCTTCGATCAATCGTTGGCGAACACCGGCAAAAAACGATTTGCGACTTCTAGGGCAGCATCAAAAATGTGTTTTGCGGCTTCTAGCACACCGACATTTGCGATTACATTCCAGACGGTCGAGGGTGCAATCCGATCGGTGAAAACGATTTGCGGATTCTAGGACAGGAAAAATCGATCTCAAAACGTTTTCTCGACGTTCGCCAACAGTGCGAAGTGGGTGTAAAGTGAAGTTACTCGTCGAGGATTTTTTTCCAAATTAAACGGAAAAAACTCGAGTTTGGAAAATTAGAACCGATGGAAATCGTCCGTCCACGTTTGTCATCGCTGTGACGCGATCGAGAACTGATGAAATCATTTGAGGGAACTGACGAAAACGTGAAATCGTCGCGAGTTTTGTGAGGTGAATCGTAATAGCATCGCGAGATTCGCAAGAGGAAATAAAAAAGTGATTGATATATCTATAAGAGAGAAAAAAATATATATAAATAAATAGTTATTTAAAAAAAAAATTAAAAAAAATAATAAATATCGAATCGAATAGATAATAAAATATACGTAAATCATGAACGATTCCCAGATAATAAGAGCAAGGTTTCTTTTAAAAATGCTGATGAGAGCAACTAGGTTGCCTCTTGTTAGAACGATGCGTTGGGTGCGGGGATCATCTAGACTTCGATCATGAGGATCATTCGTGTCTGATGATGGAAAGGGAAGATATGGTCCTCAAGTATGCGTTCGAATCGACGATGTGATCAAGTTTTGGAGGAGAGTACTCTTCTGTAATGGGCGAGATAAGCCCACCGGTTCGGAAGAAATGAAATTGGCACGTAGAAGTCTGACTTTAGAAGACAGGGGATGCGTCTTGAAATTATTACTGGAGGAAGCATACATCTAAGTTTTCTCGTTGATATAAATAAGGAGAATAGAAAATAAAAAAATAAATACACACATAAATTTTTATCTAATATTAGAAAAAAAATGGGAACCAGAAATAAATTGTATCCGACGTTAGATGACGACGAGGATGAGAAGCCGAACGGCATTTTGTCAACGGTGCCGTCGCCAGAAGAAAAACAAAAAGGAGAGAGGTATCGCATCTATCAAATCAGTAGAATCCAATTGTGTCTGACTCTAGAGAGAGATTCTCGTTGTTCTCTCAAGAAGAAGTATTTGCGTCTCGTGAAATTCATCAACGCTGTCGACACGACACTCATCACGGTTTCCATGGGTTTACTCGCAGCTGGCATCAGATTGTTGTCTACCGCGGTCGGCGTTCCGATCATGTTGACCATAGAAGGAGTGGCTCTCGCCACCGGATTGTTTAGCATGCTCAGAAACGTTTTGAGTAGGAAATTATATCTGAAGGCTAGGAAACACGAAAAGATTCGCGTCTTGGCCGACTCCAAGATCGATATGATATCTGAAATGATCTCGATGGCATTGAAAGACGGTAGGATATCGGACGGGGAATACTTCACGATATTGAGTGAGAAAACGAAATACGATGCTATGAAAGAAGCTGTGAGAATCAAGACTTCTCAGATCATCAAGGAGGAGATGAAGGATTCTCTTGTGGAAAAGGGGAGGAAAGAGGTCAGGGAGGAATTCGGCAAGTTGATAGAACTAAAGAGCAGCGATTGAAAAAAAAATATATATATAATAAGAACAGAATTTTAAAAAAAAAATATTAAATTTATACATAAAAAAAAAATTAATGCGAAATTAATTTAAATAACCTTCAAAAAATGTATTGCGTAAAGTGTAAGAGAGTTACCAAGATGGATAATGCTCGAGAAGTACAAACTAAAAACGACAGACAGATGCTTCATGGAATTTGCATTTGTGTGGTTTGAGCAAGACTCGATTTGTCAAAAAAAAAAAAATGAGCAGAGGCAAAGGCGTCGTGAATAAAATGATCAATAATTTACCTTTCGAAATGCATCTGCCTGGTCACAGTTTCACGGGTCCCGGAATGAAATTGAGCGAGAGACTCAATGCCGATCCGATTCCTAAATCTTGGAGCAAACCCGTGAATAGGGTGGACGCGACCGCGTATGATCACGATCTGTGCAATGCCGAACATCCCGACACTAAGACTCGCAAAGACGTCTGTGATAAAAACATGTTGGCGAAATTGAGAGGTATATCGAATCTGACCAGGAGAGAGAAGATAGAACGTTCGCTGGTCGGCAATCGATTATTGATGAGCGAATTGGCTGAGGAGTTACACAAACCCATCGTTCATAAATTTCGAAAGAGAAGGTGTTCGTGAAGGGTTTGGATGACATTTGGTCTGCCGACTTGGTCGACATGAGATCGTTTTCGAATTGGAACGAGGGTGTTAAATATCTATTGACGGTCATCGACGTGTTTTCCAAATACGGTTGGATCAGAGCTTTGAAGAATAAATTGGGACCTTGCATCGCCGAGGCTCTGAGGAGCGTGTTCGACTCGTCTTCTCGAAAACCGAATAAATTGTGGGTGGATAAGGGAAAGGAATTCTACGACAAGGACGTTTGTCGATTAGTCAACCTTTACTCGATCGAAAATGAAGAGAAAGCCAGCATCATGGAATGTTGGAATCGAACGATGAAGGAAAAGATGTACAGATACATCACAGAGAATTCGACCAAGAAATACATATACGCTCTGAAAGGTTTGATCGAAGATTGCAACAACATGCAACACAGATCGATCAATATGACTTCCATGGAAGCTAACGATCCTCGAAACGAAAAACGGGTCTACGAGAATCTGTATCCTGGGAGATCTAAGATTAGGAAGAAGTCTAGACCGCCAAAATTTGCAGTCGGCGATCGAGTGAGAATCTACGCTTATAAGAAGCACTTTGAAAAGGGTTACACGCCTGGATGGACCTCAGAAATCTTCATGATTTCACACCGATCTGGTGACTTACGAAATCGAAGCTTTGGATGGCGAAGAGATCATTGGAAAATTTTACGAACAACAATTGCAGAAGACGAAGTTTTAATAAAGAATTTTTTTTTTTTATTTACTCCCTTCAACATTTTCTTGTTTACACATATATATATATAAAGGAGAGAAAAAAATAATAATAATAAAAAATAATTAAAACTATCTTTTAGATAAAAAAAAAAGCAAGCTAATTAATAAACAAAAAACACAAAACCTTCAAAAATAGCAAATATACCAGATATCGCACAAAGCATAGTGAAAGATGAAAGTATTCTAGAATACAAGGTTCACGAATACGAACCGATAACAAGAACGAGTTTCAACAATGCGGGAGTGATAAGAATCAACGTCGAAGCCCAAAATCTATTCATTCATCCTAGCGAGAGTTACATAGTTGTACAAGGACATCTCACCAAGGAAGATGTTACCGAATACGTCAAGGACGACACGGTTACTCTAACCAATAAGGCATCATGCATCTATTCAGTAATATAAAATACTTGCTATCCAGACAAGAGATAGAATCTGTGTTTCATCCCTGTCAGGCCACCACGATGTTCGGACTCTTGACATATCCGGATGATTTTTCGAAATCCAGAGGACTTAATCAGTTGTGGATCAGAGACACCGTCGGCCCTGCTTGCGCCGGCGCCGCCACGATATTCGACTACGTCGTCAAGACGTCCAGACCCAAAGGAACGTTTTCGCTCAGGATACCTTCGAAACACATCTTCGGGTTCGCAGACGATTACAACAAGATCATGTATGGATTCAAACACAATCTAACGTTGATTCAAAAGGGAAACGATGATGCGATAGTGAGACTCCCCGCAACTGATGCGCGTAAGTTAACTCTACACAAGATATCGTGGTTCGTTCTGCACCTGCAGCCTTTGATCGTGGAAAAAACGCATCTCTACAAGATCATAGAATCAAAGAGTAAATTACCCGTGGGATTTAGAATGAGACAGTGCGACACGGCTAGCATTCCACTTTCCATGAAGCACTTCGATTGGAGATTGACCATGAAATCTGCTTCCGAGAGACTGCGTTTCATTGTGGTCGAGTTTCAGATCGACAGGGACGGGTCTCAAGAAAAGAATGCCTCGCTGTTCAATCACTGCAATTTGAGAAACATGCAAGTGTTTCTGAACACCACGAGATATCCAGCAATCAATTACAACACGTCATTCAACAAGACCGATTTCTGCAGACTGTACGGCAATGCTGCGGATTTTAGAAAGAAGTATCACGGTCTGGACGAATTGATGATCAACCCTAATATATCTCCCTGCAAATACAGGTCGATGTATCCCATCTTCGTATTCGTTGTCAGTAAACAGAGCGAACGACTCAAGAGTAGCGTCTTAGACATTCAGATCAAGATGCAATTCGATAGGAACGTGCCGAGAAAAACCAAAGCCTTTGCCCTGGTCCTGTCGGATAGAGAATTACAATTCGAATCGGATGGAAATAAGATGTCGATCATTCGATGAGAGACGTGTGTGTGAAGAAAAAAAAAATAAAAAAAAATAAAAAGTAATGAGTAATTATTAAAAACAGAAAAACAAAAAAAAATAAAAAGTAATGAGATCTAGACAGATTGAACATCTTTCTAAATCTCATTACTTTTTTTTGTTGTTTTTTTGTTTTCAATAATCACTCATTATTTTTATTTTTTTATTTCCACGCGTCCACTGTTTGTTCGGAGATTCTAGTTCGATCAGTAGGTTCACCACGGAAGTGACGGCTTCAGGATTATTGGTTTTCGTAACAAAATTAATCCTGTCTCCGGCGTTCACTTTGAGAGTCGTGCTGAATGTGCTAACATTCGAGTGTTAATTCTCGGTCTTTTTGACACTGTATCTCTTATCACTCTCTACTGCATTCACCATGAGATTGACAACCGCTCTGTTATTCAAATCCGTGGAAGCCAGACTCATTCGAATGATTTCACCTCCCAACGGCATGGGATTTCCCACCTGACCATGTTGCGATCCACTACCTCCGTTTCCGAAAGACCACTCGGCTTTTCCCTCCTATAATGCATTGCTCTCCTCAGCCCACACAGTGATCAATTGTCTAGTGTATTTGATTTTCTCCACCTCCGAAATCAGGGTGCAGGCGTCCATCATGTTCACTGGATCCTGTAGATTCGTGATCGCGTGTCCGCCCATATCTAGTTTACCTTCCGTGATATCGCCCTTTCTCCAGACTTAGTTGTCGTCCACGTACTTCCTGCTGACCGCGCTAGAATCGAATTCAGGATCGTGATCAAGACCAAATAAATTCTGACTGTTCATGTTGATGCCACCCTCCATGGTTCCGCCAGATTGTTTGTTCAGGTAGACATCGTCCACTTGTGATTCTACGTATTCTTGAGATCGTATAATGGCAGAATCCATGTAGCCCTTGTTGACTGTGGTGGAGTCCGCGTCCGCGTCGTCGACCTTCAACATATTCAATATCTTGTTGAATCCCGCATTCAGGACTGATTTCATTTCTCGTCTGTCAGACTTTCTCTCTTCCAGATCTACATAGTGTTTGGTCGCCACGTCCTTGGGATTCGTGGGAGTGGCCACGTTCGTTATTTTGTTAGAATTGGCGTTCAATTCCGATTGCATCGTTTTCTGAATGTATCTACTTCTCAGATGTTCGCTGAATCGTGCGTGAGAGTCGTCCGCATATTTCTTGGTCGAGGCATCGTTTAGATTTCAGATCGAGATCATCGGTCATGGCTTTATCATCATAATTATCTAGCATGATTCGTTTGAAATCCGCGTTCCCCATGTCGACGTATTTTTTAGTCGCTGCATCTGCGAGATCTATCGGCTCTGGAAGATTGTAGAGCTTCTTATCGTTCATGTTCAAAGGTTCCTCTCGAGGTTCGTAGAGTTGGCAACGTCATAACCATCGACAACTTCGAGCGTCTTCCTCTTCTTTGTGGGTTGATTTTCATCGTCACTTCTACCAAATTTATCGACTGGCATGTTGTTTTGTGAGTTTTTTTTGTTTTAAAAAATATATTTCAATGCAGTTTATTAAAATGAATTATTTCACTTATTTTTATTTTTTTGTTTTTATTCCATTAATTTTTTTTTAAATAATTTTTTTACCTTTATATATACTATAAAAAAAAATCTCTCTCTAATGTAAATCATTGAGAATGTCTTGAAGCCGATCTCCTTCTGACCATCTCTTGAGAACGTAGAGACACAGGTGACAGCAAAACACTTGATCTGGTGATTGCACTTGTTTCCTGTTGTAACGAACCATCAATTCATCGAAATAGTTCTTTATTTCTTTCGGCAGTGAGATTCTATAGCTCTCAAAATAATAATTCTTCTTCTCCCGTTTTTGAACCACGCCACCCAGTGAGTGCCTTCGCCCGATAAATCGTCCAGATTTAAAATTCCGCATTCTGATTGTCGTGGTCTTCTCTTTGGCAAGGCATCTCTGGAAAACACGCCTAGAAAATCTTTGATTTTTAAATCCTTCACCGCATTCAACAGATCAATATTGGATAGGGGTTCGTTTGGTAAGACGACACCTTCTACGGATATCACTATTTTCTTATTCATAAATGTGTATATTTTTTTTTATTTATTTATTTTATTATAATTCACTAAAATGACGTTATTTTTTATATTTTTTTCTTTTTCTTTTTTAAACTAACTCTCTCGATGTCTCTATCGACTTCCATAATCTTGAATCTGTCTAATTCCTCTTGATTTTCTGGAATCCTATTGTCCTTAATCATATCTGGAATCCTATCTGGAATCTTATCATCCTTAATCATATCCAAAGTCCAATGTCCGAGTGCCAAAGTGCTTATTTTCTTATCTAACTCAAATCTCTTATCGTCGTCGGCTGCCAGCGAAATCTTGTTGACTATTTCTGTATACAATTTGTGATTGTCGCTTTGAATCGATTTCATAGTCTTATACACTGGACCACTTCTGAACAGACAATCTTTATACTCTCAAAAAGAGATGTTTTTCTTCACTACGCACGCTTTAACTCCTTTGCACTTCTTGATCTCTTCACCTTCTAGACAATAAGCATACAGTTTGGGTCTCAAACCTACGAATTCGACGATATGTTTACCGCCGCTCTCATCCTTAAATTTATCCAACACCTTCTTGTTGTCGTTTGATTGAATGTTGGATGGTTGGTCAACGGGATAATTGCTTGTATCTCGTAAACTAAACTGTCCTTGTCGGTGAACAGTAGTTTAGCTTTCTCACCAAATTTCCGTTTGACGTAATCATAGTGAAACTCATACATAAATCACTTGTTGATATCTAAGACGATCGGTCCGAGATAATACGGTTTGTCAAACTTCAGGTATGTCTTTTGCATGTGAATGGCCACTAGGTTTTCGTCGAATATGGTTCAGTGTCTGTAATGGGTTTCGTCACTAATTTTTTAGCTCTTTTCTCAGACGTGACGAGTCGAAATTCGGTTCTCTTCTTGATGTTTTCCATCGATTTGCCGTACACGCAGTTGTTCATGAGTTTGAAGAAATCTTTTTTTGAAATCATTCTCAGCTCGAATTCTTAGATTCGTGTTGAGATCAATGAATTTTTTCATCCAAGGCTCTTCGTCGAATCGAATGATGCGATGTATGTCAACTAATTTCATCCCGTAATCGACGTATTGTTTCAGATTCTCACTGTAGACGACGTACTTTCATTTCTTAAATAATTTGGAAATGAGTTTTTTGTTGTCTCCTTCGATCAGTTCCATTCGTTCAGGAGCTAGCAGATAATCGTTGTGTAGATCGTGTAATTCTTCCGGATAGTTCAATTCGACTTCTAAAATGCAAGGATAGTCTCTCCATTTTTGTATCTCTTCCGGTTCCGACACCCATTTGAAATTTCCAATCGGTAAAGGACGACTCATGGCCCAACCATACAGATTATTAGCATCCCAATACTGCATGTATTTATTCGATCATTCCGAATCGAAACCTTCTTTCATGTAGGGATTGTTGGCTTCAGAATATCTGTGAGAGATCATCGAGACGCCACCTCTCATGTCCACATCGGATAATAATTCCAATTGGACTTCAGTGGTCTTCAACAGAGCATCCCACGCCAGACTGGGTGCGGTGAAATACCATGCCAGATCCAGATCATAATTTCGACAACAGACATCTCGAAAATTTTCGAACACGTCTGCCAGGAGCAGAACGTCAGTCTTCAGATAGAGATTGTGATAATCTCTCATGGTTTTCATATCGAACGATTTCCACACACTTTAGGCATGTTTGTAATCCTTGTCAGAAATGTCGGATTCGTATAATTTTGAATAAAAATCTTCTTTCGAAGGTAGCGCGGTGTCATCGAAACTCTTTGGATCGTTCATGTAATCGTAAGGATAGATTCCTTTCCTCAACATGACGTTTTCTTGTTCCTCAAAGTGTTCGCTCGTGATTTTAAATTTTTCCTTGCTCATGTTATTGACTAATTTTTCCAGAGTGGTCGACATGAATTTAAAACTGTCGATGAAACGTATGGCTCTATGAATGGATTCCGTTTTTTCTTCCAACGTCTATCTGTCAATTACGCTTTTCTTCTACATGACCTTCCATTTCGTGAAGGAAATGTATCTTTCTTCGCTGTTTGCAATGCAGTTTAATTCTTCATGGGAGGTGCCGAGATTTTTCACGAACAGATGACTGTCATAACCCGAGAGATTGTGAAATATCACCAGATAGAAAACGGCATCTCGTTATCTTAAATTACACTTGCTGTGGCCCAGGCTGCGATACAGACACATATAATGATCGTGGTCTCTAACCTTCTTATTTTCCTGCGAATTTTCGTCGAACAATTGTCTGCATATGTGATATTCGGTGGCTCTGTTATTTTCGTCCTGCTGCTCTCACGTGATGATCATTTTCGCCAGAGTTTTGAATTTGTTGTATGAAATTTGAATTTTCGATTCTACCTCTTCCACGAACCTTTGAGCCACATCGTCATCTTCGCACTGTTTCGTGTAGGTGAAGGGACCTGTGTCGTGTTGCAAGTCGAAAGTGCATTTCACGTAAATGCAATAGCCTGAAGGCATGTGTTTTTGATATCTTTTGATGTAACTTTGAAGAGCATCGGGTTGGCAAGAACTCATTTTCACGGTGAAGCATTCAAAATCAGCGTACATGACGAATGGTACTTTTAACCTTCTATTGTGATTTTGAAAGTTCACGATGGTGTTGGGTTTGGGCATTTCGACAGTGACACCTTGATTTTCATTGCAATATTCCTGATGTTTCACTAACGATTTTTCACTGTGAAACGTGTTCATGCAGTTGCAACATAAACATATCTTTCATTTATGTTTATTATTTTGTCTCCACAGTAATCGGCTCGGATGTTTAACCCAACAATAATGATGATTGTCACCATTTGAAATCAAAAATAAAATAATCGTGTTTTCTCTTTCGAGATACGAAGTCTGTCTGACAGGAAAGATCGTTCATTTTTCCTTGTTGTATCACAAAACGTTCACAGCTACGGTGGGATTTTGAACCTCGAAACGTTCAATGTGTTTTAATGACATTGGAAAAGTCATTTCGGTCCAATCGAGATTTTTAGAAGTCTCCTCGTAACAAGCAACTCTCTCGGGATGGATTTTGACTGGATATAAAGTGGAGGTGACTGCCCATTTAAAACATTGATCATCTTTATTTCTCATGTTGACCACGGAGTGTTTGTTAACTAAGAAATACAGTAATTCCACAAAGGAAGACGCTTTCAACAAATTGTTTTTAGTTAGATGAATTTCGAGTTTCAACACCTCATCGAACGTCCATTTACTACCTTCATGTTGATAATTCGCAAGAGATGTCAGCATCTTGTCTTTCATCATTTTGAAAACGTCTGATAAATCTGAACCTCGAAATACGGGTTCGATATTAGATCTGAAATATGCATTTTTCATGATGCTCTCGCCGGAATTCACATCGATTTTATTCATCACGCAATGGAGTATCATCTTAATTTTTAGTTCCACGTTCATGTGTTCATGAAACAAATCCAGTACTTTTTTCTTCACCCGTACCATGGACAATTTCGGATCGACTTTCTTGAACAAGGGAACCACATCGAAAGTTTTAAAAATGCTTTTGATTGCACTCTCCCATTCTACAGGATTCGATTGGAATGCTTCCATGATGACTTGTGCTACATATTCTTCTCCTTTCCTTTCGTCGATTGCTCGTCGAATTTCATTTGATATATCTTGTTTGTCTAGATTCTGAACTGCATCACTCGTTTTCATTTTAGTTTTTTTTTTTTTTTGAAACTTGAAGTTCTTCAATGGCTATTCGTTTAGTCGTCTTCTTATTTTTCAAAACCAGAACATTTTTTTTTCGACGTCGGCTTTTCGATTCATTTTACTACCTTTTTCTTCTCATTTTTCACAACCAAAGCGTTTTTTGATGTCGTTGCTATCAACATTTCATTTGCTTTTTATCGAACCAACTATGGAACTCCTCGCGCATGATCTTTCTAATTTCATCACGCTCCATGTTTCGTTTTCTATCATCAGGCATTACTGTCATTGGCTTATTTTTTTTTGCAATTTGAGTCTCTTTAAGTTTGTTCACTTTCGATCTTTCAATTTTTTTTTTCCATCATTTTTTGATTTGGTTGTATGATTTCTGAAATTTGGAATTTTTTATTTTTTTCAAATCTCGTTTAACTGAGGTACAGGTTTCTCAACTAAATTTTCCATTTTTTTATTTCTTTGCTTCATTTGTAAGAATATATTTTTTTTTGGAATTTTGTATTTAAATAATAATTTGTTAAAATGTTTTAAAATACTATTTACATATATGTTTTAATTCCCTGAAAAATTTTTTTTGATGAAATTAATCAATTTTTTTTCTGTTCCTTAACGTGAGAAAAATTGAATTAATACAAGAAAAAAATTACGTTAAAATTTAAGTTTTTATTTATATAAAGAGAAAAAAACACTTTTACAAAAAAAAGATTTCACATTAAAGAACATTAAAAATTAAAAACTTTTATATATATATATAGAGAGTAAAAAAAACAACATTTTTAACAAATTATTATTTAAAAACAAAATTACAAAATATACATTATTTGCAATAATTCATAAAACAAAAAATAACCAAATAATCAATCATGACAACAACACCTAAAAGATGCGAATTGAAATTGAAATGAGTCGAAACGTGTAAGAAATTCGGTTGTAAAATCTATAGATTACAATGACACGGCACCATTGAATTGAACGAGGTCGAGATGAAGGGCTTACAGCACAAATACGACAAATATATCATGCCTTTGAACCACGCTCGATTTGTTTTATGAGTACCAAAGTGATCTACAGAATATCATCATCACTGAAGACAGAGAATTTGACAAGGGCGATTTGTCGTTGCCCTTCGGAAGTTACATATATAAAAAAATCTCTCTCAAACTCGTGAACAAATCACGTGGTGAGAGCGTGTTCACCGAAGTAAAAAAAATCGCAAAAGTAAAGTTGAAAATTCAACACGTTTTCAAAAAAGGAGAAGACATGACTGTCAACATGCTAGTAACGGACGTGGAAATATAAAACAATAGAAAGACTGATTTTTCAGCGTAGAAGAAGGAAAAAAAATAATGAGATCTAGAGAGGTTGAACATCTCTAGATCTCATTACTTTTTTTTGTTTTCCTTCTTCTTCTTCTTCTTCTTCTTCTTCTTCTTCTTCTTCTTCTTCTTCTTCTTCTTCTTCTTCTTCTTCTTCTTCTTCTTCACTATCGCCCATATATATCATAATAACGTCTCCTTTTTTCTCAAATTTCAGCGTCGATTCTTCTTTTCTTTTTTTGTGATATATTATGTTTTTTATAACACATTTGTTTCTCTATATCATAATTATGAACGAATGTGGTGCATCTCTTGGTAACACTCACATCATTAACATTCTCTTCAGAAGGCAGTGGTGGTGGTGGTAAACAACTCATTCTTCTTCTTCTTTTAAATTTCAACCATCTATCCCAATCTTTTTTAAACTCTTTTTTCAGTTCTTTCCTAAGGTATCCATCATTAGCATCTAATTATTTTTTCACATCTTTTTCCCACACTATCCCATGATATTCATCATTAGTGTCTAATTGTTTTTCCACATCTTTTTTCCACTCTATCTCGTGATATTCATCATTATCGTCTAATTGTTTTTCCACATCTTTTTCCCACTCTATCCCATGATATTCATCATTAGCATCTAATTGTTTTTCCACATCTTTTTCCCACTATATCTTCTGATATTCATCATTATCCTCTAATTGTTTTTCCACATCTTTTTCCCACTCTATCCTGTGATATTCATCATTATCGTTAAAAGAAAATCTACCTTTTTATCCATTTTTTTATATTATTTTTTTATACTTTCTATAATTTATATTTTTATATTTTATATAATTATATAATTTTTTACATTATAATAACATACTCAAAATTGGTATATTCTCACCAAACAGCAAACCCTTAACGAATACTGTCTTTCCTTCCTTCAGATGGAGACCGTTTCCACTGAAAAGGTGGTTGACACCTGTCATGGGGTGACTTAGATGCAATCCTTCACCGTTGTCGTCTATGTCGACGCGACACATGACTCCTCCCTACTTCAAAAACAGTCTGCTGCCACCCATTAATTTCTCAACTGCCAAACTCGCAAGTCCTGATAGAGCTTCCTCGCTGAGAGTCTGCCCGAGAAAGGGTGATGCTTTTGCGCCAAAGGGCAATGCTTTTGTGGCGATTCCTGCCAATAGCGGTAGAAAACTGCCTTTCATATTGTATTTCAAGTGAGCAGGACTCAATTTCCCATCATCCCTCTTCCATCACGAATCGCTTTCTCCATCCTTTTGATTTGAGTTCTGGTCCAGGTGATTTGATCGTTACCGCCACTCGTCAGATCTTCGTGAGTGAATTTGAATCTCACTGGCTTGCCTCGAGTTAATGCTCTCTCAAGTTTCTTCCTCTGTCCTTTGCATATGTTCACGTTTTTAACCACGTATTCAGTCATTTTTTTTTTTAAATATATTTTGTTCAATTGTTTTTGTTTTAATGATAATTATATATATTAAATAATTTCTGTAAAATTAATATTGCGTTTATTTTATTTTCATATTTATATATATACACAATATATTTTTTTTTTGCTTTTTTATATTTCTCTTATGTGAAATCGTATCGTCACCCTCTCTCCACGAAGATCTAACAGTTCACCATTTTGATCTGTCAACGTGGTTTTGAGACTATACAACGTGTCTAAAATCACGGGTAGATAAACTAAATTTCGAGGTCGTTCCACGATTTTATGACCTGGCAACACGTTTGAAAAGAAGGAATAGATCGTCAGTTGAGCGCTACCATTCACGTAGCTTCCAGCAATCACATCCACGTTCACCAGAATGCTATTGACTTCGAGAATGTCAACTGTATTTTCAGATGCTGCGTGGCCTTGATACATATTTCGATCAAATCCTAGCATCTTGCTTATAGAATCGTCCGTGTTGAAATCCACTTTAATATTATCTTCCAAATCCAACATCGTCTGTAGGGTATTATGGTTGGGAGCGAGTCTGATCTTGTTGCTTCCCTTTCCATCCATCTTCATTTGCGTCTGAATGTAATTGTTCAAATCGTTTATGTCGTAACTTCCTTTGGGAATTCGAATCTCCAAGCAATCCACTCCATCGGAATACTTGAACGAGTTATTCTTTTCGGTGATGTTGGGAAAGGAATAATAAGTCTCCAGATTCACCAATGCCATCTCGTATCTTTTCTCTTTATTCAATTCGATGAAAGGTTCGAATTTCGTCGTGAATCGAGTCGAATCGCCACTCACCACGATTTGAATGGATTGTTTTGCAGCCGTATTCTCGGCTATCCGTTCTAACAATTCTCCTTGTTCGAATATTATATTTTTAATTTTTATTTTATTTTTTTAAAATTAAATTATTGATGATTTATTATTTTCTAATTTTGTTTTCGCTCTCTATTTTATTATCACCAGAAACATAAAACTTGTCGAATCCACTCTGATATTTTCCGCGATTAAATTCACTAGTCAAATCGATCACGACGAAATTGTAAATTTCTCCATCCCAATCCCTCTTGCAGAATCTCCTGAATTCTGCTGTGCTCATGTCGTTTGCGACGTGATCACCGTAGATGTGATTGAGATTCTTGAGATCCTGGCGAAAAAGACACAGTAAATTAGCGTTCTCCCTTATCATCTGCCTGGGCAGTCGAAAAATAATTCTGTGACAGGTAGAAACAGTCCACGTTGCTGTGACGACCCCTAACGTAATGCGATTCGCATCGGTTCTGTCTCTCCAAAAGCAGATCGTCGTAAATCATGAGATTCTTATCTTCTGATTTCAAATCTCTAGGATCCGGAACGTCGCTAGCATTCTCATAAAATCGACACTCGACGTTCGAAGATGCATTTCTCTTCATCAATTCCATCAACACACCATCCAAAAAGAGAAGCTTCACTTTTGTCGAATTCATCCCTACTATCAAAAATTCTAGCTATGACGTCCTTGGGCAATCCACGATCCATACACTCTCGAAGCAATCTGTATTCGGGTTGAAACAAACTCTTTCCAAACACGAATAATCTATTGAAATCCAACCAGTCAGGTTGCGACAACAGATTCATCAACCGATTGGTCTTTCTGTAACGTCCCAACTCGGACCAATCGTCAAAAGAAAATATAAAGTGTCCCACAGGTCCAAGAGAAGGGTATCGTTAAGCTTCAAGAAAGTGGGGTTTGGGACACCACCCACACAGGTAAGTAACCCCACTCCTAAAATAATACATTTACTAGGTATAACTCTGGCTGGAAAATTATCTGAGATATTTACCCACGACTGTATACGCGAAGGGTCTAAACAGGGAACACCATACTCCGGTCTGCATTATTTATAAAAATATGATAGATTTAATAATCAACAGCTCATCTAGATGATATGACATTTTATTCAACAACCATTCCCATATACGCAACATTCAAAGTCCCTATAACAAAATCAACGTTCCACAACCAGAATTGTGCTCACACAATCTCCATGCGTTGTCAGATAGGCTATATATCAATCGTAATTGATACTACCGGGCTACCATAGGAATGAATTCACATAAAAATATAATTTCTCACGAAATTACTAAGTTTCAGACGCAAGTTTCCACAAATCAAACTCAATAACATGACAATGAATACCACGGAAAAAGAGAACATTTTGTGCCACTCGTCTCAGAAACTGAGTCGAGTGGAACAAAATATTCCAATTTTCAATGCAAACCACATCAGTGTGCGAGCCTTCAACACAAACTTCTCAAAGGCTATTAACGGCCTTAAATTGTGGAAAACATGCCAAAAATACAGCATATACCCTAAATTCAGCAATTAGGTTTCCGTAATCGAATAGGTCACAATCCAGTGCCTGAGGTGAAAATATCTTTAACGTAAAATATGGCCAGATATTATATATATATATATCGCAATTGGTGCTACCGGGATACCATAGGAACGAATTCACATAATAATATAATTTCTCACGAAATTACTAAAGTTTTAGACGCAAGTTTCCACAAATCAAACTTAATAACATGACAATGAATACCACAGAAAAAGAGAACATTTTGTGCCACTCGTCTCAGAAACTGAGTCGAGTGGAACAAAATATTCCAATTTTCAATGCAAACCACATCAGTGTGCGAGCCTTCAACACAAACTTCTCAAAGGCTATTAACGGCCTTAAATTTTGTCGCAAACATTCCAAAATTTCAACATTCGACTGCGCAATACTAAGCCGTCAAAACTCACATTTTGTGAATTCCATATATTAAGCATGCACACCGAATAACGTAAACTCCATTATAATTCCGCTCCGGGGCCCATGGATGGAAAATCTATCGAAGTCAATAAAAACTCACCACACGACGTCCAAAGAAGAAAGTGAATCACTGTCTCTCTGCGTTTGCATATTTAACAACATTTCCATGCAAACTCCCAACAGTATCCATTGCTGCACGGACTACACACACACCAAGTGTGTCAATCCAACACAACGACTTGGAAAAAATCGTGCGACCTTCAATATTACCAAATTAGTTTTTGTTAAGGTCTAAAGGTGTGATATTTTATCGGTACATTACATAGGCTTTTATTAAGGTCTAAGAGTGTGATAGTTTACAAGACCAGTCCGAAGTCAACACATTTTGGTACATTACCCCCACCCCAAGATGAAACGACCCCGTTTTAAGGAAAACCTTATCAAGAAAGAAATGTTCATCATCATATTTTCATGGTCCCTAAAAGGGACAAAATCTCAAAATACACTTCTTTGCAAAAAAAAATATATATATGCCCTGGATTTTTGGCTTCTTATACGTAAGTTAAATTACAATTTTACTCAATTTCTGGAGCCATCCAACCAAGGAAAAATCAACCTATCAACTATACATCGGTAGGAACAAAAGATTAAACTGGTACAGAATAGCCCCCACAAGCCAACCTCATCAAACGCGTGATGAAGTTGCTTGCCGCCACGCAAAGACATGCGACAAGAGATCTTACCGCTCGATTAGAAATTACTCCAGATCGATGGAAACATTGTATACCACGATCTACAAACAAGTTATAGGACACGGGCAACCTTTCCCTGGATATGCCTCCAGAAACACTGCTGGCCTTTATAATTTAAATGTATTCCATCCGGTGCCATATGAGACACTGCGACCTGCCTGTGATGTAAGTACTGAATACCTCCATCACACACAGACCACAGGGACTCATTAACAGCTAATCTCCGATTTTCGTACATTTGGCGAGACACATTTCTTGTTTTCAATCTCGGAAACACACTTCCTAAAATTACATATTCAACTCTACAGGACTGCCATTTATTAATTATAGTTTGCAATTCTTCTAAGAATGTCACCAATGAAAAGTCAGTACTGTCCAGGTCATTACCTCCAATCTGAAGGAAAACCCACTTCACACCACACACGTCGACATTGTTCAAGTTATGTACTTTTCCCCAAGGTATTCCCCAAAACTGCACCCGGGTCCTTGGTATATTCAGGTGCCAAAGATTCAAGTGTCCAAGGATAAAACGATAAAGTCTCGTAATAAAACTATGGCCAATGATCATCCCTTTCATGATTACCAATATGAAAGTCTATACTCTCAGTTACAGTTTGACACACAGCAACTACTACATATACGTAAGTCCTGCATACACAGATACCCAGGTCAGCATCTCGACTAAGTATAAATAGTCTATATAGTAGACGACGATCAGAACTTCATTATTTCATCGAAGAATACCAATCTTGTGATGAGGTTTATTTAACTGGCTGACGAATTTTTACTACAGGTAACAAGTTTGTGATGAGATTTGATGATCATGCCGTCGAAACTTCAATGCGAATGTCCATTTTGTGATGAGGTTTATTTAACCGGCTGTCGAATTTTCACTACAGGTGTCAAGTTTGTGATGCGAAGCCCATCTTCCAATGACCTAAAACAAAACAATTAACATCAACAGCAGTACCTGTAGAGAAGGGAACAGACACTTACCCTTTATGTCTGTTTAGCTAAGGAAACAAGTGTTAATTAGATGTTTTTAATTTTTCTTTTTCACTTGGGAATGACATCCGGCTCTGCAAATCTATATGGGAATTAAACCATTTCCACTCAGGAGGTAGATCTCGATCGACTGATTGCATTAGACCCACGGACACATCTCAATCGAAAAGATGCATACTTGTTCTGCAGAACTTAATTTACTTATAAAACCCTGGCTTACTCTAGCACCTCTAACACCACCCACCATACACATTCGCACCACACCCCCACTCCCCCCCAAAAAAACCCGACCCACAAGCGCGCCATGCAAGTCGATCGAAATAGGCCACGTGATCTTAAACCACTCATCCATCCCACACAGTCCACATCTTAAATTGAAAGTCCCAACCTGCGAGCACCTAAAATCTTGGGAAACCCTCTAGGTCCGCACACACGAACACACACTGGCGTAATTGTACATATATTACAATATTCATTCCACAATAATTACGCCTTTGTCAATAAGGTGTATTTATATACAATTTCGTTTTCCATGAAAACATACTTACACCCCAAAAATATAAAATTATTTAATATTCTGTACGTATGTGCAGACCCACGAGGGCCCAATTATTGAGGATTCACAATTATACTGCGACATGAATCGCCACGGCGATTCAAATTCTATATGTACATTTCTCTAATGTACATAACTTGCTACTTCAAGCACAGCAAATTCTTTTGAGTTTTCGCTAGCTATTAACGTGTCCAAAAGTACCATCATAACAGCCTTCCAAATTATCGCCAAAAGACGCATACCATAAAAAATATCTCTACACAAATCTCCGATTCAATTTATTCCCAGCGAACTCCATTGGGTTACCGCTGGTCACCCAAGTGCACAACTGTCACCATATTAGCCTTCCAAATTATTTCCAAACGAACTCTACAGAGTTATCCCTGGCCACTGGTATGCGCAATCTACATACAATTACCATGCCAATGCACATTCCTCACACGTCATGACTTAATATATTATATTACTACTCTCCATCATAACGCATTAAAACACATTTCATGCTCGCAGGTAAGGCTCTCAATTATATATGCATGCTTTATCAGCAACACATTATATTCATTTTAAATATTGCTTTTCTCTAAACTGCGCCTCTACAATCAGTAGGGAATTTCCAACAGGAACCTCCCCACCATTGCAGAGACAGTTTAGAATAATTATTCAAAATTACAAACAGAAAGTCCTATAATGCCGGCGTCAATTCCCTTATACTCAAAAAAGAAAAATAAGAACTGCAGAACTTTAAATAAATAATGTCTACAGTTCAATCCAGGGCATACTGGCCACTTTCCATCCAACGGGGACGGTGGAGAATTCGTCCCCGTCGGCTCGATGGTTCGTCGTGTGGGGAATATGCCACCTCACCATGACCCCCCCCCCCCCACCCCGAGCAGACTGGTCGTTAAATTCCCCATTTCCTGTATAATTTTCCTCATATGAGGGCTGATTATTACCAGGCCCCATATCCTCACCCAAACTCACCCCTACACGATTAAAACATTTTTTCAACCTGTAAAAGTGGACCACTTGTAAACGTCCACCATGTTCCCTACAAATAACATAATTGGCATCAGATAATTTCTTCCTAACTATAAATGGCCCTGGCCAAAATTTTGCAAATTTGGGTGTCTGGCCCCTATTTATCCTAGGTACATAGAGCCAAACTCGATCGCCAACTTCGTAAGGCTTACCATGAACCTGCCGGTCATACATTTTCTTTCTGTACTTTATAACAGCTTCACATTTTTGACTGACTAACTGAAAAATGTTTGCCAAATGAGTTTCCAAATCTCGCACATATTGCGATGGACTTAAGTCTTCCTCAGGAACATTACCGGCCACAATTTCCACTGGTAATCGTACCTCCCTTCCAAACATAAGTTGATTTGGTGTATACCTGGTGGTCTCATGAACCGCACCACGATAGGCCATCATAGCAAAAGGCAGATAATACTCCCAATCACTATGATTTTCCTCCACAAAACAAGCCAACATAGCCACTAAAGTACGATTAAACCTCTCCACTTGTCCATCACTCTGTGGATGGTAAGGGGTAGTCCTAGTTTTTTTTTATTTCGAAGTATTTACAGATTTCTAGAAAAAGCTCTGATTCAAAATTTGTCCCATGGTCGGAATGAACAAATTTCGGCATACCAAATCTCGAAATCCAATCTTTCACCAAAAATTCCCCAACAGTATGAGCTCGTTGATCAGGGATAGCATACGCTTCTGTCCAATTGGAAAAATAATCGGAAATTACTAATATGTAAACATTTCCATTGTTGGATTCAGGAAGTGGTCCTAGTATATCTAAGGCAATTCGCTCCATCGGCTCGGATACCCTATCGGTAACCATTGGCACTTGAAGAGTCTTATTTGGAGATTTACGACGTTGGCAAACTTCACAAGTTCGGATCCATAGCTCAACATCTCTTTTCATCCTCAACCAAAAAAAATTCTGCCTAACTTTCCATAAAGTTTTAAAAATTCCTAAATGTTCTCCAACAATGGAATCATGAAAACATTTCATAACTTTATTGGTGTCTCCTTCTGGAACAATCCATAGGAACCTACTGCCACCATTAATTTCAAACCATTCTCGAAATAGCATGCCATCTCTTACCACAATTTGATCCCACTGGGAGTTTTACTGTTTGTACATAACGGGTTCTCCCCTTAGTTTTTCTACAGTTGGTTTAACTCCATTCGCTTTAGCGGCTAATAATTTCTTCAAAATTGGGTCCCTCTGCTGATTATCAGCAGTGGCTACCACACTTACTGATAAATCAAGTGAGAAAGAACTTATAGGTATTCAACTCAATGCATCCGCATTTTTATGTTGCTCACCAAGACGGTGAACAATAGAAAATTCAAACCCACTCAAATATTGCAACAAACGTGCCACTTGACCCGTTGGTTCCTTGAAATTAAAAAGCCAATGTAGGGAACCATGGTGTGTCCTAAGTGTAAAATGTTTCCCAATCAAAAAATGACGGAAATTCCTCACACTCTTTATCACAGCCAATAGCTCCTTTCGGGTCACACTATAGTTTCTTTCTTCAGGAGAGTGAACTTTGCTAAAATATGCTACTACTCGTTCTTGACCATCAACAAATTGAGACAACATCACTCCACTGGCGTGATCACTTGCGTCAGTGTCCAAAATAAATTCCTTGTTAAAGTCTGGAAATCTCAGTATTGGACTTCGACACAACTTATTTTTCAAAATTTCAAATGCACTCTGACAATTCTGATTCCAGAGAAACTTTACATTTTTTCTCGTTAATTCCAATAGGGAACGGGCCAAATTAGAAAAATTAAATATAAATTTTCTATAATAGGAACAAAGACCAACGAAGCTCCTAATATCCTTAACACATTTAGGTATTGGCCAATCCATGATCAGGGCTATTTTTTCAGGGTCAGCCTGTATTCCATCCGGAGACACAATATGGCCCATATAGGACACTTGACACCTAAAAATAGCACACTTTGAAGGCTTCAATTTCAATCCCGCTCTCTTAATTCTCCCCAATACCTCTTCTAATCTACTTTCATGTTCATAAAAGGTACGGGCATAGATTATAATGTCGTCTAGATAAATTAGACAAATCTTCCAATCAAGCCCCTTCAAAACAAGCTCCATAAGCCTCTCAAAGGAACTTGGAGCTCCACAAAGCCCAAAAGGGAGTACTTTAAATTCATACAGGCCTTTACCAGTACTAAAGGCTGTTTTTCCTTGGGCAGATGGAGCCAATTCCATCTTCCAATTCCCAGAAGCAAAATCTAGCGTTGAGAACCAACTAGCACCCGACATTCCTTCCAAACTATCATCAATGCGGGGTAATGGGTACGCATCCTTCCGAGTTATTGCATTAAGTTTACGGTAGTCTTTTAACAAGAACAATTGGTGCTGCCCAAGGACTTTCTGACGGTTCTATCACACCCTGAGTTAACATTTCGTTTATTTGTCTATCAACTTTCTGCCGTTTATGTACAGGAAGCCGATAGGCTCTTTGCCTAATGGGTGGATGGTCATTTGTGGCAATTTCATGCTTAACTCTGTCTGTTCATCCCAAATCACCTTCATATTGAGCAAAAGTATAGCGATTTCTTTCCAAGAGTTGTTCAACCCGACTTACCTGTTCATCATCCAAAACTTCGCGATCAATCATTTGATTTAAATTAAATTTGTCTACTTTCTCAGGAGTACCCCCACCTTGGGGTTTCACCATGATCTCACCTGATTGCATTTCTGCAACAAGTTCACCCTGCTTTAAACATTGGGGCATACCGGTAAAATTAACTAGCCGCAATGGTACTATGCCATTAGCATTTTTCTCAACAAAGCACCACCCCATCATAATGCCTGAATGTTTTTTTAACAAAATTTGAATCAACCTCACAAACTCCCTTAACAACAGAAGTACTTTCTAAATATCCATCAACAATCATCTCGGAGGAAGGGGGCAAGACCACATATTTAATCAACATGACGTGATTCTGGCCTCGCATTTCCTCCAAGCACTTTAGGGGAAGGTCAACTCCTGCAATTTTAACTTTATTTATACTCAAATAAATCTCTACACCATACTCTCCCAAAAAGTCCATACCCAAAATGCCGTCACAAGGCAATTCTGCCACAAAAAAAGTATGTTTTAATTTGATTTCACCAACTACAACTGGCAAATCTATAACTCCAGCTACATTCAAGGGCTGACCATTTGCCCCAAGAACTTCATGGGGTACAGACTTCAATACAGAAGGCTCTATACCAAATTTCTCTTCCACTACCTTGGTATTCACCAAACTAATGAACGAACCAGTATCCAACAAAAAATCAACTTCCTTTTTACACAGTTCAAGGGTTAAAAAAACATAACCAGACTTATTTCTCAAAGGGGTCCTATTACTTCCTGCCTGAGGTTCGACCCCAACCTCAGTCCCTAACCTTTTAATTGACTATCTTTTGACCACCGTCCAACTCCTCGACCTTGCCTTTCATAGTTTCCCACCGAACCACGTCTACGTCGACCCCAATTTCTACACTAATCATTAGACCTTAACTGTTGATCACAACCACTATCACAATTAGGACTGTTAACTTCATTCCTCAACTCTAGTTGCTCCAACCTTAATTTTGCCAACTGATCTTTCAATTCGTCTGCAGATTTCGTCAGTGCCCCTATCGTATCTCGTTCCAGAGGCTCATTCAAAACATTGACAGAAGTTGACGAAACTTCTACTCTTCTGTAGGACTCTTCTTCTAGAGCTAAACGAACCGCTATATCAAGGGTCTCTGGCTTCCCTCTAAGAACCTGTATTCGAACATCTGCACCAGTCAAGGCGGCTATGAAACTTTCCTTGGCCAAATCATATCTGACTATCAAAGGAACCTCGGGATAAGAACGTTTGACCAACCTCCTAATACTACTTGCCAATTCTGGCAAGGTTTCGCAAGCTGTTCGGCGACACAATCTCAACTGTGATCTATAAATAGCTGTACCTCTATAGGGGTCAAATCTATCTTTCAAACTCTGCATAATTGTAGATGATACGGCCTTAATGATGGATCTAAATCTTCATAAAATTGAAGGGCCGCCCCTCTTAGTGAAACTACTAAAAATTTACAGGTAAGGGCCTCGGACCATTGATTTATTTCAACACATTTTTCGAAATGGGTCAACCAATCATTAACATTGGTCGATCCATTAAACGTTTCTGGTGAAACAACAGGTTTCTTTGGAAACTCAGGCCATATATGAGAATAGCTTCGCTGTTCCCTATATTGTTGTGGTAATATATGGTAATCACTGTCCAGAGAAGACACACGCTGTCTTCTAATAGGTGATGTCACACGGTGCTCACCGACTGGTGACATCTGGGTCAACCCCTCATATCCACGCTTGGAAATAGCTCCCCCATGTGACAGGGATGTACTAGCTCGACATGCAGCATCAGAACTTTTTTTCTTCTTAATTATTTCACTAGTCTGCTTTTCCAATGCCCCAATTGATTTTTGTATTATTTCCATCTGTGTCTGAAAAGATTTTGCGAGTTTTAATATGTGTAACTTCCCTCGAAACGGAATCAGACGTATACAACTTCCGCCATCTGTGTATGTAACTCGTCCCCTTCTAGCCCCTAGATAAAATTTGCGAAATCTTGAAGTAATCTTAAAGATTACGTCTAACACCACTAGCCCTACTTTTCAATATACCATATCATATAACAAAAAAAAAAATTGTATTGCGTTCATTACTCAGAAATCACCTATTAATCCCAGTTTCCACCACAGCTTATCAAATGTCACCACTATGGAGACAATATACACAACCTAAAATATTTTTTTATTTTTTTTTTTTTTATCCTGTCGGCGACGCCAAAAACTGTAACGTCCCTACTCGGACCAATCGTCAAAAGAAAATATAAAGTGTCCCACAGGTCCAAGAGAAGTGTATCGCTAGCTTTAAGAAAGTGGGGTTTGGGACACCACCCACACAGGTAAGTAACCCCCCTCCTAAAATAATACATTTACTAGGTATAACTCTGGCTGAAAAATTATCTGTGATATTTACCCACGACTGTATACGCGAAGGGTCTAAACAGGGAACACCATACTCCGGTCTGCATTATTCATAAAAATATTATAGATTTAATAACAACTCATCTAGATGATATGACATTTTATTCAACAACCATGCCCATATACGCAACATTCGAAGTCCCTATAACAAAATCAACGTTCCACAACCAGAATTGTGCTCACACAATCTCCATGCGTTGTCAGATAGGCTATATATCAATCATAATTGATACTACCGGGCTATCATAGGAATGAATTCACATAAAAATATAATTCCTCACAAAATTACTAAGTTTAAGACGCAAGTTTCCACAAATCAAACTCAATAACACGACAATGAATACCACGGAAAAAGAGAACATCTTGTGGTGCCACTCGTCTCAGAAACTGAGTCGAGTGGAACAAAATATTCCAATTTTCAATGCAAACCACATCAGTGTGCGAGCCTTCAACACAAACTTCTCAAAGGCGATTAACGGCCTTAAATTGTGGAAAACATGCCAAAAATACAGCATATACGCTAAATTCAGCAACTAGGTTTCCGTAATCGAATAGGTCACACTATCCGAATCACAATCAAGTGCCTGAGGTGAAAATATCTTTAACGTAAAATATGGCCAGATACGAATCGCAATTGGTGCTACCGGGCTACCATAGGAACAAATTCACATAAGAACATAATTTCTCACGAAATTACTAAAATTTTAGACGCAAGTTTCCACAAATCAAACTTAATAACATGACAATGAATACCACGGAAAAAGAGAACATTTTGTGCCACTCCTCTCAGAAACTGAGTCGAATGGAACAAAATATTCCAATTTTCAATGCAAACCACATCAGTGTGCGAGCCTTCAACACAAACTTCTCAAAGGCTATTAATGGCCTTAAATTTTGTCGCAATTCGTGTAATGTCCAGGCTTGTCGAAAAGGAGCAATTTGCGCAGTCCTGGAGTTAATTCATACCTATTCAAACCGATGATTAAATTATCATCATCCTCTAGCACTTCAGTGTCGCCTATGACTAAATTCCATACAACAGATCTCTCTTACCACCATCCTCGGACGACGCGACACTATCAGTGGTGATAGTCGAAGCTGCATCATCGCTTTCGCTCACATCAGTTTCGATTCTCAAGGGAATGTAATCCGGTGATGATCTTTGAAAGGAAAACCCCCTTGTAAAACTACCAGGCAACAAACCCGTTCTCAAAGAACTTTCTTTTATGGGCCTCAATTCGTCAATGGTCTCCTTCTTACTTCGTTCCTGAACCTCCGTCATGGGTTTAAATAATTTTGTGCTTTCTCGTCTTAATTCCATCTCTCCCAATCGCCTGCTTCTGTCGGCGTATCAAATGCTTTTCTTGACTCGTTCGTATTCGTTGAGGAGTTCATCTCACCGCTTGGAATGTAAAACATTTTTTTGTTCTCTAAAATTATTAATATTTCCTTTAGTGTAGGGTAACTTGGGTTATTTTATTGTTCTCAAAAAATAATTGTATAGTTATTTTTATGTTTTTAAGTAAATAAAATCTTCTGTCTTTAATATATAATAACTAAAACCAGTTGAGGGAAAAACATTTTACAAAATAAAACCTTGATGAATGCGTTTTGCCCTCGAACGTGTTAAAGATCACATCACCGATAATTCACACCGTGATGAATAGAATGACTTTGAAAAGTGTGAAGTTAAGCACATAAAATGGAAAAAATTATGTCGTTACAACAAACAGCATTTTAGATAACGTGAAAATTCTGTCTTAAAACCATTTTACGAATGAAAAATGAAAACCAGTTTTCAAAAAATGATAAGTAATTCTTTCTAATTTAACGCATTTGAGAAGAATTGTATCCGCCAAAACGGTTTATTCATATCTCTGAAACATTATCATGAGTCAATTAAAACTCAATTTACCTCTTAAAAACCTAACTAAGTGGAACGCAATTTCATCGTTTGATTTATTGAATGAAAAACCTTTCATTTACACTGGAAAAAAAATGAAACGATTTGCGAAGATTTCATAGAGTCAATTAAAACTCAAATTTTACCACTTAAAACTATCTATGTGGAACACAATTTTATCGTTTGATTTATTGAATGAAAAACCTTTCATTTGCATCGAGTATAAGAATAAACGATTTAGCGAAGATTTAAACATTTTCATCAGTTCTTGATTGCTAACAGCAATGACAAACGTGGACACACGATTTCCATCGGTTCTACTAATTTTCCAAACTCGAGTTTTTTCCGTTTAGATTGGAAAAAATCCTCGATGAGTAACTTCACTTTACACCCACTTCGCGCCATTGGCGAACGTCGAGAAAACGTTTTGAGATCGATTTTTCCTGTCTTAGAATCCACAAATCGTTTTCACCGATCGGATCGCACCCTCGACCGTCTGAAACACGATCGCGAACGTCGGTGTCCTGGAAGCCACAAAACACATTTTTGATGCTGTCCTAGAAGCCGCAAAGCGTTTTTTTGCCGGCGTTCGCCAACGATAGATCGAAGGTCTGATCCGCGATGAAAACATTGAGAAAAATGTTTAAGTTGAGGTTTTCTTCGAATTTCGTACATTTTTCCTTCCGAGCGATGCATCGAATTCGCACTCGTTCGCCAACGGCTGTTTGAACGGCCTAAGATGCGGTCCGATTGGGTCAAAAACGATTGGGGCTTCTGGGACACCATGTAAAAACAACATTTTTTACACCCTGTACACGATTTAGCACTGAATCCCTATGAGGGTACACGTACGTGTACGTGTACATTTTTTGTACATCTGTCCTTAAATCCGCACTTTATACCTACTTATCTTTGTTATCAGGTCATGATGTGTGTCATTGCTGTGTCACATACTATACATGTACGTGACTTACACAAGCTGAGCTACAGTATCATTGACACTTTCATTTTTTAGCTCACCTCGACATTGTCAAGCTGGGCTTATCTAATCACTCTCCATCCACTGTCCATCTGTCTGTCGTCTATCAACACCATGTTTTGGTCTTCTCGCCCAAAACCACTTGCCCAACTCAAGTGAAAGATTGTGTGAGTGATGGTCCCAAAGGGGTATTGCATTTTTGTTTATCTCAACATTCCCAACCCCATAGGGAGGGGGGGGGGTCTGCTCCGAAAATATTTTTAAAATGTTCTCATGAACCAGTAGGTACAGTGACTTGATATTTGTTATGGAGCTTCCTTTGATGTGTAGAATCAAGTTTGTTCAAGTGTAGTTCGTGCAGCAATATTTGTGTTTATAATGGTAGGGGTTAGACTTTTGGCACCACCCAAAATTTATATTTTCTGAACCGATGGTCCGTTTTAAACGAAATTCAGTATGTGATATTATTGGGTCATAAATACTTGACTCATGTAAAAAATCCCTGCATCCCCATGGGAACCCCAGGAGCTAAAAATAGAAATATTTTTAAATGCCCATGTTTCCCAAACCACTTGGAACAGAAAATTATTATATGGTATGAAGCATCCTTAGGACCAGTAGAATTGAAAGGTAAATAAAAAAATTGCCATCTGTTTTGTTAGGGAGTTCTGCAGAGGGCATCCAAATAATGCTGACTCAGCATATTTGCAAACATTTTAGAAAATCTTTTCTCCAGAGCCAATGTTCAGAATCGTTTGATATTTGGTATACAACATTCATAGAGGGGCCAGATACAGGTTTGTTAAAATGATCCATTTATTCATATTTGCAGGAGCCCATTTTTTTTTTTACTTTGGTAATATGTTGAATTTTCTTTAAAAAATCTTCTTCAGAACCACCAGTCAGAATCTTTTAATGTTTGGTATACATCATTGTTATGAGGGTCAGATTCAAGATTGTTGAAACCAAGTCCCTAGGTTAATATTTGGGCATCCTTTGGTAGCCCAAATTTTAACTTAGGGCAATATGAGGAAGTTTCTTTGAAAATCTTCTTCTTCAGATCCTCCAGTCAGAATGCTTTCATATTTAGATGTGTGTAACTAAGAGTAATCTACACAAGTTGTATCAAGGGGCTTCAGAGAGGAGCTCCACATTTTACATTATGATCAACTGAAGAAAAGGCATGATGCTTGGACTGTTGTTTTTGTCACTCCCGAGGGGCTCAAGGATTGACAGTGTATCGTATGGAGATGGATTGCTTAATGTAGATTCATTCTTGGACTCTGCATATATCGTGTTCTGTTCAAGGTGAGTGCTTCTGGCCCCGTGGGGCCTCTTGTTTATTTATTTATTGGGTTTTAACAACACTTTCGCCAGCCAGCAGCTACAAGTTTCTTCTCTCCTTGAACCAAGTCTCTCGCCCAACTGCAGCTGTCATGGTCCACTGAGTTTTTAGCTCACCTGGCTTTCAGTCAGGGTGAGCTACAGTGATCACTAGTAGTCCGTGAACATGGTGTTTGCGTCTTCTCTTCCAAAACTGCTGAACCAATTCAAATGAAATATCAGATAATTGTTTGCTATGACAACGCATTTGGATTTTGTTCAAATCAAGTTGACCTGCCCCTCAGTAGGGCCACACCCAAAAATTATGCCTAAATCTTAAAAAATCTTCTCATGAACCAGGAGCAGTGGAGACTTGATATTTGGTGTGCAGCTTTCTTTTGAGGTTTAGACTCAAATTTGTTCAAGAGAAGTGTGTGGGGCTATATTTGCCTTCGTTATGGGAGGGGCAAGTATTTTCTCCCTGCCCAAAATTTCTCTTTTCCAAACCAAGAGGTTGATTTGAACCAAATTTAAAATGAGGGCTTATTGGGTCATAAGTACATAATTTATGCCCCAAAATATTTTCTTGTCGCCCCATGCGAACTGCAGGAGCTAAAAATAGAACAAAATTTAAATGCCGATATCTCCAAAACTACACGGCACTGAGAATTCTTATTTGGTGTGAAGCTTCCTTGGGACCAACAGAATGGAATAGTCCAGAAAAATTGCTGTCGGGCCTACCATGGGGTACTTTTTCATGACTTTGAAAAAATGCTGAGTCAGCATCTTTTGACACTGTGGGTAATGGGGAAAGCAGTTAAGACTCTTCTTCATCCAATCCACTGCTCCAAAAGCTTTCAAATTTAACATATACCATCTTTGGAAGATTTTTTCACATGTTTATTGAAATCAAATTTCTGGGTCTATATTTGGGCTCTCTTTGGGAGTCCAAATGTTGAAACTAGTGCAGTATGAGGAATTAATATTCTTCGAAAATCTTCTTCCGACCCACCAATCAGAATCTTTAGATATTTGGAATGCAGCATTCTTAGGCGGGCGAGATTTAAGTTTGTCAAGCCAAGTCCATATTTGGGCTCACCAGGGTTTCGCAAATAGGGAGAACGGTCATTTCGTTCTTGTGACGTTCTCGCAAATACTTGTTAAGAAGATCCATTTATCGTTCCCTCAAAAATATTAGCAATTTTTCATCAGATAAAATTTAATAAAATTAGATTAATTTTAGAGCTGAAACGATTAAAGGGTTTTCTTGATTGATTAATCACATGGATTAACCTTGGTTAACTGATTAATCACTTGCCCTAATAGGTAGCTGAATAATTGCCGTACTGTTGATGATTTATATAATTAAAACTTTACTCAACGCAATGGACAAAACCGGCCAGAACCATATACAAAAATGTCTATTCAAATTTTATTATATTTTCAATTTTTGTCTCAAAACATAGCTTATGACCCCCTCATTGGAACGAGGTCGTTGAGCTTGTTCCAATGGGGGTCATAAGATATTGTTTTTTAGACAAACATTCAAAATCTTTTGTAATTCAAGAATTTCTTGTGCAAGTATCGTCTGCTGCCCGCATTTGGTGAAGGATGACCATTCCCAGCTACTGATACAGTATAATGATCATGCAAGTGAACAAGTATATTAGCACGTAACTGGCATGCATTACTCTGTCTCATATAATTTATGTGAGCCAGTGTGACAATGTTTGCCTGTTTTGGAGCAAGTGTGTTCCTTAGTTAACCCATATAATACTGTACTTCAAAAGTAACGGTTAACCGATCGATTACTTTTTTTATCGACCAAGACACTGATCATTGGTTAGTCGATTAATCGGTTAACCGTATCAGCTCTAATTAATTTCTATAAACATGATTACTGCAAAGGCCTCTGATGTGGTTGAACAATCTAACAATCTAACAATCTATGTATTTGAAGATACATAAGCATAACTCATGTAATTAAGACACATGTTGGAAATGAGTCCCGCAAAAAAATAAATGGGTCCCGCAAAAAATACGAGAAATAAGAGATACAAGTTTGTTCAAGATAAGTCCCTGGGTTCATATTTGGGCACCCTTTTGGGGCTAGAATTATAACTTTGTTCAATATGAGAAATATTCTTTAAAAAATTCTTCTTCACATCCACCAGTCAGAATGTTTTGATATTTGATATACAGTATCCATAGGGAGGTCAGATGTACATTTGTTAAAGCCGAGTCCCTGGGTTCATATTTGGGCTTCCTGTGGGAGCCAGAATTGTACCAAAATTTGTATTTTCCGAATTGAGAGGCCGATTTGAAGCAAATTTGATATGACGGGCTTATTGGGTTATAAGTACCTAATTTATGCCAAACAAAATTTCCCGTTGCCCTATGGGAACCGCAGGATCTAAATGTAGAACAAATTTAAAACGCCCATATCTTCAGAACTACATGGCACTGAGAATTTTTATTTTGTGTGAAGCTTCCTATGGAACAGCAGAAAGGAATGGTCCAAACGAAAAAAACATCGGTTTTATCATAAGGTAGTTTTCCAGGACTTTGAAAACATGCTGAGTCATCATTTTTTAACACTGTGAGTAATGGGAAAAATATTAAAGAATCTTCTTCCATACCACCACTCCAAGGGCTTTCATATTTCGCATATAACATCTTTGGAAGATTCTTTCACACGTTTGCTGAAATCAAATCCCTGGGTCCATATTTGAGCTCCCTATGATTAGATTAGTGCAATATGAGGAATATCCTTTAAAAATCTTCTTCTTCTGATCCACCCTTCACAATCTTTTGATATTTAGGATGCATGCATCCTTAGAGGGGTGAGATTCAAGTTTGTTCAAGCCACAACCCTGGGTTCATATTTGGGCTCCCTGAGCCTGAATTATAACTTAGTTCAATAAGAGGAACATTCTTTAAAATCCAGTAGTCAGAATCTTTTGATATTGGTATACAGCATCCTTAGGGAGGTGAGATTCAAGTTTGTTCAAGCCAAATCCGTGGGTTCATATTTGGGCTCTCTGTGGGAGCCTGAATTATAACTTAGTTCAATATGTTCTTTACAAAAAACATTTTTGTGGAGATCCATTGGTCAGAATCTTTGGATATTTTGCATTAGCTTTTCTTATGAGGGGCAGATGCAACTTGTTCAAATAAATTCCCCTGGTTGATATTTAGTCTACCATGTCAGGTGAACGCCCTCAGCCCCCCCCCCCCGGGCCTCTTGTTTTCTGTTTGACAACATTGCCCTGGCTCTTCTCTCTGTATTTTTCATTGTAAGTTAGTCACTACTTTTATGTAGGATTCCAAAATGTGTTACTGCATGTCTGTCTGTCTATCCTTCAGATGAAATTAGTCTTTGCTTTTCATTTGCCTGGCTCTACATTTTAAATAATTTGCAGCTATCTTTCACCCTCTAACCTCCCCCACACACATACCAAATCAGGGCTGGGACGAGTATTGAGAACTTAGTCAAAAAGTGGTACTCAAGTACTACGAGTACTCAGTACTTTGGACCCAGCCCGTCACAAATATATTAAACATAAAAGAGTATATCATATACTTGAAACAAATACAGTACAGCTGCTGTGTACTGCTCACTTTCCACGGATGGGCAATATTTCCATGGATACAATAATATTTGATGCCAAACACCAACTATAGGAATAATCATCAAAACTTTAAATAATGAAGCACCAGGTACAAACCGGTGCTTCATTAATTAAAATTTTGCGGATGATGATTTTTTTGGCCTGGTAAACGCATGAGTGGACATCACTGCCCCCGCGTGTATTACAACCCGTCCACGTCGTCTGTACTATAACTGGCACAGGCCAAGACACGGACACGCATTATCGCCGATGCACAACATCAAGGAACGGCCTTCGATGCGCAGAAGCAGTTCCTTTCAAGCGTTGAGGATGCCATATCATCCACAGCGGACGTCCCCTCAGCAATCAAGCGTTATCAAGATTTATTGCGGTACGCTGGCTCTAAGGTCAACTTTGTCTTTGAGATAGCACTCTACATGGCCCCAAGTGATATGCTGCTCCGTATAGGTCATGTGGTGGGGTATAACAACGAGATTGTTATCGCCACCACAACCCAGATCATGGGTGTGAATACGGATGTAAACACAACACCCACCACACCACCGACGCTCACACACGAGCCGGGGCTAGTCAAGCCGCAATCGTTCCAAAAGGAACGAGACAAGCCGGTCGATCTGCAAGCTACGGGGCTAGTCAAGCCGCAATCGTTCCAAAGGGAACGAGACAAGCCGGTCGATCTGCAAGCTACGGGGAGCAAGGGACTGTCAAAGACACGCCAGCAAAAGGAAGAAATAGCCGCCCCTGTCGTGGGTGGGGTCGCGGTCGGGCTACTGGCACTATGTTTACTTCGTTAACCAGTCGCGAACGGTTACGAGAAGCAGCCATCCAAGAGCAAGGACCACAGCTCATAGATTTCCAGCCAACCAGCCCGTAACCTTTGCGAGTTGATTTAATACCCACGAAACGAGCCTATAATTCCAGGTAGTGCAGTCGCAACCTTCCCCGCTAGCTTGGCTAGGAAACGCTCAATGCCCTGTAGGTGTTTTTTTCACCCCCTCTTCGAGGCCGCCTTTATCAGATGGTGGTGAGCAGGGGACATCCAGCCGGTCAGTGCAAGTACTAGGGTCGAGATTGCCATCCCAATCGCTGTGAGCTTAGATGCGATCGTAATCCCTTGTTCCCGGAAGAGGGTGCGAATGCGCTCAGCGAGTGTCGTGTCCTCATTGATCGTCTCTCTGATTCGATTGATTTGGGATCGGAGAGCCTCTCCATTCGTTGCGGCCGCCTCCAGACGTGAAGCTCGTTCACCTTCCAGGTTGCGGAGACGTTTTGCAATTCGGAGCCTGATAGACTCATCAACGCCTCCAGTGTTCAGTTTGCGCTTCTCCGAAGCGATGTGCTCATCAAGTTCGGACAGTTTAGCCAGGTTGTTTATCAGCTCACCACGGGTTGTCTGCATTACCCTGTCGAGTCCACGGAGCTCTCTGATGCTGTACTCCAACCCCACGGTATCAAGTGAAGGGTCATGTAAAGTTTTAAGTGCAATTTCTTCCTCCTCTGTAAGACTTGTCATCACGGTTTTAGTGGAATTTAACGCAGCATTAGCCACCCGTCCCAAGTCTTGCAGGTCTATATTATCCGGTCCGATCCCAGCAGCTGCTTCACCCAAGTCATTGTTATTGACCCGCAATGCTTCAAGCGCCTTATGCTTAAGCGTCTTTGTCCCACGAGTCCAGCCCACAAACCCCAGTTCATTCCGTATGACCTCACCACCGCCACGCCTCCCAGCAATTGTTGAGAGAGCAAGGGGTGCTCCTGACCTATTAAGAATGTCGAAATCTGGATGGGCCTTCAGCCTCAGCAGTCCTTTTTTATTGAGCTCAAACTTGGTATAGTCACGTAGAAGGGGCACCTCCCTTTCTCAGACATATTCTGGTAGTAGTCATTAACGGTCGTCTCCAACATCTCTTGCTGCAATGAGGGTAGACGATCAGCTATCTCCCCGACAGCTCCGTTATTAACAGGGACCCGGGTAAAGCTAGTTTCATCTTCTCCATCATCGCGGCCACCTTGTTCATCGGGATGGTCGAAGGCATCAAAATCTGCCATTGTATTGAAGGATGAGCGACAGAGCTCATAATAATTCAACATGTCTTCAAGCCAATATGGACGCAAGCTTAACCTACTCCGCAGACTACGAATGGCTCTTGGGGTAAAAGGAGTCACGCAATCGGTTATTATTACGCACAATCCTGGTACGATTGACCAGAACCAATCGCGCAATGTCCGATTTCCGAATCTTGGAGAATACCATCTTATTACAGCGAGTACTGTACGTTTTTCCTTTATAGTCACCGTGAACTCAACAGTTGATAACAGGTCAGTTGTTCAGAATCTTGGCCGTGCCATCATCAAGAAAATGGCAATCAAGATTAGCGGGAACGAGGTGATGTCGGTCGACGATGCAGACGTGTACCACTGCTACCTTGACTTCTGGAAGACAGCTTCCGAGCGCCACAATGCGCACTACCAGGGTATTGATACATCCACGAAAAGAGAAGCTTCTAAGTTGCGGGTCGGCGCAGGAGACAAGAATGACTTGTTGCAGACAAGGCTATCGCTGATGCCTATGTCAACCGTTTCTGTATCCCGCTGGATTTTGAACTCCTTGAGGCTCATATGCCTTTCTACCAGAGTGTGCTTGGGGGTCGGCTCGAGAACGAGCTTACGTTCAATGATTACAGCCGGGTGGTCAGGCTTCAGGCGATGTCGATGCCAGTTACACCATTGATAATATCAGCCTGGAATACGAGATGGTCACCCAACATGAACTTGCCCGCATGGTCCACAACCAGTATTCTGGTCGTCTCGCCATCCTCTACGACCGCGTCCTTCGCCACCGCAAAATGACAAAACATAAAGGCGACACTCAGTGGAATATCAACCTCAATGTGGCGGCGCGGAGCATAAAAGGGATTCTGATGCTGTTCGAGGACCCTGCTGCAACTGGTGATGCTTTCGCTAGGAAGACTGAGGTCTTTTATAATCCAAAGATCACCAAAGTTGAGGTTATCATCGAGGGAGTGCCCAACCAGCTGTACTCCCAGGGATTACGTGCCTACCAGCAATGGGATGAGGTCACTCGGCACTTTGGAGCTTGTCCCAACAGCAACAGAGATCCTGAGGTGGCCCTGGTTGCAAAGGAACTCTCTCTGGGTGATGTCACACTGGGCGAGTTCTTGACCCGCAAGTATGCTCTATGGCTTGACTTGCGGACCACGGATGATGGCGAGCTACACGGCAGTGGCCGGCGGATAGAAAACGCCAGTGAAGGTATCACTATCCAGATCTCAAAAACAGCAGAGACAAGTGGCTCATTGAACATATACCTGTACGTTCTCATGGATGCGCAGCTTAACATTGAACATGGTCAGTTTAACAACACATTTTATTAATAACCTTTTCTTTATGGAGCCACACGCAGCCATTATTTGCGGCCAAACAGGCTGTGGCAAGACGGTTTTCGCTTTGAACTTGCTGGAGGGTCCTGATCGGGGCGTATTTCAGCACGTTGTGGTCCTCTGTCCTACAATCAAATACAACAAGACATACCACGACCGTCCATGGATATGGAAAGACCCGGATGTATACATTGCAAATCCTGGTGAGCGCTCCATTAATATCTTCGGACCTTTTATCAGCTGTTCCGGTGTCAGCGAACGTTGTACATCATCGACGATTGCTCGGCTACAAAAGCTTTGACACAATAGAAAGACATGCCTTCTGGGCTAGCCTTCTCGGGTCGTCATGCGCAGTAGAGCGTTTGGGTGTTGACTCAGAAATATAACTCTGTCTCAAAAGATCTCCACGAGCAGACCCGCTGGGCCTGTCTGTTCTACTGCAAGGACAGAGATAGCTTCGAGGACTGTCTACGAGAGAATGATGTGATTGGAAGCCGCAAGAAACGTGCAGCACTTCGCCAGGCATTGGCGGATAGTAAGCATGCCCGACTAGTGTTAAAAACAGACCAACCTACCACTTATAAAGTTTTATATTAAACCCAGACGGAGTGCATGTACATATCCATACCATCATGGATTGCGACGAAATCATTAACCAACTGCTGGAAGAGCAAGGTACTGTGCCGCAGGCAGTCAATACAGAAGACAAGATGGCAGTGGATCCTGCTTCAGTTGCAGAGCAACATCCGAAGGAACAACAGGCCGATGGGGCCAAACGCGAAAGGCTAGCTGCGACAGCTTCCGGTGGGCAGGCTAAGCAATATATGGGGAAAAACCACATGGTTGACCAGGTCGACGACATGGCCGATCAGGAAATCGATAAACTCTATGCTCGATATGAGGCACGGCTCGGCGCAGCAATGACAAAAACTCTGGGGACGGCCGCACTACAACTCCATGCAAGGGTGGTTAGCATGTTACTTCACATACCCCAGGAGAACCAACCAAATCTGGTTGCTGACCTTAAGGCAGATCCATTTGTTGGGCACGCGCTAAGCAGTGCCACGTGTTTGCTATATCATCGGTATGGCATGTACTTAGCCCCACTAACCGCGGCGCTAACCACTGTTAAACAATGTCGATTTGGACATACCTGCCCTCTTACAATTCAAGACGATGTCATCGACGACAGAGCCAAACATATAGACGGAGCCAGACCTGTCGACAGTTGCTACGCAACAGGTGGAGAGAGTGACAGCTGTGCCAACCACTGAGTCGCCTGTTGTTCCCGACAAAAAGACCCTAAAAGGTGGCCGCTGGGAGGGCAGGAGCTGCCTCTCGGAATGCACAACAACAAAAAGCCTTGGTCGAATTGCAAGAAGAGAAGGCCAATCTCCAGTGAATGGCCATAAACAATGCAACCCAAGCGGTTGGCGTTCCTTCCGAACGGGAACAACACCAGCAAGAGATCTCGATGCATCACGAATGCAGTTCATTAGACAAATGGTCACCATGGATTGCTGGGGCTGTTGGGTTGGCTAGCTTGGCATTATGGTTTTGCAGAGCAAAAGGAAGACGACCAGTCCAAAGGGACCGCCCAATGCTGATCCGGTCAACCGAATCGCACTTCCGAACAAGCAGTTAGAGGTATCTAATGACCTATTACATATGGAGTAAACATGTCTTCAGCCGATGGAAAGATGCTAGTCAATGCTGCCTATCACAGCGCCGTTGTCTCTGCCCTAGCAATAGGGTACGCCCGCTTAGGTAAGATGGCAATGAAGGGTGCCACCCCTAAACTTGACTTCACCGGCTATGACGTCGGGCTGGTAGTCCTTGACGTGTGGCTGGCGATGGCAACAAAGGATATGCTAATTAAACAAGGAATCAATCCACCAAATATTATGAAATAACAAGATGGCCTCGATCACAATGCTAGTTGGGGGAGAAGAGAACGCCTCGATTGGATTAACGAAGAACAACATCGCCAAGGTCATGCATTACGCACATTCCAGGATGTCGATGCTGCAATTCGCGAATATGCACGGGCAACTGGGAACAATTTAAACAGTCGTGGCCCAGAGCCGCAACTAGAAGACTTTTATACAACATCAACCGACCAAAAAGACCGTGAGGTAGCTCCTCCACGGGGCTGAGCTTTCCAGGTTCAAACCACGCAGCTCGGTAAAGGTAGCTTGTTCCGTGGAAACAGCAGATTGGAGTTCCCTTCTCTTATATAACCCATTAGAAACTTGAAATATATACAGCTTGTCCTTCTCACCTGGTTCTACAAAGCCCTTCGTATCCCCAAGATTAGCCAGCGAAATGGTTGTGAGTAGTAAGCTTGGGGCTGGATGAGCCTATTCTGGGGGAGAGGGGCCGACGGGGGACGAGGGGGGTGGATGACGTCATCATAATTAAAATGTTACGTAAGGTAATTAATATTACTTAATGATTTTTTTTTTTTTAATCACTATAATAATTAATGTAATTAATGACTGTTGCATAATTAATGTAATTAATGTAATTAATGAGTGTAATTAGGGTTGATTATAATAATTAGTATATTAATAAATGAATTAATATTGACGTACTGGACATATGCGCATGCTATCGGTTGACTGACCCGCACAGGTCATCACGTGTCTGGGTATCATTAAATCGATTTTTTCTTTTCAAACGCCAACTACTGACAGATGTTGAAGCAATTAAATCTATTGTCACACTTTAACGACCGGTCATAAATATCGTTAGACTGGACATGCTATCATGTATTTAAAAATCAATATATCACGTGACAAGATGTGTCTTGCTTTTACCTGAAGACTGTGAACGACTCCATTGTGGCTATTTTTATAGGTATAATTTGATTTAATAACTTGGCGTGATTCTTACATATTAATAATGCAAGTTTATTCTTCTCGTTTTTATGGCTGTCGAAAAACTCTCATAGACCAAGATATTCTGATTTTACCCCTCAGGCGATAAAGTATTTTTTTAACGGTCCAATTTCTACGTTATGACGAGTTCTCAAAAAAAAAAATCACAAGAGCAATCGCCATGAGACTATTGTACACGGGGGAGAGGATATACATGGCTGTACTTTATGCCCCAATACTTTGATGAATTAACGGATCATCTGAAAACCCACCAAGAAGGTGCTTTGAACTGTCAATTTTGTGTTTCAATAGCAAATTCAACAAAAGAGAGAGGCAGTGTACATCGAACAGACGTCGATGTCAAGATGTTCCAGTGGACGTTTTGTCTGAAATCCTATACTAGGAAAGATACATTAGAAAAAAACATGGAGAAATGTCAAAACTCGACATTTAACTGCGCGATTTGCGGGTTTCAGCTGATTCAACTTAACCGTCATCGCGCCACAAGTAGCAGAAATGCACAACTCGATTGGCCGGTGGAGACGTTCCTCATCAAATAAGGGGGGTCAAACGAGGTTATGAGGAGGGGTGAAGGAGACAAGTGTGCGGTCATATGTTTAAAATTTTAATAACCTTAATTGCTATGATGTAATCTCCTTAATAAATAGCGTATATTCATTTAATATAATATATTAATAATTTTCGTTAAATAATTCATTTTTTATTCCGCACCCTTATATCCCCTCACAGTACCTAAAACTTTCATGAACGCTCCTCCTCCAGGTCATCCAATACTAAAAAACTTTTGGAAACCGCTCTCCCCCCGCCCCCACCATAATCTTAAAAAGAGTTGCTTTGTCACAAACACACACTTTTTTAACCAATCAGACACCTCCGTTATCCCACGCCCTCACCGTCACACCCCTGTATCCCCTCACAGTACCTAAAACTTTCCTGAATTCCCCTTCACCAAGTCATCCAATACTAAAAAAAAAAACTTTTGGAAACCTCTCTCCCCCCTCCCCCACCCCTCACAATAGCTAAATTATCTCGAACCCCAGTTCAGTTCTCTAAATGTAATGGACATGTCAGGCCCCCGAATACGCCTTCTCCACAATTTTGAGCGATGAAATTACCCCGATTAGTCTCCTCTCATAACTTACCACTCTCTTAACCCGTATTTACTATGAGATTGTCCCCTTAATAAATAGCGTATGTTCATTTAATATAATATATTAATAATTTTCGTTAAATAATTCATTCCACAAGACACTTGTCGAAAAAACAAAATGGCGGATTAGTTTGACAGAAATACGCGTATCGATTTATTCAGGAATGTCTGTCGGTTGTGTCCTTGGGCAAGATACTTCATCCCTATTGACCATGTGGGGGCATGGTGACGCTGTGCACTAAGGCGTACTGCACGTCGATGGAGCACCTGTCTTCAGCCAATGCAGACCCTGTGTAGAATCTTGACAGTTGCTTGCCGTTGCTCGGTGGCTCTCTCCAGCTTTCCCCACCCGTAAAACTGTCGTGGTCATGATTAGTTATTGTGCAGACCTTAAAATCCAATAAATAAATATAAATAAATAGTCGGTTATCAAAACAGCCCTTAAGTGTTTAACAGTTAATTGTGGACCAGTGCGTTTAAAAGTGAAAAAAAATTAGGTGATAGCATACGGACTGTGTTTAATCATAGAAAAATCACACCCGCGCTATTACTAACCCGTATGATTTATTTTTGAATGTTCGCTGAAAAATAACCCACCCATCTAAGTAAAAGCATGAAAGAGCTACCATTATCTTATTACCTATGTGAGGTGGGGGTGGTCGGTAACGTTGTGTACTATGGCGTACTACCTTCAGCCAATGATAACCCTGTGTAGAACTTTGACAGTTGGTCGCCTCTGCACGATGGTTCTTTCCGGATTGCTCCAACTGTCGTTAAATAAATGAAAAAAAACTACAATTCTATAATAACAGGCCAAGCCAACAGTACTTTCACCCCCCTCATTTTAATAGTTGAAAAGCGCTGTTACTCGATCAAAAAAAAATGGTAAAAGGATATGCGACTCTATATTAGCCACCCAAATTTGCGAGACTTGGGAAAATATAACCCACCTAGAGCTGCACCAAAGCTACGTACACTATTCGAACTCCCGCATTGTGTCCTTGGGCAAGTTAATTTACCCCGATTATCCACATGGGAGCGCGATGACGGCGTGTAATAAGGTGTACTGCACGTCGGTGATACGCATATTTTAGAACACTCTAACCCTGCTTGTGCGGATTTCCGACGTTGGTGAGATGACAGTTACTCGTCGTTGCTCTGTGGTTCTCTTTGGATATTCCGGAGTCTACCCGTAAAATTGTCACGTTTAATTATAACTTGAACTTGATGTCCGGGTGTAATGAAATAGCGTATTTTCTGCAGACATTCTAAATAAACGCAGCTGGTTTACAGACCTGTATATATTTTTTTTTTCAATTGAGTAAAAATATATGATAGTTACTGATGTAACACGCCGATTAGTATGTTTAATGAATCTAACTACGCCATTCCGACCGACCCTTTGCCCACCATGATCACAACAAACGTTTCAATTCTCTCTCTCTCTCTCTCTCTCTCTCTCACCGATACAGTACGGGTGGAAACTAATTGCGTTCAAGCTGTTGTTTTTTTTCTAGGTTTTACCACCCCCCTTACAGCGCAAATCGAAATAAAATCTGATTCATTGAACCATACTACAGTGCATGTCAAAATTAATTTTTGAACGCCATTTTTTCTATGTGCCACTATCAGCAGCTATGACCATAGCGTAACTTTGTGGTAAAATGCTTATTTTTGTACAAAACTCAAGACTTTCTCTGACAAATGCCTATATAAAAACAAGATAATACGCGAGAATGACTTGTGTGCCTGTTTTTTTGTTGATAAAATATGGCATGACCACATTCCCGAATATTAATAATGTACCCGCTTAATAACAGCCGAATTTTTATCGGATCACAGTTTTTGATTTGAATAATTGCCGATTTTTTTATTAAATCACATTCAGTAATTTATGTAGATTTCCTGAACTGGGCGAAGGTCAAGAAAGGCACTCTGTAGTTTAGGAGACTCCACAAATAAAAACAAAATAAAAACTCTTAGATATCTTGCATTTTTTTAATTATCCATATTAACCAGAAATCAAAACTAGTCAAATTAATTAGAATTAAATTACAAATGGATATGAAATTTGCAGTAAAATGAACACTGGTATATGCTGCTGGCCGCATTTTTAGTTGTCTGTAATGGCTGTTGTTCAGAATGTCACCCTATTGGGGTGAGTTTTCGCTTTTTCGTCCAGTTTCATGAGAGCTTCCATGAAGTCCGTTCCACATTCGCAATCTTTTCCAGGGGCCATTCTTCAAAGGCTGGTCCATCGCAACTTTGCGGAGATATTGTTTTCTGGACGACAAACTGCAATATGATCTGGGTTTCCGATCAGACCCCTTATTTTGATCTTTAAGGATGTTTGCCAAAATTTTCCACCCTGTCGGTTGAAAATCTTTTCTTTTTCGCAGCAGATCATTTATTAGATCACACATATTGGAGCCCGAAATTGTGATGCCGTTATACACGAGTCGATCTTTCTCATCCCAGGATAAATTGGGTATATTCTTTATTATCTGGAGTAACAAAAGCGCCTTCTGCTGCATGGAATCTGGTATAACGGCTAACCAGTCCGGATGATTTTCCACTGAAAAACTAGTCGTTAAGGAGTGTGGTTTGGTGGTTTCTTTGCGTAAATTTGATTGGCGCTGAAAGATTGTCTGGTTCAGCAGCCCTTTCTCTTCAGAACCCGATGTTGAAGATTCAGGAATTGGTCTCATACCCTGGTCTATGGGCGGGACAGCTACAGTATTCAGGGGTGTGCGTATTTCCTGCAACTGTTCACTCCCCCATGGTTCAATGCACTGAATTCTGCTTGAGTCATCTATAGGTTTTTCCCTCAGTGGTTCCCCCATCACTAGCGATTTTACTGGCTCTAGCTTATTTGCAAGCCCCAAAATATTTCCACTTGTCAATGCAATTGATCACTAATTGCCACTAATTAGTGATCAATTGATCACTAATTGCCACTAATTGATCACTAATTACCACTAATTGATCACTAATTACCACTAATTGATCACTAATTACCACTAATTGATCACAACACTAATTGATCACTAATTAGTGGCAATTAGTGTTGTGATCAATTAGTGATCAATTAGTGGTAATTAGTGATCAATTAGTGGTAATTAGTGATCAATTAGTGGCAATTAGTGATCAATTGATCACTAATTAGTGGCAATTAGTGATCAATTGATCACTAATTAGTGGCAATTAGTGATCAATAAGTGATCAATTGATCACTAATTAGTGGCAATTAGTGATCATTAGTGATCAATTAGTGGTAATTAGTGATCATTTTACGTGATTTAAATCACTAAAAACCGTTTTATCGAATTGTAAAATCACTAAAAACCGTTTTATCGAATTGTAAAACCGATAAAAACCAATGAAAACCGATAAAAACCAATGAAAAACTGATGGAAACTGATGAAAAACCAATGAAAAACCGATATGCACATGTAATTATCTGATTAAATGGATTATCTGATTAAACAGTGTAGAGTTGGTGGTTCAGATGTGCTACCTCGGCTTGTCATGAATGTGACTTTGATGTTTCTTTTTTTTTTGAAGTAAACTATATCAATTTGTAACTTATTTTACCTCAGAGCTCTACCACTGGAATTTCCCACAATGCACTGCGTGAGAATTGGAAGTAACCAATGATCAGTAGGTTGGGGTAGAACCCACCTTATCTTGATATATAATTAGCCAATCAGCGATTGACAGGTTGGGGTGGGACCCATCCTATTCATACATATAAATGGCAGAGTGTTGGAACTGTATTGCCACTCTATTAACTCGCTTCTGAAAATGATGAATTCACGCTACGTCTGTGAATTGTGTCAAAAATCTTACTCTCATAAAACTAATTATTATCGACACAGACGAAAATTACACAAAAATGTAAATTTTAAACACACTATAGGGGGAGCGAACTCAAATACAGCCGAGTTAACAACCAGATCTGTCTGTAACGAGCCACCCTATCCTCCAGTGCATATGAAATCAGCCTTTAGTTGGAACAATGCATTGACAAGTGGAAATATTTTGGGGCTTGCAAATAAGCTAGAGCCAGTAAAATCGCTAGTGATGGGGGAACCACTGAGGGAAAAACCTATAGATGACTCAAGCAGAATTCAGTGCATTGAACCATGGGGGAGTGAACAGTTGCAGGAAATACGCACACCCCTGAATACTGTAGCTGTCCCGCCCATAGACCAGGGTATGAGACCAATTCCTGAATCTTCAACATCGGGTTCTGAAGAGAAAGGGCTGCTGAACCAGACAATCTTTCAGCGCCAATCAAATTTACGCAAAGAAACCACCAAACCACACTCCTTAACGACTAGTTTTTCAGTGGAAAATCATCCGGACTGGATAGCCGTTATACCAGATTCCATGCAGCAGAAGGCGCTTTTGTTACTCCAGATAATAAAGAATATACCCAATTTATCCTGGGATGAGAAAGATCGACTCGTGTATAACGGCATCACAATTTCGGGCTCCAATATGTGTGATCTAATAAATGATCTGCTGCGAAAAAGAAAAGATTTTCAACCGACAGGGTGGAAAATTTTGGCAAACATCCTTAAAGATCAAAATATCCCAAGGGGTCTGATCGGAAACCCAGATCATATTGCAGTTTGTCGTCCAGAAAACAATATCTCCGCAAAGTTGCGATGGACCAGCCTTTGAAGAATGGCCCCTGGAAAAGATTGCGAATGTGGAACGGACTTCGTGGAAGCTCTCATGAAACTGGACGAAAAAGCGAAAACTCACCCCAGTAGGGTGACATTCTGAACAACAGCCATTACAGACAACTAAAAATGCGGCCAGCAGCATATACCAGTGTTCATTTTACTGCAAATTTCATATCCATTTGTAATTTAATTCTAATTAATTTGACTAGTTTTGATTTCTGGTTAATATGGATAATTAAAAAAATGCAAGATACCTAAGAGTTTTTATTTTGTTTTTATTTGTGGAGTCTCCTAAACTACAGAGTGCCTTTCTTGACCTTCGCCCAGTTCAGGAAATCTACATAAATTACTGAATGTGATTTAATAAAAAAATCGGCAATTATTCAAATCAAAAACTGTGATCCGATAAAAATTCGGCTGTTATTAAGCGGGTACATTATTAATATTCAGGAATGTGGTCATGCCATATTTTATCAACAAAAAAACAGGCACACAAGTCATTCTTGCGTATTATCTTGTTTTTATATAGGCATTTGTCAGAGAAAGTCTTGAGTTTTGTACAAAAATAAGCATTTTACCACAAAGTTACGCTATGGTCATAGCTGCTGATAGTGGCACATAGAAAAAATGGCGTTCAAAAATTAATTTTGACATGCACTGTAGTATGGTTCAATGAATCAGATTTTATTTCGATTTGCGCTGTAAGGGGGGTGGTAAAACCTAGAAAAAAAAACAACAGCTTGAACGCAATTAGTTTCCACCCGTACTGTATCGGTGAGAGAGAGAGAGAGAGAGAGAGAATTGAAACGTTTGTTGTGATCATGGTGGGCAAAGGGTCGGTCGGAATGGCGTAGTTAGATTCATTAAACATACTAATCGGCGTGTTACATCAGTAACTATCATATATTTTTACTCAATTGAAAAAAAAAATATATACAGGTCTGTAAACCAGCTGCGTTTATTTAGAATGTCTGCAGAAAATACGCTATTTCATTACACCCGGACATCAAGTTCAAGCTATAATTAAACGTGACAATTTTACGGGTAGACTCCGGAATATCCAAAGAGAACCACAGAGCAACGACGAGTAACTGGCATCTCACCAACGTCGGAAATCCGCACAAGCAGGGTTAGATTGTTCTAAAATATGCGTATCACCGACGTGCAGTACACCTTATTACACGCCGTCATCGCACTCCCATGTGGATAATCGGGGTAAATTAACTTGCCCAAGGACACAATGCGGGAGTTCGAATAGTGTACGTAGCTTTGGTGCAGCTCTAGGTGGGTTATATTTTCCCAAGTCTCGCAAATTTGGGTGGCTAATATAGAGTCGCATATCCTTTTACCATTTTTTTTTGATCGAGTAACAGCGCTTTTCAACTATTAAAATGAGGGGGGTGAAAGTACTGTTGGCTTGGCCTGTTATTATAGAATTGTAGTTTTTTTTCATTTATTTAACGACAGTTGGAGCAATCCGGAAAGAACCATCGTGCAGAGGCGACCAACTGTCAAAGTTCTACACAGGGTTATCATTGGCTGAAGGTAGTACGCCATAGTACACAACGTTACCGACCACCCCCACCTCACATAGGTAATAAGATAATGGTAGCTCTTTCATGCTTTTACTTAGATGGGTGGGTTATTTTTCAGCGAACATTCAAAAATAAATCATACGGGTTAGTAATAGCGCGGGTGTGATTTTTCTATGATTAAACACAGTCCGTATGCTATCACCTAATTTTTTTTCACTTTTAAACGCACTGGTCCACAATTAACTGTTAAACACTTAAGGGCTGTTTTGATAACTGACTATTTATTTATATTTATTTATTGGATTTTAAGGTCTGCACAATAACTAATCATGACCGCGACAGTTTTACGGGTGGGGAAAGCCGGAGAGAGCCACCGAGCAACGGCAAGCAACTGTCAAGATTCTACACAGGGTCTGCATTGGTTGAAGACAGGTGCTCCATCGACGTGCAGTACGCCTTAGTGCACAGCGTCACCATGCCCCCACATGGTCAATAGGGATGAAGTATCTTGCCCAAGGACACAACCGACAGACATTCCTGAATAAATCGATACGCGTATTTCTGTCAAACTAATCCGCCATTTTGTTTTTTCGACAAGTGTCTTGTGGAATGAATTATTTAACGAAAATTATTAATATATTATATTAAATGAACATACGCTATTTATTAAGGGGACAATCTCATAGTAAATACGGGTTAAGAGAGTGGTAAGTTATGAGAGGAGACTAATCGGGGTAATTTCATCGCTCAAAATTGTGGAGAAGGCGTATTCGGGGGCCTGACATGTCCATTACATTTAGAGAACTGAACTGGGGTTCGAGATAATTTAGCTATTGTGAGGGCTGGGGGAGGGGAAAGAGAGGTTTCCAAAAGTTTTTTTTTTTAGTATTGGATGACTTGGTGAAGGGGAATTCAGGAAAGTTTTAGGTACTGTGAGGGGATACAGGGGTGTGACGGTGAGGGTGTGGGATAACGGAGGTGTCTGATTGGTTAAAAAAGTGTGTGTTTGTGACAAAGCAACTCTTTTTAAGATTATGGTGGGGCGGGGGGAGAGCGGTTTCCAAAAGTTTTTTAGTATTGGATGATCTGGAGGAGGAGCGTTCATGAAAGTTTTAGGTCCTGTGAGGGGATATAAGGGTGCGGAATAAAAAATGAATTATTTAACGAAAATTATTAATATATTATATTAAATGAATATACGCTATTTATTAAGGAGATTACATCATAGCAATTAAGGTTATTAAAATTTTAAACATATGACCGCACACTTGTCTCCTTCACCCCTCCTCATAACCTCGTTTGACCCCCCTTATTTGATGAGGAACGTCTCCACCGGCCAATCGAGTTGTGCATTTCTGCTACTTGTGGCGCGATGACGGTTAAGTTGAATCAGCTGAAACCCGCAAATCGCGCAGTTAAATGTCGAGTTTTGACATTTCTCCATGTTTTTTTCTAATGTATCTTTCCTAGTATAGGATTTCAGACAAAACGTCCACTGGAATATCTTGACATCGACGTCTGTTCGATGTACACTGCCTCTCTCTTTTGTTGAATTTGCTATTGAAACACAAAATTGACAGTTCAAAGCACCTTCTTGGTGGGTTTTCAGATGATCCGTTAATTCATCAAAGTATTGGGGCATAAAGTACAGCCATGTATATCCTCTCCCCCGTGTACAATAGTCTCATGGCGATTTCTCTTGTGATTTTTTTTTTTGAGAACTCGTCATAACGTAGAAATTGGACCGTTAAAAAAATACTTTATCGCGTGAGGGGTAAAATCAGAATATCTTGGTCTATGAGAGTTTTTCGACAGCCATAAAAACGAGAAGAATAAACTTGCATTATTAATATGTAAGAATCACGCCAAGTTATTAAATCAAATTATACCTATAAAAATAGCCACAATGGAGTCGTTCACAGTCTTCAGGTAAAAGCAAGACACATCTTGTCACGTGATATATTGATTTTTAAATACATGATAGCATGTCCAGTCTAACGATATTTATGACCGGTCGTTAAAGTGTGACAATAGATTTAATTGCTTCAACATCTGTCAGTAGTTGGCGTTTGAAAAGAAAAAATCGATTTAATGATACCCAGACACGTGATGACCTGTGCGGGTCAGTCAACCGATAGCATGCGCATATGTCCAGTACGTCAATATTAATTCATTTATTAATATACTAATTATTATAATCAACCCTAATTACACTCATTAATTACATTAATTACATTAATTATGCAACAGTCATTAATTACATTAATTATTATAGTGATTAAAAAAAAAAAAAATCATTAAGTAATATTAATTACCTTACGTAACATTTTAATTATGATGACGTCATCCACCCCCCTCGTCCCCCGTCGGCCCCTCTCCCCCAGAATAGGCTCATCCAGCCCCAAGCTTACTACTGTTGTGCAAGGCAATACATCATGAACTCCTTGTCCTCCGCTATCCATCATGTCTTTACACAGAAGATATATTTCGAATATGTAATGTTACTGATAGGTGCTGTAATTCAATAGGGCCGCCCCTGCTATCTGCAACGCTACCTGTGATATTGCCTATGGGACCTGGGACAAGCCTTTTGTATTGCAAATGAGAGAAAGCTTCTGTTCTGCCACTGGCACAGTTTTCATTTGCTACAGGTACTGTTCTGAGTAGTGTGCTGGGTAGCCCCTTGTAAACAGTGTCCGTGGTGCTGACTTCTGACAGATGAACGAAGAGCTCACGGTGGGCCACAAGACTAGGTAACTCACCCCAGACCAGCCTCCAGCATCAGTCTCCGTCCCCCAGGAATTTTGTTGTTGAATGAATGAATGAATGAATGAATGAATGAATGAATGAATGAATGAATGAATGAATGAATGAATGAATGAATGAATGAATGAATGAATGAATGAATGAATGAATGAATGAATGAATGAATGAATGAATGAATATTCAGCAATATACAACAATGTAAATATACACATAACTACATACAATACACAAAGAGATTATATATGCGTGTATACCGCAAGGAGACGGCATAGCCAGATTGGCTATCTACCTGTAGACTCCTGGAGATTAAATCATGCAACAAAGTTGTAAATCCTAATGTGCGTGCCAACCAAATTCAGAGACTTATCTGTCTTGAGTCGCAGATACGGAGTAAACATGTCTTCTGCCGATGGAAAGATGCTAGTCAATGCTGCCTATCACAGCGCCGTAGTCTCTGCCCTAGCAATAGAGTACGCCCGCTTAGGTAAGATGGCAATGAAGGGTGCCACCCGTAAACTTGACTTCACCGGTTATGATGTCGGGATGGTAGTCCTTGACGTGGGGCTGGCGATGGCAACAATGGACATGCTAATTAAACAAGGAATCATTCCACCAAATATTGTGAAATAACAAGATGGCCTCGATCACAATGCTAGTTGGGGAAGAACAGAACGCCTCGATTGGATTAACGAAGAACAACATCGACAAGGTCATGCATTACGCACATTCCAGGATGTCGATGCTGCAATTCGCGAATATGCACGGGTAACTGGGAACAATTTAAACAGTCTTGGCCCAGAGCCGCAACCAGAAGACTTTTATACACCATCATCCGACCAAAAAGACCGTGATGTAGCTCCTCCACGGGGCTGAGCTTTCCAGGTTCAAACCACGCAGCTCGGTAAAGGTAGCTTGTTCCGTGGAAACAGCAGATGGGAGTTCTCTTCTCTTATAAAACCCATCAGAAACTTGAAATATATACAGCTTGTCCTTCTCACCTGGTTCTACAAAGCCCTTCGTATCCCCAAGATTAGCCAGCGAAATGGTTGTGCAAGGCAATACATCATGAACTCCTGGTCCTCCACTATCCACCATGTCTTTACACAGAAGATATATTTCGAATATATAATGTTACTGATAGGTGCTGTAATTCAATAGGGCCGCCCCTGCTATCTGCAACGCTAACTGTGATATTGCCTATGGGACCTGGGACAAGCCTTTTGTATTGCAAATGAGAGAAAGCTTCTGTTCTGCCACTGGCACATTTTTCATTTGCTACAGGTACTATTCTGAGTAGTGTGCTGGGTAGCCCGTTGTAAACAGTGTCCCTTGGTCGGTCCACGGTTTGAATGTCGGATAGTGTCACGTACATTTATAGTTTTATAATAAGATAAGACTCCACCAAAATGGGTCAAATTAGTCTTAGTCAACTGAAAACCAGAAACGTTTATAAGAGTTGATGACCATAATATTGTCTTGAAGAGTTTTTATTACTATTAACAAGACCATTATTGTATATGAATTTCACCGCCTCGTGAGACCCCCGCAAATCGGACCCTAATCTATTTGGCGCCCAAACCATATACCTCCTGCGGATTTGTGTAACAAGGGTGAGGATCATGCCACCTGGAAGATCCTTTTCTTTAATAAGTTGGTAGGTGCTTATGGTGGGGGCGCGGTGGCTCAGTTGGTAGAGGTGCAGGCTGCAAGCCGAGATGTCCTCGGTTCGAATCCCACCTGCGGCAACCGCGTTGTGTCCTTGGGCAAGACACTTCACCCCGATTGCCTACATGGGGGCAAGATGACGCTGTGTACTGAGGCGTACTGCACGTCGATGGTGCGCATGTCTTCAACCAATCTAACCCTGCCTGTGCTGCGGTGCAGAGTTCAGAGTTACGATGTTGGAGAGCTGACAGCTGCTCGTCGTTGCTCGGTGGTTCTCTCCGGGTACTCCGGCTTCCTCCACCCGTAAAACTGTCACGGTCACGATTAGCCATTGTGCATAAGTATGTGACCTTAAACACCAATAAATAATAATAAATAAATAGGTGCTTATGGGGAGGTCTTTCCATTTCGAAGCTTCGCTTTTCTTGAAATCCTCTTTTGTTGGCCAGCTCATGTCTGTGACTATTGCTTTGTGTACTTGTTGGATACTTAACACGTGATAACTCTTCAATTGTGCATATTAGAGGTCCAAAGGATGCCGGTATACCCAAGAATGGACAGCAAGATTGCAACAAAGTTGGCTTCAATCTACTACAGCCCCAAGGGGTACTGGAAGGGACTTGCGGCCATTAAAAACTTTGCTTCCGCGACCAAGGTCTCTGAAGATGTGGCTCGGGCATGGCTCAAGAAGAAGGCCATCTGGCAGATATACCTGTCCCCTCCGCGAAACATTCCGCGACCCACATTTGACGTGTCCGTACCGAATGGAGTCCACCAGGCCGACCTGCTCTTTCTGCCACACGACCGGGCGGCCCGCAAACTTACAAATACGCGCTCACTGTCGTTGATGTAGCCTCCCGCTATAAAGAGGCAGAGCCCCTGGCCACGAAAGAGGCCAAAGAGGTCGCGGGTGCCCTGAAAGGATTTACAGGCGGAACCCCATCAGATGGCCGCAATTGTTACAGGTCTACCGCGAGTTCATGGGCGCAGTAAACCAGCTGCTGGCCAAACACGGGACAGAAGTGCGGCGTGGCCGTGTGGATGTCCACCGGGACCAGGGAATTGTGGAGCGTTTCAACCGCACCCTGGCAGAGCGACTCTTTGGGCACCAGTACGCTCAAGAGATGCGACTTCCACCTGGCAAACGATCATCAGAGTGGGTGGCCCGACTGCCTGCCGTCATTGCGGTTCTGAATGGTGAGGTGACTCGCCTAACCGGGAAGAAGCCCTCTGACGCCATCAAGGCTAAGACTATAGCACGAAAGCCCTCCTCCGTGGTTCCAGGTCGTCCTGTTGGCATCCGAGAGCAGAAGCTCCCATCGGCGTTGGTGTTCGCTACCTCTACCAGCCAGGCGAACTTAAGGATGGTCGCCGCAACTGACCCTGTGTGGTCCCTCCAGGTCTACCGGCTTGGACGCTCGGTCACCAAGCTCGGCGAACCTGCGTTTTATTAGTTGCTGGATGGGCCACCACGTAAGTTTGTCCGAGAGGAGCTCCTTGTGGTGTCCTCTGACACCCAGTTGCCGCCTGGTGGGGTTCTTACTTAGTTGTAATTGCAGCACCCCCTCTTTTTTTGTTGCACTCTAGACAAGTCAGTCGTACGTTACCTCTACAGTGTCCCCTGTTATTGTCCAGTCGGTATACAGAGAACTGCTGTGTGTCTTTTGTGGTATACGCCCATAGCAACTCGATGTTGCATGTCGTGCAGCTGTTCTGTTGGGCCTCTCTGAGCTGCAAGATGTAGTCAACCTTCAGGTTAAACCCCTGGAAACATTTGACCCGGTCCTGATGTTTGTATGCCACAAGTTTCTTTTGGATTTGCCTGCGGAGTTGCTTGTCGGTCTGTAACCTGACCTCAGAACCCTCTTCTGGAGGACAAGTTACCCTCTCAAATTGATGCATATACTCCACACGTGACACAGCGATGTAGGCAAGATTTGACCACTGGAGATCGTCATCGATAATCCAGACCTTCTGCGGGTCGCTGACGGTTAGACCCTAACTGGAGTGTACCGTCATCGCGTAGCTGAGTGCCCAATCATTACCCCACTCACCGTCAATGACCTCTTGGGCGTATCGAACAGGTACATCCACGACATCGTTAAGAACTAACTCCTACTGGTCGGGTCGGCCGTCATTGACTATTACAGGGCCTGGGATCGTCACCAAACAATTTTGCCGCCGAGTTTCCTTTGGTTGGTACAACAGGGAACAGGCTCATTTGGGAACGCCTTCTTGTGGCGATGGAACAGAACACTCTGGGCACGATCTCGGACTTTTTGGCGGCTGGTAAGGATTAGGTCCCCGGGCTTCCATTGCTCTACAAACCTGTCCCATCCCGGCATCTTGGGAGAGCCCTTCGCATTTCCTGGCACTGGACCTTGTCAGTCTGGAGACGGATGCGCCTTTTCAGAGCCTTGAGTGTGTCATTTTTTGCCCTATGGTCAACCTGGAGCTCTTTGTAGTAGTCGGCGGCGTGGCACAGCCAATCGTGCGGCATCTCGCCTGCAATCGGCGGTAACTGGCCCTGATCGCCACAGCAGACGATTTGGACACCCCGTTCCTCAAGCCAGCATAGGAAGGTCTCAAGGATTGGTCGGGGCACAGTACAAACCTAGTCCCAGATGATAACACGGGGAATGAACTTGGCCCATGCGATCCGGCGTCCACTCATTTTGTCCACTCCACCGGAAGAAGCTATGGTAGGTCTGGGCCCTGACTCCGCTATCTCGCACCTCTTTGGCAGGGCGGTGAGTTGGAGTAAAGACAAGCGGATCTCGCACCCTGAAAAGCTCGATTGCTCTCGTTGTCTTGCCGCTACCACCCCACTGTTGAGTTAGCTCAGCCGTTGATGGGTCAGTGGGCCGTCGTTCTTTGGAGTTGTAGAATCAGGGAAGTCTTTTATCCGGCACCAATACTCTGTCTTTGGAAGATATGCGGTATGATACTGGGGCATGTAGAGAGTTTCCCCCTTATCTCGCTATTGAGCTGGCAGGGCATTATGCTTTTTGGGAGGCTGTAGGGTGGGTTCGTCACGATAGAAGCAGCATGTTCTGCAAAAACACTCAGGGTGAACTTCTTGTGGTACGTAGACTTGGACACCGTCGAGGTTATGGAGTATTGTTTTCTTGATATATATGATATATGCTGTCTGTCGCCACCCGAACCGCCTCTTCTTTGTCGAAACGCTGGAACATACCGAGAAGGTTAATATGGGCGTATGCTAACATAGAGGCCCTTAGGTGGGTGTATTGGGGCTGGCTTCCATCGTAGTAAGTTAACACGTGGCATAGGGGACACCTTTCTGGGGCTCCGACAAAAGTGCCACTTTGGCGAGTATCTCTCACAAGATAATCTAGTTCACCATGAACCGTGACCAGGCGGCGCGTCAATCGCTTACCATCGGCTTTTGCGCACTGAGTGAATTTCCCGATGATGCTGCAGCCCTGATCCCTATCTTCGGGGAGCCACACTACATTCTTCTTTCCCAAAGCGATGATGGCTTCTCCTACATCTAGTTCGATTAGGATGCTGGAATCCGTGAGATACGAGAGGAGGGCTGTTGTAGTTCTTCGATTCGGTAAATATTGTAGAATCCCTTTTTTTGAAAACGCCTGTGGGTATGGAATCACTTTTTTTCTGAAATGAGTCGTCGAGACGTATGTGCGAGTCACACGAACGAGCAATTGCTCGTTAACTCATTTGCACGATGGGCTTCGAGTCGTTTGAGCAATATGTGCGAGTCACTCAACAGAGCAATTGCTCGTTAGCTCATTTGCTCGACAGCTTATTGGCTTTGGGAATGGTATGGGGTTTTGTTGTACACAGGTTAGATAACAATGCATACAGATTATGGGAAATCAAGCAATGGTGATTATAAGACTTGGACGAGAGAACCAGAGATAATTTGGACTGAATAGACTGTTAGTGATAAAGAAACATATGCAATAGGCATTAAAAATGGGATTCAGGGAAAATCAGGTCCTCTACTCCTATTCAATAGAACATACCCCCTAGGAGATATCTCGGAGCTATAGCATTACATGTTATTTTTATATGCTCAAAATGGGGCTTCACATGTCCGTTTGGGTGGTTTGGTGTAGATGTTGGTGGTTTATAAGCGTGGTCGGGTTTATTTGGGTAATTAGATATACTCTAGTTCAATCGAACGCACCCCATGTACCCCCTTGGTACTATAGCACTACGGGGAAATAAAGTCGTTTTTGGTGATTTGGAGGGATTGTCGGGTTTATTTGGGTAATTAAACGAGAATTCTGGGAGAATTCTAAGCCAGAAAAATACTGCTATTCAATCGAACACACGCCCCCCCCCCCCCCTCCTGTACCCACTTGGTACTATAGCACTACGTGCTACGCCGATAAAATGGGGAAATAAAGTCCATTTCGGTTATTTGGAGGAATTGTCGGGTTGTTTGTGGTAATTCTTCGATTCGGGAAATTACTCTTCCACAAAGGAACATACCCTCCGAATATACCCCTGTCTTGTTAGAAGGTTTTGGGTCACATAGCAACCACGTGCTACCATAGAAACCAAGATGGCGGCCTCCAGTATACAAAATAGACGACGGAAACACGTATCACCCTAACAACACGCGCTGCGCATGCGCACTCACACCACATATCACTATGGAGATGACGTCACAAGATGGCCGCTTACGCGGGTTACCATGACAACACAAGATGACGTCACCAGGTCACGTGACTATGACGTCACTTCCCCCTCCGGCTCTCCCTCCGGCCAATGTGGCACGATCTCCACATCTCCTACTACTACACTTGTTAGGATTCTGTACATCTTCCCGAAGAGCCAGGAATCAAAATTTGAAGCCTTTTTTCGGTTCTCTAGCCTGCTGAAGTCTTTTTCAAAATTCTTCCGCGAGAGCAGTGGCGATCAATTTAATCAAGTCAGTTTTTCGGAGCTTTGAATACCTCCTAAACCCAAATTGTTTACCTTGAGCACGTAGATCATTCATAATTGTCATGTTGTGTAATGAGAATATCTGTGTTATCATTTCTCTAATAGGAAATTTCAAAAGTGTTGTCTATCGCGGCCAGGCGCCAAAACTCGTCCTTAATTTTAGATTGCCTTTGTCGCCATTTTGCCAGCCGAGCGTAAGCCACGCCTCAGTTTTTACAAAGGGCTAGCGCTGTTTGGCGCCCTTACCACAGCCTTTGCAGAATAGTGGGCCTCCACCCTTCTTTAGACGAGCATTGTGAACCTTACAAAAGGTCCCACGACACGACCGCCCACAAACATCGGTAAATCCTAGAAGCAGCCACTCATAAGCGAAGCGTTCATTGTATTAGTCCTCGTGTGTATGTCATGTATATCTATGTGTTTCTCAATCTCTAAATATATTAACAGCAGGGAGGGTGCTAATATAATTGACAGACTTAACAAAACAAGAGAGCCGGGGCCGGCGAGGGTGGTAGGCCGTCCCATGGGCTCTCGCCGTCCATGGGCTCGAGTGGGTTTTTTTCAAATTGGTATGCTGGTCCTCCCTGCTGCTGGGGGGTAGATTCATGTTTGTTCAAATCGAGTCTCTGAGTTAATATTTGGGCTCCATATGGGCACTCAAATATCAACAGTGCAATATGAGGAAATTTCTTTGAAAACCTCCGTCAGAACCACTAGTCAGAATGCTTTCATCTTTGGAATACAACACCTCTAGTGGGGTGGGGGGGGGGGGGGGTGGCGGGTGGGTGGTAGATAGAAGTTTGTTTGAATCGGGTCTCTGGGTTAATATTTGGTCTATCTGTTGAAGCTCAAAGTTTAACTTAGTGCAGTATGAGGGAATTTCTTTAAAAATCTATTTCTTCAGATCCACCACTCAGAATCCTTTCATATTTGACATAGAGCATCTCTAAGGGGGTCAGATTCATGTTTGTTCAAGCCAAGTCAATGGGTTAATATTTGGGCTCGTTCTGGGAGCTCAAATTAACTCAGTGCAACATGAGAAAATTTCTTTAAAAATCTTTTTCCTCAGACGCACCAGTTAGAATGCTTTAATATTTGGTGTACAACATCTCTGGAGAGGTCAGATCTAAACTGGTTCCAATTTGATTCCTACCACGCAGAGTCCTTTCATATTTGGTATTGCAAGGGGAGGGGGGGGGGGGGGGGGGTCAGATTTGAGTTTGTTCATTTCGAGTCCCTGGCTTAATATTTGAGCAGGGGTGGGTTAGGTTCAAGGTTGTTCATTAATGTTCAAATCCATTCGTTAGAGTTTTTCCATAAAATTTGCCTTTCAAGCTGCAGTGACACAACAACCCTTGGATGTTTGGCAGTACTTGTCATCAGGGGGCGCGGTGGCTCAGTTGGTAGAGGTGCAGGCTGCAAGCCGAGAGGTCCTCGGTTCGAATCCCACCTGCGGCAACCGCGTTGTGTCCTTGGGCAAGACACTTCACCCCGATTGCCTACATGGGGGCACGATGACGCTGTGTACTGAGGCGTACTGCACGTCGCTGGTGCGCATGTCTTCAACCAATCTAACCCTGCCTGTGCTGCGGTGCAGAGTTCAGAGTTACGATGTTGGGGAGCTGACAGCTGCTCGTCGTTGCTCGGTGGTTCTCTCCGGGTACTCCGGCTTCCTCCACCCGTAAAACTGTCACGGTCATGATTAGCCATTGTGCATAAGTATGTGACCTTAAACACCAATAAATAAATAAATAAATAAATAAATAAATAGTACTTGTCATCAGCTGACAGAATTGGAAGCAGTCAGGAAGACCTATGCTAATAATCATCTGACAGGGACACTAGAGTTATGAATAATTTCATAACATCATTCCTATGTAGTGTTCATGACTACAGAATGTGACTCAAAATACTTCTCTGAACCACTTTGTCAGGTGAGCGATTAAGGCCCCTGGGGGGGCTTTTGTTTTTTTTTAAATCAGTAGTTGGTATTTTAAAAATTAAAAAGCTGCATTGGGCAAAGGGTTAACGTGTATTATCAGTATATAACAGGGGTTATTTGGCCCCAAATGGATTCTCCGAAATTTAGAGGAATTGTAAACCCTGCACAACCCCAATTTTGAAACATAATTCACTTATTGTTGTTTCATGGGGGTGGGACACTATTTATCTTGCTATATGGTTAATTAAAACAGATTTTGTCAAAAGGTTTTGTATTCTGATGCAGATTTTAGTTTTATTTTGGGATTAGGGTAGTTTTCAAAGAAAGCAGTGTTTTCTTATCCCTCCCAGCTTACTCATTAGGTAACAAAGTAGAAATTTTGTCGGGGTCAATACCATTTTTTAAGCCCATTTGACACAGATTGGACACTTCTCTTCAAAAGAACAAATTCCCCATGCTTTTGACGAGGCAGAAGCCAAAAGTTGAATTCTATTGCAGAAATGAGTCTTTCATCACATAAAAGAGGTAAATGTATCTTTGGTAGGGTTGGGTTTGCTAATAGGTATAACTGTTGTGAATATTTTAATTTGATTTTCCTGCCTCGAAAAGTTGCACTCGGAAATTATGTAATCCCCCAAACTAAGCAGTCTGGGGAAATATACGTATTTATATTGGCTGAAATTAAACAATTGCAGGAATGAATTCGATTGCATAAAATTCGATTGCATAAAATTTTATTGGAGTAATGGTTGCGGAATATTTCAATATGTTGGATACTTTGGGGTTCCATCTTACGCCTTGCTTATTGTCATAAATGGTCCTATCCGCAATATAATTGATTATGAATGTCTAATCAAGCACAGAACTTAGTGATTTTATATGGATGAAAAAAATAGCACCTTTTCCAGACCTGCACCGCTCCCCCACCCACCCCCTCGTGTCTGGAAATATTCCGTTGACCCCCCCCCCCCCCTCCCCACGTCCTGCACATATTGTGATATGTGATAAGTCAAGATAAGCTATTGCCATCACGCGCGCGGAAGTCAGTGAGTCTGTTCACATTTTCTTCAGCACAGGCTACACCCGTACTTCTTGTCTTATAATCGCCAAATTCATATGCAGGTTCGGGGTTATGTCTAGATGAGAACATCCCCTTTTGGTCGCGATCGATCAACCGTAATGGCTATGCGGGCCCAAAACCCGAAAACCTTTAGCAAAGTCTACAGGTCGTATTTATGAAAGGATTTCATTGTAACTTAGTAGGACGACTCTGTATAATGTCAAGATGAGAACGTCCCCTTTTGGTCGCGATCGGTCAACCATGATGGCTGAGCGGGCCTGAAACCCGATAAATTTTAGCACAGTCTACATGTCGTATTTATGAAGGGATTTCATGTTACTAACTTGGAAGGAAGACTCTGTATAATGTCTATATGAGAACGTCCTATTTTGGCAGTGATCGGTCAGCCGAAATGGCCGGACATGCCTGTGACCTAGATTTGTTTAGCACAGTCAACAGTTCGTTAGCTCACCTGCCTTAAAGTCAAGGTGAGCTATTCTAATCACTTTTTGTCCGTCGTCAAGGTGGTGTTTGGGTCTTTTTTCCCCAAACCACTGGCCACATTTTAATGAAATTTCTCTTGAGTAGTGGTTATATAGGGGCATTTGGGTTTTTCTTCCAATTTTGATTCTGCTCTATTGGGGAGGGGGTGGGGCCAAAATGCCTATTTTTTAAAAAAAATCTTTTCATGAACCAGCTGTAGCAGAGACTTGATATTTGAAATATATCTTCCTTTTGAGGTGTAGGCTCAAGAAGTTCGAGGGGCAATATTTGTCTTTGTTGTGGGAGGAACAAGAATTTTTGCCCCGCCCAAAATTTCTATTTTCCAAACCGAGAGGCCGATTTGAACCAAATTTGATATGAAGTATTAATTGGTCATAAATACTTGATTTATGCAACAACAAAAATTTCAAAATACCCCGAGGGAAACACAGAGCTAATTAGAAAATATTTCAAACGCCCATATCTCCAAAACTGCACAGCTCTGAGAATTCTTAATTGGCGTGAAGCTTCCTTATGACCAACATAATAGAATGGTCCAAAAAAGTGCTATCGGTTTTATCATAGGGTACTTTTTCGGGATTTTGAAAAAGTGCTGAGTCACCATTTTTTAACACTGTGGGTAATTGGGAAAACATTTAAGACTATTCTTCTCTCAAACCACTGTTCCAAAAGCTTTCAAATTTCACATATAACATCTTTGGAACATTGATTCACATATTTGTTGAAATCAAATTCCTCTGTCCATATTGGGGTTCCTTGTGGGAGCCCAAACTTAGTGCAATATGAGAAATATTCTTTAAACATCTTCTTCTTAGATCCAGCAGACGGAATGTTTTGATATTTGGTATACAGCATCCTTAGGAAGGCATGATTCAAGTTTGTTCAAGCCAAGTCTCTGAGTCCATATTGGAGATCCCTGTCGAAGACCGAATTGATGTAAAATCTTCTTTTTCACACCCACCAATAAGAATCTTTTGATATTTGATCCACAGCATCCTCAGGGGGGTGAGATTCAGGTTTGTTCAAGCCAAGTCTCTGGGTTCATAATTGGGCTCTCTGTGGGAGCCCAAATTTTAACTTAGTTCAATATGAGGAATTTTCTTTAACATTTTTTTTGTTAAGATCCAGCAGTCGGAATGTTTTGATATTTGGTATATAGCATCCTTAGGGAGGTATGATTCAAATTTGTTGAAGCCAAATCTCTGACTCCATATTTGGGCTCCCGGAGACCGAATTGTATCTTAGTTCAATATGAGGAACGTTCTTTAAAAATCTTCTTCACATCCACCAGTACGAATCTTTTGATATTTGGTATACTGTATCGTTAGGGAGGTGAGATTTACATTTCTTAAAGCCAAGTCCCTGGGTTCATATTTGGGTTCCCCATGTGAGCCCGAATTATAACTTAGTTCAATATGAGGAATATTTTTTCGAAAAAATGTCAGATCCACCGGTCAGAATGTTTTGATGTTTGGTATACGGTTTTCTTAATGGGACAGCTGCAAGTTTGTTCAAATCAGGACCCTCAGCTGATAGTTGTCAGTGTCAGGTGAGCGCTCGCTGGCCCCTTTGGGGCTTCATGTATTTATGAAGTGATTTCATTGTAACTTGGAAGGATAACTCGATATGGTGTCTAGATGAGACTTTCCTATTTTGATCTCGATCAGTCAGCCGTTACCACCACCTGGATTCATTTAGTACTTCTAGAGGTTCTTTTTATAAAAGGATTTAATTGTAACTTGGTAGGATAAATTGGTATGATATCTAAGTGAGACTGTCCTATTTTGGTCATGATTGGTCAACCGTAACTGCTGAGCCATCTTGTCACCAAGATTTCTTTAGCAAAGTCAACGAGTTATATTTATGAAGGGATTTCATTGTAACTTGATAGGATGACTCGTTTTGGAATAATTTCACTGCAACTTGGTAACTTTGGTTGCCATACATTAACTGTGAGGGCCACATTTACCCACCCATCAATTCCTTAGGACAGTCTACACCTCAAAATGAGAACATCCGCTTTTGGTCGCGATCGGTCAACCGTGACGGCTAAGCTAGCCCGAAACCCGAAAACCTTCAACACAGTCTACAGGACGTATTCATGAAGGGACTTCTTTGTAACTTGATAGGATGACTCTGTATAAAGTCAAGATGAAAACGTTCCCTTTTTGTCTCGATCGGTCAGCCATGACGGCTGCATGGGCCTGAAATCCGAAAATCTTTAATGCAGTCTACAGGTCGTATTTGTGAAGGGATTTCATTGTAACTTGGACTTTGGACGGATGATTCTGGGTAATGTCTAGATGAGAATGGCCTATTTTGGGCGGATTCAGTCACGCGTGACGACTCACAAGGGCACGTTACCTAGATTCCTTTAGCACAGTCTACAGCTTGTATTGTTGAAGGGATTTCATTGTAAGTTGTTAGGATGACTCGGTATAATGTCTACATGAGAACACCCTATTTTGACCTTGATTGGTCAAGCGTGACGGTCACACAGGCACGTGACCAAGATTTGTTTAGCACAGCCTACAGTTCACATTTATGAAGCGATTTCATTGCAACTTCGAATGGTAACTCGGTATTCTGTCTAGGTGAGACTGACCTATTTTGGTCACGATCGGTCAACCGTGACCGCCGCTTGGTCACGTGACCTAGATGCCTTTAGCACTCTCTATAAGTTGTGTTTAAGAAGGGAAATGATTGTAACTTGGTAGGATAACTTGGTATGATATCAGATAAGACTACCCCATTTGGCCATGGTTGGTCAACCGTGACCGCCGGACCATCACATGACCTAGATTCTTTTAGCATAGTCTACGAGTTTCATTGAGTCTTGGTAGGATTACTTGGTTTGGAATAATTTTACTGTAACTTGGTAACTTTGACTGACAGACATTAACTGTGAAGGCCACATTAAGCCAGCCCTCACCTCTTTAGTACAGTCCACACCTCAAATTTCTCTGATTTGGAAAACTAGCATGTAGGAAACAGAAATTAACTTTTTCTCAATTATCACAATTCTTGTCTTATTTTATAATCCTTTCATAAGCATTGAACATTATCCTTTTCATCAAACATTAGACACAGTCAAGTTGAGCTACAGTGTCACTGACACTTTCATTTAGCTCAGCTTGACAAAACCAAGATAAGCTATTGGCATCACGCCAGCGGAAGCCTGTTAGTCTGTTCACATTTGCGTCAGAACCAGCTTCACCCCGAAGTTATTGTCCAATCATCACAAAATGTCTTATGCAGGTTCCAGGTCATGCCTAAATGAGAACGCCCCATTTTGGTCGCGACTGGTTAGCCTTGACGGCTGGGTGGGGGTCGAAACCCGAAAACCATTAGCACAGTCTACAGGTTGTATTTATGAGGCGATTTCATTGTAACGTGGTAGGATGAGTCCGGATAACGTCTAGGTGAGAACGTCCTATATTGGTTGGGTTCAGCCGATCAAGACGGCCACAGGGGCACGTTACCTAGATTCATTTAGCACAGTCTACAGGTTGCATTTATGAAGTGATTTCATTGAAAATTGGTAGGATGATTTGGTATAATGTCTAGATGAGAACGTCTTATTTTGGCCACGATTGGTCAGCCGTGACAGGCGCAGTCTCGTGACCAAGATTTGTTTAGCACAGTCTACAGTTATATTTATAAAGCTATTTCATTGTAGGCTGGAAGGAGAGCTCAGTATGTTGTCAAGATGAGACTCTCGTTTCGGTCACGATCGGTCAACCATGACTACCGGACCGGCACGTGACCTAGATTTCTTTAGCAATGTCTACCAATCATATTTATGAAAGGATTATGATCATTGCCACTTAGTAGGACCACTTGTTTTGGAATGATTTTACTGTAACTTCGTAACTTTGGTTGACATACGTTATCTGTGAGGGCCACATCAACCCAGGCCTCAATTCTTTAATATAGTCTACACCACAAATTATTCTTATTGTAAACGTAGTATGTAGGGAACAGAAATTAACATGTTCTCAATTATCACAATTCTTGTCTTATTTCATAGTCCTTTCTTATTATATTTATTTATATTTATTGGCGTTTAAGGTCACATACTTATGCACAAAGGCTAATCGGGACCGTGACAGTTTTACGGGTGGAGGAAGCCGGAGTACCCGGAGAGAACCACCGAGCATCGACGAGCAACTGTCAGCTCCTCAACATTATAACTTCTGTTCAAGCTCTGCCGAGGCGGGGTTACAGCAGTTGAAGACATGTGCACCATTGACGTGCAGTACGCCTTAGTACACGGTGTCATCGTGTCCCCCATAATCCTTTCATAAACATTGAAAACGTTATCCTTTTCATCGGTTCTCGACAGATTACCGACGTTAAGCAACGTTGAGCCCGATGAGTGACCGTCTGAACGATCGATTCGGACTCCCGCGTTGTGTCCTTGGGCAAGGCACTTAACCCCGATTGTCCACATGGGGGCACGATGACGCCGTGTACTAAGACATACTGCACGTGGATGATTTGCATGTCTTCAAACAATCTAACCCTGCCTGTGCTGCAGTGCGGAGTTACGATGTTGGGGAGCTGGCAGCTGCTCGTCGTTGCTCGGTGGTTTTCTCCGGGTACTCCGGCTTCCTCCACCCGTAAAATTGGCACGGTCATGATTAGCCCTTGTGCATAAATATGTAACCTTAAACATCAATAAATAATAAATAATCCTTTTCATCCAACATTACACACAGTCAAGTTAAGCTGCAGTGCCATTGACACTTTGACTGCAAATAGGGAGATAGGGCCTACTTTCACGAACAGACTACTGTACCACAAGAAATTGTTATTTTGTGCTGTCTTAAAACCTCAAATTATATAGATATTTAGCTGCAGCCTTTTAAACAGATTGGAAATATTTTCAGAAAGCGGTAAAACCTACCGCTACAGTCACCCAGAGTAAAAGAAATTGAAAAATAATCTCTCTTTCCGGGGAAGGGGGGTGCACCCCATTAAAGTATCCATCCCTAATTGGAATTTTCATAGTTCTACACACCCCCACCCCCATTGAAAACCTCCCAGCTTTACCCCTGATGGTCGCCATGGGAACATATTTAGTTCTGTGATACCCAAATGTATGGATGAAATTACACATTCTAGGGAATGGTTGTAGAATGAAACATTTTAATATGTTGCATCATAGGAACACTGTGTTTATTATATTAGGAGGGTGTGTGTGCGTATTATGTTATTTGTTATTGACTATTACTCAATACAAATTGGGTTCCAAGTTCATGTGGTCACATGCTTTGGGATTCCTCTTTACGCCTTGCGTATTGTCATATTTTTACTATTTGGACCGCACACACGATTACATTATAACAAATATGTGGATTTGTTTACATTTATTCAGTCGCCAGATCCAGTCTTTAACGAACTGTCTATCCCACCTCAACTATGAAACGATGTTAATGAGACAAATTTCACTCCTTAATTAAAAAACAAAATCTCGAATTATTCGCACTGTCGCGGTTTAGTCGTTCTTAGTAAGGAATACACAGTGAGTACAACAACCATGACAGTTTGCTTCAATGGCGGCGTTGGAAATAAATGGTGTGTGTGGCGACTCTCCAATCATTTGTTGGAAAAATGATTAGAAAAATGTTATAGTGTTTTTCATATTTATTTGTTTATTTCTGTTTGTTTGTTTGTTTATTTATAAACTCCATCTGGTTAAGTACCTCTAAATGCTGATTAGCTCTTTTTCTTGCATGTTGTAAACTATACATGTATACATATAGTTACAGTCAAAAGTAAATTTAGAGTCTAACACGGTGTATGCGCTTTGAACTATTAGTTATAATCAACAATTTGGGTTTCTTTTCATTTTGGATACAATGTGGCATCAACCATATATGTGTCTTGCTATAAAACACCTATAATAAGAGCTACGTTTTAACGAATACACAAGCTGAATTGCTAAGACATTGATTATAATGTTTTAACGCAACGCATCATTGCTTTTCAGCAAAGTCGGAGTTGTGAATATTAATCGCCGTCTATATTTCAAGCGGAGAAGAAATCGGTACACAGGTATTTTTAAACTTACAATAAGTTTTGGTATTATTAGAAATTCACCGCTCCCAAACTCACGTCTTGATACTTCATCGATCTAGCTTCTTAATAAAAGGTCATCAGCTCAAGAAACAATTGTCATCATACGTACGTGATCAAACGTTTGCGAAAAAAAATTAGAATTCATTTTACTATCACCGGATTAGTCACCTTGATGTCCGTTTTTCCATTACATTCATTTAAAAAAATAGCCGTTCAAATATTCATTATGGTTTTCATTTTTTACATTCTAAAATAAATTTTATGACCCTTTATTAAAATGAGCTCGTACCTAAAAGTGGTTAACAGCTATGTTTTTTAGACAAAAGATAAAAATGTTAGTTATTCTAGATCTGTTTTTTTAAACTGTTCACAAACCTTCACAATGTACCTCTGCTAAGAGTGGACGGACGGACGGACGGACGGACGTACGGACGGACGGACGGATAGATAGATAGATAGGCAGAGAGTGAGACATACAGGGAGACAGACAGAGAAATGGACAGAGGGAGACATACATGCAGAGACAGAGAGGCAGAAAGATAGGGACAGAAACGGAGCGACCACAGATAAGGACTGAAGGACAAGGCACCACGCATTATCTAGAATACATTTGTGTTGTATATATGCGCGAAACATGCTATAGCAAATTCCGACGGACGGAGGACGGACGGAGGACGGACGGACACGAGGGAGACAGAGAGGTAGAGACAAACGGACAGGCAGGCAGAGAGATCGACAGATAACGAATGAAAGATAATAATAATATAATAATAACACTTTGGCCAGCCGCTGATTTGTCGCTGTTCATGGTTACCCCTGAACTCCCAACTGCCACACTATTCCCTTGCTTCTCCTCTCCTCCCAACACTCGGAGACGAACTGCTTGATGACATCCCTTGCCGCATTCTTCCCAATCTCTCCGATTAGAATATTAACCCTCTCCCTTGAGTCTCCCCCTAACCACATGTCCTTCATTCTCCCATCCCACTTCCACATTATACTCCCAATGAATCTTATTCTTTTAGACTGATACTTTGGGCATTCTTGAAGAAAGTGTTCCAGGGTCTCCACCATGCCCAAGTTACACATCTGGCACTCCCTTTCACCGTCTTTCCCAATTTTTCCCCTCAGCTCCAGGGATCGCGACCTCAGCTTGAACAACAGTGACCCCCAAAGGTGCCATCAAGGTACTCTTCAAAACCTGGCCTCTCTTTATCACACAGGCCACCCAAAGACCTCTTAGATTTGACCCCCTCTCGCCAATTACGGTTACAATCCTCCATGACCCTTTCTCTGGCGATTTTTTTTACCCTGGTTTGCCCCAACGTCCAGGTCCGAGATCTCCAATGAGTAGTTCTCTACTAGCTCCCTCACTTGGACCATCCACCCCGTTTTGATATTTGAGTTGTAAATTCTCAGGAACATTACTTTACACCATCGGCTGTCGGGGAAATTTACCAAATAATTAAGATAACCGAGTTTCAACAGGTCTATCCTGTCCTTGATCCTCATCCACCCTGGTTGCTTCTAGCGCTGCGGCATTGCTCGACCCCGTTATCCATCGGCCTGTATTGTTCTGCAAGATTTCCAAGCTCTTTACGACCGTTTGGTTTAGGGGAACCACTTCCGTACCGTATGTTATACTTGGCAGTCCCACCATTTCCCAAATGGTTTTCCCCACGAAAACCTTATTGAAACTGTTTCTCCCTATAAGTTTCATTTGGTTAAGGATTCGCTTCCCCTTCAGAATCAATTTATTTGTGTGGTTTCGGTAGATGCCTCTTCCTGGTATGTTTATATTTACCCCCAAATACTCGTAATCACCTGTCTCTCCTACACTGAGAAGTTTGCTGCTCCCTTTCGGAATGCAGAACTAACCCACTCTCCACCTTCGAGTGGGGTCCACTTTGCGGCCCACAGGTATAACTGTGCTCTTGCTTTCATTAAGTTCGAGTCTCCATTTGCTCCCATATTTCCCAACAATTCCCAGCATTTTCGTTAGCCCCTCTTCGCTTTCTGACACTACAACCATATCGTCTGCAAAAAATAGCCATGGGATCTTTAAGTCCCCAACTGCTACCCCCTCGCAGGAGTTCATCTCCTAAACCTTTTGATGTACAATGCAAACAGGATTGGCGAAAGAATACACCCCTGTTTTAGGCCTATCTCTATAGGCACACGTTTTGTTGTAATGTTTCCCAGGCTAAGTTCACTCTGTACATCTTTATATAATGCTTTCATAATTCCAACAAACTCGCCTCCTAAGCCCATAGCCTCCAGCTTGCGCCACATACCCTCCCTCCATACTCTATCGTAAGCCTTTTTGACATCCAAAAAGGCCATAAACATCTTTTTCTTTTTTGCTTTCGCGGATTCTATCATTTGGGATAGCGTGAAAAGATGGTCAGTTACTCTCCCTCCCTTCCTGAAGCCATTCTGGATTTCTCCCCAAAAACCCTTCTCTTCAATCACCTCCTCTAGTCTCCCATAAAGGACTTTACAGAAAACCTTTCCAATGTTGCTACTGACAGAGATCCCTCGATAGTTATCCAAAACGTCTTTTTCCCCCTTTTTGTGAATAAATGTCACTTTGCTTTCTCTCCACTCCTTTGGGACCTCTTGATTTTCTATGGCTAGATTGAATAGGGCAGTTAGGCTTTCCACGAGTTCCTCTCCCCCTTTTTTTGATAAACTCGTTAGGAATTTCATCCACTCCTCCCGCTTTTCCATCCCTTAATTTTGATATCACCTTTCGCACCTCCTCCGTTTTAATTTCGCTGCACACGAAGTTCGATAGGTTTTCCTCGACCTGATTCGGACACTCAGGTGGGCTCCACATGCCCCATCGCTTATCGTTTACCTTTTCGCAGTGCTTGACTAGTTCTGATGCGACTTGATCTTGCTCGTTTGTAACTCTGCCATCCACTTTAATACTCTGTGGGTTACTTCCTTTGTTACGTTTATTCACCAATTTCCAAAATACTTTCGAACTCGACCCCCCTGTCGTTCTTATCGTCCTAATAAGGCTGCTATTTCGTACTCTCCGATTATCGTCTTTAATCTTATTTACTTTATTTCGTGCTTCGTGGTATTCTTTCTTTGCTACTGTGGCCTCGTTGCTTTCCGCCCCCTTAAGTTTTCTACTTCTCCTGTATGCAGCATTAACTTTTCTTCCCTTTATGGCCCTTTCCAGTTCTTCCTTAACTCTGTACCCAAGTTCCCGTGTTGGCACCCTGACCTTTCCTACACTTCCCTTTCCTGCCTCCACCAGGCTCGCAACTATGACGTCGGCCATCTTCTGGACACTGCCCCTCTTGGTTACGGTTGCAAGCTTTGGTTTCAGTTTTTTATTGAACTTCGCCCAGTCAGCATCTTTTTTGAGTTCCCAAATCTCCTTAGAGCTTCCTTTGCTTTTTACTAGAGTTTTGACCCTGATCGTCACTGTAATTAAGTTGTGATCACTATCCACCTCCATTTTACCCTCATCATCCACTTCTACCCCTATCACCTCCCTCTATAAATTAATATCTGTGAGGATGTAGTCGATTATTGATTTTCTGTCGTTCCTCTCCCAGGTCCATTTCCCCTTGCACCTCGCGTCCCTGTTCAGAATCTTCAGACCGAGCTCGTTTGTGAAGTTCAACAGCTTCCTTCCATTCCTGTTGACTTTATTGTCCCCACCCTCTATGCCTTCTTCATCATTACCTATGTGGCCATTAAAGTCACCCATCAGAATTATACCGAGCCCCTTGTTTTGTAGTTCGAACTAGTTGTTTTGTAGTTCGGTGATATTGGACCTTAGTGTTGAGTATATCAAATCATTCCACTCGGGTTTGCTTCCCTCCACCGACAATACACAACCCCAAGGGCAATACTTTTGTTTTTCAGACTGATCCTTACCCATCCAATTTCTTTCGATACCTCAGCCGGGGTGCTGATGTTTTCCAGGTCTGTGATCAGCGAGGGTTTTAAATCTTCTTTAATGTACATGCCTACCCGTCCCCCTTTTTTCTGGCCTTCAGTTCGCCCTACACCTATCCATACGTACCCCCTTACTTGGTCTACCCGTTCCTCGTGTCTTACCCACGTTTCGCTTAAGCCCATGACGTCAAACTCCTCTGCCTCGATCAATGTAGCAATTTCACTTACTTTCCGGTGGAGACCCTGGATGTTGCTATAACCCACTTTCAGGGTTTCAAGGTTCATTGGCTTTCGCCTACTGGTCCCATTATTATCTAGTCCCGGTATGTTTGTATATCCTACTTTGTGTACCTGTGCTTTCCTTGGGAAGCTCTTCCTATTGATTTGGATTTTTGTTCCCTTTTCCTTATCCCCCTTGTCCCATTTTTTACACCTATGGTTCGTGACACATTTCCTGTGTTCATTCCCTCCTTCACTGATCCCCCTCCCCTCCCTATACCAAAAAAGGCTCCACCACCTGCAACATATTTCTTCCTAAAACCTCTGTACCCCTTGGGCTAAGATGGAGACCATCCCTTGCATATAGGTCCGTTCTACCCCAAAACGATCCCCAATTGTCTACAAAGGGTAAGTTCCTTACAATACTCCCCCAATTCTTCGTTGGTCCCAATGATCCGCGAATTACGCTCGCACCCACCACCTAGTACTGGGAGAAGCCCCGAAACCACTACCTGTGCATTCTTGGCATTCAGTTGAGTTATTAAGTCCTTGTAAGTCTCAATAAGCTGAACTGATTTTCTCTCCCTGATGTTGTTGGTCCCCATGTGTACAACAACCACTGGGTCTGGGCCTGACCCCTTTATTAATCCATCCACTCTGTCCCTAGGTCCTCCACCCTAGCCCCCGGAAAGCACAAATTTGTCCTGTTGACACTGTCAGGCCCACACACCACCCTATCTAACCCCCTATACTACTCCCTGCAACCACCAACTGCCTCTTTCCTGTCCTCTTTCCTGTCCTACTACCCCTGTTACCACCTCTGTTCCCACTGGACCGGCTCGCAATCTTGCACTCCGCCACACTAACCTCCTTGCCTACCTCCACCTTCCCCTCTTCAGACCCAACCTGCTCCTCGGAATTCTCGAAATTACCTAACACACTGAATCTATTTTGGACACTGCGCTCCGCCTTCTGCCCACTCCCACTACAAGCCACCTTGTCCTCGTTTACCACCTTCCTAACCTTCCCTCTGACTCATGCCCTGACAGACTCCACATGGCCATCGCTATCTCCTTCACTATCCGATTCTAAACGAATACGCCTTTTGCCCCCCCCCCCCCCCGACTCACACTACTAGCCTGGGAATTTGACATTCTAGCATCTACTTCTCCCCTATCCTCAACCCGACGCACCTTCCTATTCCCAAAAGACCCACTATCCACGTCAAAAGTCCGCTTCCTACTACCCACCACCTTCCACCCCCCATCGAATGCCACACTAACTGGGGTAACACCAGACTTTCCTGTCTTCCCCAGTTTCCCCCTCACCACCTGCACCTCTTCCTCCAACTTTACATATGCCTCTAGCAGCTGCATTAACTCTACGCAGATGGCACACATCCCCAACTCCCCCAGCTCACGCCCATCCACATACACCATATCACAGTGCCTACACACATCCGACCGCTGGCCGTCCGTTGGTAACTCACTAGCACCCCCTGTGCTGGCCTCAATCACTCCCCCACCTGTACACCTATACACGCTAAAAACTAAAGTGTTAAAACTGACACTTTCAAGGTGTTAAACCCATTCTAACTCTTAGGGTTTGATTTTAACACTCAAAGTGCAATGCTTTCAGCACTTAGACATTACAATCGTCAGACATCTGACACTTGAATGGATGGCACTTCCCATGTGTCTAGAATTGGTGGTTCTTCCAGAATCGTCCATAATTTGATTTGCGCTCGGAGGGTACATAATTAAAAGGACACAACGCAGATGACGCGGATCAGGCTCGAGAGTTCGAGCCTGATCCGCGTCATCTGCATTGTTTCCTTTTAGGTGTCGTGACATTACACTTGTCAAGTGGTATTACTGTAACACCTGGCAAGTTCTGGAATATCTACTCTTGAACAAAGTGCTAGTTCAGCACTTAGTAAGTGTTAAATACAGCACTTCAGGTGCAGTTTTTAACACTTTAGTTTTTAGCGTGTACTAACCGTAGACACCATATATTATCTAGAATATATTTGTCTTGTAGATTTGCGCACAACATGCCATATCAACTTCGGTTGTGCCATTATTACCGTAGTTATAAAGAAATAATGCCATCAAAGTCAAAACTGCTACCTACTCCCAAAGATTTGGATCGTTTTTGTTTTGCGAGAAAGCCAGGCAATAGACTACCAACACGAAACGCCTGGTGACACCACAACTTGTGAATGTAGTTTAGTTGTAATGTAAAGATCAGCAGTGTTACCCACTTATTTACACTAATAGTAATTGCCAAATCCCTGTAATGTGTTTCGTTGGTGTTTAACGACATGGATGCCCCAAAATACCTCCTGGAACTATTGCCCCAGTCATTCCAAGACTACTCGCCATATAACACACGTGCTCGTTCGAATTTCAAAATTCCTCTGATGCACACTGAATTATTCAAAAATTCTTTCATTCCATCTTGTATCTCAGAGTGGAACTCCCTTCCTATGGATATAAAGAACCTGGAATCTTTAAGTGAATTTACTACGTATTTCAAAAGCGAGGTATGTAGGCCGCCATCGTATTTTGGAATCGGTTCAAGAGAGATGAACATACTGCATTGCAGACTACGTAATGCATGCAGTGATTTAAATTTTGATAAATTTCAAAATTATATTCATGACACAGCAAACTGCTCGTGTGGCAACGGCCTAGAAGACGCATCACACTACTTTTTTGTCTGCCCAAGGTATACCAATGAAAGATTAATTCTACAACAGGACCTGGCCAACATCACAATTAATTCTGTTACGGATATCCTCTACGGTATCCCTAACATGTCACCATCTGCAAATGACCATCTATTTCGAGTAATACAAAAGTATATCAAAGCAACCAATCGATTCAATACCTTTGAGAATATTCATTCAGGAGGTAGTTAGTTCTATGTTTCCAGGCCCCCGGAAAATAATGTAATGTAGTGCTGGTCTACTATTGTGGACAGTGCCGCATCTTTGGAAAAATTGCTCTGGTAGCCATTGAGTGGTGTGCAGGTCGCTTATAGTGACTGGCTTGATTAAGCCTTTGCCGGAAGTAGTGGTCTAAATCTGCCAGCGCTTTTCATATAATCACTAATTTCTCTTTTTTAACCTCAAAATATAGCTTGCGTCTCCTAATTGGAGCGAGCTCGCTCAGCTCGTTCCAATGGGGAATCATGAGCTGTGTGTTTGGTACAGAGGATGGAAAAGGGGCAGTTATTCGAGAGGTTTAGTTGCAAATTCCCTCTGCCTTTCTTGATGGGTAAGGTGTTAAATACGATTGGAGGAGATCTTGTCTTACCCGTACCGTGTTTATAAGACAGCTGCACACGTTGGATCTGATCATATATATTAATGTCACGAATATACTATTGTCACGTGAGAACCATGGGGTTCTATCTTCCGGTGGAAGAGAGAGCATTGTGGTTGTCAGATGACGATATATCGCTAGACGCAGCTTACCTTCTTTATATGTGATGACAAAACACTGCATGCACCTTGCAGCGATGGGGATTTTCTGGAGGAATGCGGCCTGGTGAGTTGGCTGGAGACAGTTTGATGTTTGATATTTGATATTTGTTTGATCAGTACAAGGTATCAGTCCCCCTCTTTTTTCCTTCTCTTTTCTTTCGCTGAATATCTACCATATTAACACCATTGCAATCTTGAATAGCGTATTGTTTATTATGATGTGTTTATATTGAAAAAAAAATGCTGCATTTACTTGTTAATCGTATACAAAGGAGAGGACGTGTTTTAAGTGTTGAGCACTTGTTGTCCAATCCTTTTTGTTTATTTTGACAAATAAAATATGTTTAAACATAAACGACACCTTCGACAGCCAGGATTATGTCCTTTTGGACAGTTTCACGCGAGGGAAAGTCAAAGTACCCGGAGAGAACAGACGTGAGAGACAATTAACTCTCTTACTTACTATTCAGTCACAAGAAGTATCAGTATAGATTGAAGGCATGCGAATTATCAAAGTACAGTACGCTTTTGTGCATTACGCCATCGTGCTCTCACTTGAGCAATAAGGTTAAGTGTTTTGCACAAAGACACAAGGCAGATGACGCGCGTCAGGATCGATCCGTTCAATCTTAAGTTCAAGGCGTTCATACCCACACCCAAGCCATTTGCCAATTAGTGTGAGTGCGATACTGTCGATTGTCAATTATTTAATAACTATTGACCAATTAGTGTCATTCATGCACTCCCCGAAGTCCTAAAAAGTATTATGCACCAGGAAGATTGTGAATTTTCTTAAAAGAGATAACCTAATATAACAATACCAACTTGGGTGATTCATCCTCTACTACATCTCATAAATAATTTTACAGAAATGAATGACAAATCAGCAAAAAAGTGTAGATTGTCAATTGTCCTCGATTTCTCTGAGGTTTTCGATACGATGGATCATTATATTCTGTTGAAAAAACTTCAGTCGTATGCGATAAGAGTCATTGTTTGAAAACTACCCATCTGGATGCACACAGTTCGTTTCATACAAGAATAGGTCCTCCGAGCTTAAGACTGTGGTTACGGATGTCGCACAGGGTTCGGTTCATGGAGTCATCCTATTTGTAAATGAAATGAATAAATGAATTCTCTTAAAGATACCGTTGTTCGCAACAGACATAACTTCGCCCGCACAGGGTAACAATCTGAACGCACTAATTGACACGGAAGATACTGAAATGTAAAAATACGTGATTGTAGCGGCACAAGCAACCTTGCCCTGCGTGCTATCAATACAAAATGTGTTTTACTTCCGCCACAAGGCTCGATAGATGTCGTGGGCATGTGTGTTTGTTTAAATAACACAAACATACCTTCTGTTTGTAACAACCAAGGAGACGAATTCCAAAAATATCTAGGCGTCTATATGGGCTTTTTTTAAGTGGATATTTATTGTCTATCACTTTTGTTTCCAAAAAACACCAAACAACGTAATTTATAAGTTGTCAGTCATACATCAGGATGGGACTGGCCCGGTACAGGTGGCAGATTTACGATTTGATGCTAATCTGGTGGCTTATAAATCCGTTATTGATGAAAGTTGACAAAGAGTGCATGTCCCAGTCTCCGACTTCCGGGAGAGAGGTTCTCCCACCATCACATATTTCACGAAGTTTCGACTGTTTCCGACTGTTTTGCATCCAGTACGGTGTGTCTTGGTCTCAAACACGAAATCATCGGGAAATTACAAGACCAGTGGCTATGGTGTTCTCAAAAGGTTTGGCCATCGAGAGAGTGTCCCCACTGTTACGGAAAGAATAAACCGCAGGATACACTTAGTTTGAAAAATAAGGAAGAGCAATTGGTATCAGAGTTCACTCCATAAAAAAGTGTAACTTAAAACATAGCGAAAAGTTGATTTTCCAATATTTCTCAACATCAAGCAGGAGAGTATATTTCCAGCTAATCTCAACTTTTGCCCTGGCAGGTCTTGTGGTTATTAGTTAACCAAATGCACCCCTCGTCACTTTTTGCTCAATCTGATACATGCACTCACAATGCACATTTGATTCATCTGAAAGCATAGTTATGGGAAGCACCATCACATACCTCCAAATACCCATCGGGTTACCGTCCCCATTGTAATCTTGCATATAGTAATAATTGTGACTATTTTGATAACAAAGACGAAAAATACCAAAAGCCTAGAAATCTTTATCAATATCGGTGTTTGATCTAAATATTTGCTTGTTAATCAAATGAGTTTTGGACTATTCCTCTGCCCCCGTTCTTATCCATGTTCTGCGAAAAGTGATAACAGGAGGGACCATTTCGGTAACAATTCATTACAGATGGGCAAAATTAGTTATGTCGCCGACAGATTCAGATTCCAAAACTACAAAAGCACTCTAATTCGATGGTATACATTCGATAGTATACATGGCAATATGCATAACTTTAAATCGTTTTAGAAGGTTTAATGATCACCTAACTATCATTTCATTATATTGCTGGTAACTGGAATGGCCTATTATTCAATTTCAGATAAAAGGGTGGAAAAATGTGTTCCGCATGAAGTCTTTGCCATCCCTATGTTTTGGGGTATAAATTATGCATTGTGACCTGCATAATGAGTTTTGCTTTAGATAGAAGCTCAATCAGGACCAGAATGTCCCAACTGTTACCGTTCACGTTTTTGTGTCCTGTCATAAACAGGTTCATCTGGAGTCTCTCGTCAACTTTGATGTGATTCTTCTGACGTGCTCACCACGTCATTCAACACACTTCCATCAGGTTCAACAGGAGGTATGAATTTCTGCAGGCTGAGAAAACAATATCACCCAATCAGGAAAATTTATGATTTTCGAAGATACTAGCACGATTCACTAATTCCGTGTAAAGATTGGACAAATTTCCACTTTCCAATTCCAGTCGTCTGCTCGAAAATAGCAAGGGTTATGTATGCAATAAACGGAGATCAAAGAATATTTCCCATAAATGCCATGAAGACACTATAGTATACGCTGATCCATAGCCATTTGTTAAATGGAAATCAGATATAGGGGTCACATGCCATCTAAAATCTTCAGTTTTCAAAAGAAGGCTGTACGCATTATAGCAAACAAAATTTATAATGTGCCCACTGATCCGTTTTCGAAAATGTTCAAATCCTAGAATTTGAACACCTACACACACTGTGCGTTTTTCTCTTCATGCATGGTTTGTACAACAGTAACCTACCTGATTGTGTCAGGAAACCTAAAACATCTATACAAATTATTCTGGTATGAACACAAGGCAACCAGTGAATGTTTAGACCATGAGCCTACAAAATAATTCCCGCTAAAGATTCCCCTTCACAACCGACAAACTATATGGAGTCAAGTTCATCCCTCAATTCAACTCAGTTGCAATTTAAGAGATCGCTTATTGAAGAGTGTCTCGATTCTTGCCAGTCACCCGTAAATTGCAACAAATCATGCCCTCCGGTTCCAAGGCATGCTACAGAAAGACATTCTTTTACCCGACACTATGCTGATGGGCATTTTGCCGCCGCGCCAAAATTCCACAATTTTGTAAAATTTTAAATGTATGTTGTTTCTATTTACATGACTTTTTATATAAATTTGCAAGTTTGTATGTATACTGAGGGGTTATGAAACGGTTTTTTGCGTTTTCAATTAGTGATACCTAAACTGTGACATTTGAAATACAAATTGTTATCAAAACATCTTACAACATCAGGAGTAATTAGTAAAAAGCACACAGATTATATGGAAAACAATTAAGGAGTTTTTAGTTTTCATATTACGGAAATGACTTTAATCATGGATAGATGTGCTTTCCCTGGTATTACTTGTTACTGTATTCGTGCTTTTTGGTTGTTGGCCATAGCGTTCACCATCGTGTTTAACAAACAGAACATTATCTCCAAAATCTCAATTTTGCCTAAAAAATGGGCATATCGGGGGGGGGGGGGGGGGTGGGGGGCACCGAAAATTTGTGAGACGTTATGTGTGGGGTGGGGTGGATGGGTCTCATGGGTTTGCTGAAAACATGTGTTCTCAAATTGTGCAATTTTTCATAAGTTTCTGCGATATGTCATTATTTATGTTTCAAACCGCTGAGATAATGCTGTAAATCAACACTAATATGTTAAGTGCAACACAAGGGGCATTTATAAGTGTTAATACGAGTTGAAATCTGTGCAAATGTCATAAATAATACATGTGGGTGGAGGGGTGGTGTCTGGTTCTCAGTGTAGAAAATATGCCGGACAATTTTTTTGGGAAAAATGCTTTATAATGCACCAGATACATGACTTAATGTAAACATGTGCTAGTATCAACTAATGTGCTATTCACTTCAAGGGCTTCACCTTTTCACTCAAATGTTAAAAGGACATTTGAGAATATTCTCTATTGTTTACTCGTCATTACTTTAGTATTTTGACAGCGAAGGAGTGCTAGTGAATTGATTGTGACAACTGCCCTGTTTCAACTTGGTTAACAGTTCCAACATGCTTTCAGATTTCAAATATTGTTGCATGGCCTAGTCACAATTTAATATCCAGTATAGTTTAACTTGCTACTATTTACCTATTAATGCCTTCCGTTGAGGGCACTATGCTCTCATAGTCTTGCTGAGGGGTGCAATAGTGCCCGAGCGATAGCAAGGGCACTATTTGGTTCCCGAAGCAACACTATGAGAGCATAGTGCCCGAAACGGAAGGCATTAATTGGTTTAGTACATCACACCCAGACCATCTCCACAACATATTAAAGAAGGAACGGAGAGATAACTAACACTTTACTATCCAAAATAAAACAATGAAATTAATAACATGAAAATGTCAGGAAAACATTAAACTATCAACTGGATTCGAACTCAACGGGTAAAGTAGAGTAATGTAAATAAACACATGAAACCGAGCAACCAATCATGTGGCACATAACTGGTTAACACGAGATATCATACGACAGAATCAACGTCTCACATCTGGTGGTATTAACAGAGCTTGTGAGGCACTATAGAAATTTCATTATTCATGGCACTAAAGTTGTATTAACGTTCACCCCATTGAACGTGTTATGGGTACTTCCTCTGATGTACGAGCACATTTTAATTATTGTAAATATTTACAACACAATTGCTGAAATTGAATTTTGGGGCACAATACTGCATTTTGTTGCATATTTCTTTGGATTGCTTTCGAATGTCAATTGATGTTGAGTTTTTTGAACACTCGATTTCCTCCAACGCACTTATCAGATCGTCGTCATCAATATCGGTATCTAATAATTCAGGTGCTGATACTGTGGAATTTGTTGACTGGAAAGAGAGTTGCGTTGTTGTTTTCTCAACAGCATTCCTCGCTGCAGGCATTTCTGAATGTTCAGCATCTGCATTATCGACCATGGAACTCAAGCTCTCTGACATACCTCGTTTGACATCAGCTCTTGTGTCCGAAGCGTAACTTGACAATGATTTTTCATTTCTGTGTCCCGATAAAGAAATAATATCGCGATCTTTGAATCCACAATCATTAAGAATTGTTATGGTCGTAGCACGCACACAGTGGTTGGTATATGTATCAGAAAGACCAACTTGTTTAGACATTTTTACCACGAACTCTCCCATGGAATTTTTTCCCATTGCCCTTCGCTCAAACCAACATTCGTCATTCTCGTGGTATGAATTTTTGGGAATTTGAAAGAACGCATCACACTCATGGTTTCGTTTCATACGATATCGTTGAAAACTATTAACAGGGCACATTTCTGTGCCAGTTTCATACATTCTAGGTCCATCACCTTCATCCTCATTCGTTACACCTGTGTGATTTTTGTTCGCTCAGAAGTAGTTTTCAGGATGTATTTTCTTCCAGTGTCATCAGTTTTAACTACAAAATCACAAGCTTTAATTTCTCGAATGTTTTCTCTCCCTCTCCGACAAAAGTAAAATAAAAGCTCAAACATTACTTTATTCAAAAGACCTCTTGGAATGTCCGGATTAAACACAATTGGGTGTTGATATAATTTCCTTAGATCGCCTGCAATAGAATGAAACACTAAGCATCAAAGCAGAATAAACGTTTACACGGTCAATCACAATCGTTTATTGTGATCGAAGATAAATAATATTCCGTGCCCTCTCTAACACTCTTATTCAAAACTATTTAATTTATAGGTCTACAATTTATTTATTTATTCATGTTTATGATAACTTTCAACATACATTGCTCCCCGTAATTTATCTATTTATTTATTCATGTTTATGATAACTTTCAGCAAACATTGCTGCCCGTTATTTATTTACTTTCTCTCACAACTGTTCTTATTTGTCTCTTGTCGATTTGAGTAATAAACAACACTCGTCTATTTCATGTAATTAACAAGACTGTGTATTTATACGAGAACAAATAATTACAACACCACTGTCTATTGCAGACACTGACTTGTTCACTTTCTAGTTTTGTTGTGTTTTATTTTATTATGTATTTTTGGCGGAATGGGTTTTTTGTGTCGGACTGTTCCTTTTCCGTCTTCTCTTGTTTTCTTCAACATGCTGTCGAATACACGATTAGCACCTTTGAAAGCTGGGTCTGTTATTATATCAAAGTGTCTCTCATGTGGGGGTTCTTGCAAATATCTTCTTATTCCTTGACGAATGGCACAAATACTGCTTTTGGAATACAAATCACCATCGCGATTTCTAACGTTTGTATAAAAGTCTTTCAATAGTTCCGTTAATCTTCCAACATCTAACGTTTCAAATGCATCATTCCCTTTTCTGTCAGACCAGAAATGCCGGAGAGTATTGACAGCATATTTGGTTAAACTAACAAACAGCCTTTCGGCTCTGATGTTGTTCAAGAAAAGAATTAACATTCTCGTTTGCGAATCTCGAAACGCTCATTTTATTTCTATTCGTCTCCACATTTGCCGTCTGCTCAGAAGAAAAGGGGAATCCACTCGGGATTCTGTTTGAAATGCGTGCGAACTATTGCATGACTCCGGGCACTATGCTTGACTCCGGGCACTATGCTTTCATAGTCCCTATCAATACAGCCAATGAGAATACGGGGATTTGTCACGTGATGTACTAATGTGTATTAAGACTTCACCACATGCGTGATTAGTAACTTGAGATTTGGGAAAATTGACAAATATCAATTTCAACTTATTTTTAATTGAGAATTAGACAAAAATAAATACACCATACTAACAAGGTTACTACTTGGAGTCACTGATAGATACAAACATGGAGACTCCTACCAGAATCACATAAAAAATAAATAAATGAATCAGAATGGATTGAATTTTTGAATTTTTTTGCGATTTTTAGCTTACTCCTGTGGTACAAATCAAGGGTATAATTTAAACATATTTTATTTGCGTCAAATCAGTGGAAAATGGGGTTGGGCATATCCTAGGCCATTCATTCTTTCATGCACATTGAGCTGTTCTGGATGAGTTTTTAAAGATTTCTGAAGCTTCATTTTGGAAAACAGGAAGTGAAACTAACCTTTCTGGGTAATAAAAAGTTGTAACAAGTTCCTGGTGGAATCAAACTAATCAGTGAGCTATACTTTTTTCATACCTATTATGATGTTTGTCAAAGCAATTCGTAATTTCAATTGGAAAGCGGGGATGGGTGTCTGAAAATGGCAGTTAAAAAATCGCACAAGGTGGTGGGTGGGTGTAAAAAGGGGGTAAACCGAAAAATGGGACATGACGTCTGCAAATTTTCTGCTGTCCCCCCTCCCACTCCCTTGGGAATGTTGCCATAAGTGGACCATAAACTCTTTAAATAAAGTTTGTCGTCAGGTGAAGAATAATATACATATAAAGGAAAATGGATGCGGCACGCACGCACGCACGCACGCACGCACGCACGCACGAACGCACGCAGAAAGAAAACCGGGTTTTCTTAAACATTTTTATTTCAAGCTCATTTTTAAGCGTATCCTTTTGATAGTTTGGCGCAAAGAGGGAAATATATCTAAAAAATGCATTGCCATCTACCAGACTTGTGAATCGTTATGGACGAAATAGCCGCTGACTTCATAGTCAGGGGCCAAAACATTAAAGTTCTTCCAATTTTCATGATATGATTTATTTTATACGTTGTACAGCTAGTTTGTCTATCCCCACTCGCGAAGAAGGGGGGTGGGGGATATACTGGATTATATTCGCCTGTGCGTCCGTCCGTCCTTGCGCCGTTCGTCCGCGCGATCGTCCGTCCTCGGCGATACCTCAGCAGTGAGTGGATGACTTTCAATGACATCTGGTATGAGGGATACTAATGATAAGCCGCTCCAGCATGTTATATAAAAAAAAGTTGTCCTCTTATTTTTTACCGGAGTTACGGCTCTTACTTTGTCAATTTTTCTTGATTTTTTTTCCCATTCGCAGCGACATCTCAGCAGCGAGCAGATGGATTTCAATGAAATTTGGTACGAGTGATCTTATGACAAGCCGCTCCTTCCCATTTTATAAAAAAAAAAGTTGCCTGCATATTTTTCTCAGAAATGCTGTCCTTACTTTGCCCATTTTTCATGATCTTTTGTTCGTTACTTTGTTTTTAATTCATTTATGCTTCATTAGTCCAACACTGCAGTGGGTGTATAATTGCCTATAGCACTTGTTCAATTTATCGTCATTTTGGACGTTTTCCTGTCACTTTAAGTGAAGGCAAGCATTGACAAATTTTGAACCCCAAAATGCTAAACTTGTGATGCGCTTAACTTCCTACTTATTTAAACTACATTTCAGACACTATCGTCTGGCGGTTTTGTTGCCGTAACGGTATGACTTCAACGTCTATTTGGATGAGATTTTAGTACGCTGTAGTGTTTGAAGGATAAAAACTGTATTTTTGTTTTCTTTCGATTTAACGTTATTCTTGACGCTTTTACGTGATTTCAAATTTAACTTTTTGAAATTTAGCCCATTTTGTATGTGGAAGAACAAAGAAACTACGAAAGAAACCACTTTTTTATCTTTCAATCCGCATTTGTTTTTCTTAATTTTTCGATTTTATCTCCATTCTGTGGCTCATCGTTCTGCAATTTTGGAAATATAACATTCAGTAAGAACCTTATCGAAAAAGTGTTTCTGTCCTCAAAAAAATGTCAACGGTTAAGACAAAATGGACCCGTGACGTCCTAGGGGGTCAATGTGCCAAACATTTAAAATACTTTCAATTTTCATTAAATTTTAGTATTTTGGGGAGCTAAAAAATCTAAAAAATAAAATGAAAGAATTTGAGTTTTTTTTTTATTATTTTTGTCTGTTTAACATCATAATTCGTGTTTTTACGTCATTTCATGCCTTCATATAATCTTGCATACCCTTCCATGTTGAGAAAGTCCGATCTTAAAAACTGCAAGAGATTGGATTTTTATTTTCTGCATACACCTTATGGAATACCTGAATTCATTCAACACTACATTCGTATTCACATTGCGATACTATATTCAGTGCTATAATGTCAAATCCGACCGATTGTCGAGTAGCTTTAAAAATATTTCACTGGAGAAAGTTGAACTGAGTGATATCTCTTTTTTGTCCAAATGATCTCGACACCTTCTCTTTGAAGTGCCAAACATCAGCGATGGAAGTACTTCGGTGGATGGTATCTGAGGACTCACCCCAGTCATATCAACTTTTGATCTCATTGTACGGTAGAGGGATTGTTACGGAATCGCGACTGGGTAATTTGCAATCCTAAAGATTCCCACAGTCCCCGAAAACAGGACATGATAAATGTATTCATTCAATTTCTCGACCAGATGAGACTTGATTCGGTCCAATCGTCCTCGGGGTGGTGATTTGGTGGTGCTTCTTGAATTGTCTGACTGGATTGTTGGGTGATCTACCGTTCTGTATTTTGGTGTGGGGGCCCACACATAAAACGTATACTAACCAGTACAATACCACCTCAAAGGAGCTTGTTATCACCGCGTCTAAAGTGTCAATATCACAAGCCTTGTTGTCAGCAATTTTTTTTGTCTGTCTATAAAGCGAATGGCAGGAAGACAGCCTACTCATTTAAGCCATTCTTTGCAGTGTATTCTATCTGTAACCTGATTTGTTTTATTGTTATGTTGTAATTGTTCATATGTGGCAAATTACCAATTCTAATTCTTTCATACATCATACCACTTACAATAAATTCCAATTTATGCTATAATTTAATTCACGGTATTAGAGAAGAATTTGAACTTGCCAATACTTCATTTTCACAATCTGATGTGTAATATAAAGGAGTACCAATATTTAAACTGTCAACTGGTTGTTTGAACAAATTACCGAACACCACAGGATGAATAATTCACGCTAAATCACCTAACGCGAATAATTGTCTCGTTAAATTTCACCTCCGACAATGGCTATTAACCTGACCAAACACCTTTTTATAACTTCTGTTTTGAACATGTCAAAGATTTATTTGAGGACAAACAACCTACGCATATTGCATCCGTTCTAGGAAATAAGAATAGGAAGTTGGATGTTTTAGAAACAAACTTCAAGAAATGCAGATATTATACTCCGCTTTCGATAATAATCGCCGCGCCAGCCATTATTGAGATGATAATAAATATGTTGGACCCTTTTTTACTCACACTTCCTTAGACCACAGTTATTTATATAATTATTTATTGGAGTAAAACGATACTTTTGACAGCCGGGGTCACCTCGTGCCGGACAGTTTTACGGGTGGAGGAAGTCGGAGTACCGGAAGAGATCCACCGTATAACGACGAGAAACTGTCCGACTCCCCAACGTGCTAACTCCACACAAGCGGGTTAGCATTGGTTGAAGACAGGCGACCATTAACGTGCAGTGCGCCTTAATACACAGCGCCACTGTGCCTCCACGTGGGAAATCGAGATTAATTGCCTGACCACAGTGATAATAAATAACAAACAAATTGCAATCAGTGTTGTTGTGGCATTAATATCAGTAGTATATTTTTTAATTAGCCTTGGGGGCGCGGTGGCTCAGTTGGTAGAGGTGCAGGCTGCAAGCCGAGAGGTCCTCGGTTCGAACCCCACCTGCGGCAACCGCGTTGTGTTCTTGGGCATGACACTTCACCCCCATTGCCAGCGTGGGGGCATGTGACGTTGTGTACTAAGGCGTACTGCACGTCGATGGTGTACCTGTCTTCAACCAATGGTAACCCTGCTTGTGTGGAGTTGGGGAGCTGAGAGCTGCTCGCCGTTGCTCGGTGGTTCTCTCAGGGTACTCCGGCTTCCTCCACCCGTAAAACTGTCACTGTCATGGTTAGCCATTGTGCAGAAATATGTGACCTTAAACACCAATAAATAAATAAATTAATTAGCCTTCATCTAAAGTAAACTACTTTAACCGAAAAGCGCTTTTCGCATAAATCCCTGTTCAAATTATTATTTTTGTTTTCAATAATTATTTTCACGTTCAATTTTCGATTCCAAATCATAACTTATGACACCGCATTGGAACGAGATCATTGAGCTCATTCCAATAGGGGTCATCCGCTATGATTTAGAGACAAAAATATGAAATATCTCAATAAATCAAGAATTTCGTTTGCACACGTTTCGTCCTCCAGAAGTCCCGGGATAACGTGTCACATTTTGATTAAGGGGACGTCCAACCTAACTTTGGTCAAATTTCAGGTAATTTTCTTCAAAGTCCAAAAAGGGCCCAATGTCAATACCCTCAATAAATTATATACCAAAATGCTTGGAATGAAAGATAGAACATGTGAAAACTGAAATCTGCCATGGAACTGTTGCCATGTGGTAGATAGCACCGCCTGAGATTCTGCTATAGCATAAGTAAGAGAACAAAATTTTTACAATAAAATACTTTAAAATAAAATAACAGCTATATTCTAGAAACATTCAAGTACATATTTCTTTACTTTTTCTAAAAGGAAAACACATTTATTATTGTACGGGAAAAACAATTATTACTTTTTGGCTTTTCCTAAAAGGAAAAGACATTTGTTATTGTACGGGAAAAAAAATTGTTTCTTTCTTTCTTTTTTTTTAAATCCTAGATCTCATAACTGACAAATGATGGGTTAACATATGTTACATCACTGTACTCTGCGATCTTAGAGGAATGGCATATAAAAGATGCTGGTCGAGCAACTGTCAGACTCTTCAAGGTATTAACTCCACACAAGCAGTGTTACCATTGGTTGAAGACATGTGCACCATCGACGTGCATTACGCCTCAGTACACAGCACCACCGTGCCCCCACGTGGGCAATCAGGATTAAGTGCCTTGCTCAAGAACACAACGCAGTTTCCGCAGGTGAGATTCGACCGCCCCCCCCCCCCCTAAATTCAGTTATGCCCCCTCGCCTCCATGTTAACCCATATTGGGAACATCAGGCAAGAAAATTAAAAGAACAAGGAAAAATGGGAATCTTGCGATGGGGCATGGGCCTGGGGAGGGGAGGGGTCAAGAGTCAACATTAGAGCTGGGCGAGGGATCAAGACTCAAGATAACAGCTGAAGCAGTGACGTGGGAACTAGGGTTTAAGAAGGTATTTACCCCCCTCCCCCCACCCCTTCTAAAAAAAGAAGAAAAATCTAGGTCTGACATTCTGAGGCGGATACTCGTCCCCGAGCACTATCGGCCGACGCCCGCTTCATTTTACGCTCGACAAGCGACCACCATCACTGACAACGACACTTCAAGCTTGTGTGACAGTCAACACGCCATGATCGTACAATAGACTGTACTAACCAGCGTCGCCGGTGATGTTTGATAATAATGATATCCCAAACTCATATTTTGGGAAATTAGAAAATAAAGTGTTTTGTTACGCTTTCCGGGGGACGTTTAAGCTGGAACCCCAAACCAGCCCAGTGCAGCTCTAGGAGGATGCAGACCATGCACTCCTTCACTTTAGGGAGCTAACAGACTTTTTCTCTTAATAAGACTGTTCTTAGCGCATAAAGACAGCGCGCAAGTTTCGATCTGTTGAGTGTTCTAAAAAAAGACAACATTACTGTACTTGTTGGAATTCCATACAGCAACGGTGTTCAAAGGTGTGAATTGTCATTTCAAAGGAAAAGTAATGGTAATGCATTGTAAAATTTCATCTGTTTATCAAATGTGGTTTCAATACCTGAAATGGAACGTGCCACTTGCTTCACATTTATACTGTCCGATATATTTATTTCTGCAGGTAGTTTCATAGGTACTCGGCACAAGCTGGGAAATCGAAAGAAAAATGATATTTGATACCATTTTGGAATCTATGCTGACGTGTCCCTGTAATGGTATATAAATATTAACAAGGTAAACAACTCGCTTTTCGAAAACGATAGCACTCATCTTCGTTTTTTCCCCGGCCCTCAAATTTGATTCACACAACGTATCCAACAATACCCAGTATCAATGGAAAGGGGAATGAATAAGCTTTACAGTGGTGTATTACATGACCGTTGGGTGTTCTTGGGTTGTGCGTGATAACTGGGAGAAGTCGCAGAAAAGGCCGAAAAACATTTAGTCGGACAAGAAAGTGCACAGTGAAATGAGGTTTACGAGCGACAATTATCCGATTTATTATAAATAATTCGAGGTCCCATGGTATATGGAGGGCAGATTCAAATATTAACCGTATACCTTTATCAATTACTAATCTCGGATCCACATTTATTAATTTCTGGAGTTCACATTTGCCGTTTATGCATTTTTTTAACGTTCCCTTGGAATTAAAAAAGCTAGCGGCATCCATAGAAGCACAATGACATCCCATTGGCTACTATTTATGCCGAGAAAATCATCGATGAAAATAAGCCAATGGGAGAATAGGGAAAGCTTTTGCGCAAGTCGCGTATCTAAGGACGCCGTCCACTCAGGTCAACTTGGGAAAAGATGTCAAAGTTACGGCTAAAAAGTGTATAAACGTTAAATGTGAACTCCAGAAATTAATAAATGTGGATCCGAAATTAGTAATTGATAAAGGTATAAGGTTAATATTTGAATCTGCCCTCCATATACAATGGGACCTCGAATTATTTATAATAAATCGGATAATTGTCGCTCGTAAACCTCATTTCACTGTGCACTTTCTTGTCCGACTAAATGTTTTTCGGCCTTTTCTGCGACTTCTCCCAGTTATCACGCACAACCCAAGAACACCCAACGGTCATATAATTCACCACTATAAAGCTTATTCATTCACCTTTCCATTGATAATGGGTATTGTTGGATACGTTGTGTGAATCAAATTTGAGGGGGAAAAAACGAAGATGAGTGCTATCGTTTTCGAAAAGCGAGTTGTTTACCTTGTTAATATTTATATACCATTACAGGGGCACGTCAGTATAGATTCCAAAATGGTATCAAATATCATTTTTCTTTCGATTTCCCAGCTTTTGCCGAGTACCCGTGGGTAGTTTTAAAAAGGTTGAATCCAAAATCGGTTTCAAATTCCTAATTTAGCAAGTTCTAGTTTCCATGGAAGTCGAATTTATGAAACCGACACCTCTTAGCTTTAAAAGGCGCATATGGTTGTATTCACAGGGCAAATTTAGGGCATTGAATGAAGCCTGCACCAGTGAAGACTGTGACTCACTTTTTGACAACACTTGCCTTGATACCATAGTGTTTAACTTCACAAATAAACTTCTCGACATAGCATCCAAGCATATATCGAACACGCTTGTTACTTCCAGACCCCACCAAACGAAGTGGATGCACAACGAGATAAGATTTCTGATAAGACAAAGAAAACACCCATATCGAATATCCAAACGCAAAATCAATCTCCTCTCTTGGGCAAAATACAAACTCAAACGTAACGAAGTTGCAACAGCCATAAGAAACGCCAAAGCTTTATACATAACTGAAGTGCAATCCACCCTGTCTTGAAATGAAACATCCTCATCAAAGTGGTGGAAGACCCTAAAGACGTTCATCGGTAGCGACTATGTAGCAGAAACTCCTTCCATCATTTACTTGAACAAAATATACTCCTCACCGGCGGAGAAAGCAGAAGCACTCAATGAATATTTCTGTTCTATTTCTTCAGTTGATGACACGAATGCCTCACTCCCTGACACTCCAGTCCACGCTTCACAGAAAATTGATAGTATTACCTTACACTGCAGTGAATATATGATGCAATGCAGACGATTAAGGTGTCTAAGGCGTCAGGGACAGATCTTATAAGTCCTCGTCTCCAAAAAGAAAGTAAATCTTCACTATGTGAGCCATTTTCGGTATTATTTACCATATTGCTGAATAATTCATACTTTCCGGAGAAAGGCCAATGTCTCCTTCATTCTGAAGAAAGAACCCTCAAATTTTAATCATCAGTTATCGCCCAATCTTAATGCTCAGCTGTGTTGGTAAAGTATTTGAAAAATGTATTTTTAAGCTTTTATGGCAGTTCTTGAACGAGACTAATGCCCTTAGTCAATTTCAATCTGGCTTTAGGCCAGGTGACTCACCTGTTCTACAACTGACCGATATATATGATGAGTTCTGACGAGCGCTTGATGAAGGTAAAGAAGTAAGGGTGGCATTGTGGTGTTAGCAAGGCCTTTGACAAGGTATGGCATACTGGTCTCCACAAACTAGAGCGAATTGGCGAGTCGGGTGAACTATTATTGTTTCTGAAGTCTTACCTTTTGAATAGGTCACAAAGGGTAGTCCTAGCATCGGAGTCTTCCTCCTGGAGACCCATTAACGCGGGAGTTCCAAAAGGGTTGATACTTGGACCCTTGTTGTTCCTCAAGCAGAAGCGCTCACTGAATATTTCTGTTCTATCTCTTATATCAATGACATAACTGAAAATTTAGACAGTAGTATCCGGCTCTTTGCAGACGATACATCGTTATGCCTTATTGCCTCAATCCTAATCAGTCCGGAAGTAGTAAAAATAGAACATTGGGCCCAGATATGGTTGGTTGAATTTAATCCTACTAAAACAGACAGTATGCGTATTTCAGGTGAAAGTAATCCCTCTGTCTACGCTCCTCTACTTCTTGGTAATACCCAGATAACGGAAGTCGCCAACCACAAACTCTTAGGAGTGATATTAAAGAGTTCATGATAGCGGAACGATCACATTGACCATAACACGCTGGGAGACATTGCAAGAAAGACGCCGCAAACACAAGTTAATTCAGTTTTTCAAAATGTATCACCGCTTTTCTCCCTCCTATGTTTCCAAGAAAGTTCCTCCGCTTATCTCTTCGATGAATTCTTTACTTAATCTTCGGTCACGTCAAAATCATCGAGTTCCACCCTGTCGTACACAACTGTGCCAGTCTTCTTTCATTCCTAATGTTACTGACCAGTGGAACAACTTGCCTGTGTCCGTCCGCGACAATTCTTCATTGAATAACTTCAAGGTCTTCTTGAATGAAGGTAACCAACGGTCGCCTTCGTTTTATAGTGTTAGCGAATCTCGTGCAGCACAAATTTATCATTGCAGGATGCGTTTACATTGTAGCATCGTGAATGCGCACTTATATAATAACCATTTTGCATTGACCTCATTATTTCGTTGTAATGAACAAGTGACACCTGAACATTTTCTGCTGCATTGCCTAATTTATGCAGACGCTCGTCGTGTTACGATCGATATACTTCCATTCAGAACAGACGTATCCATGCTTCTTTTTGGTTCTGAATATTTCAAGAACGAAGAAAATCATCTTATTTTCGAGGTCGTACAGCAATTCATTCTATTGAGTAGGCGATTTCGGTGATTGCAAAACTCCTGTCATCTATCTAAATATAAGAATCATATTTATCCAGTTTGCTATAGATTCCCGCACTGCCCTATCATGTTCCTGTACAGGTCCCGTTCAACTAAGGCCCACATGCCATCCTTCTCAGCGGTTGTATACCCAAACAAGCAGCGAACTGCCAGTGTTTTTGTATTGATGTTTAGGATATTGCATTTTGTGTTCAAGCTGATTTTATTTCTTTTCTATATACCTTTTTATCATTCCCTTTATTTCTTCTCTCTTCTTCTACATGGCAAGTTTAAGCAATCTCATGTATCGTCAGCTACGGGGGTTAGACTCTCACTGAACTGCTTTCACATTCGGATAGAGCCAAGGTTAGTAACCCCCCCCCCCCACCCCCCCCCCCCACCCCACCCCCTGCTCCCAATCAATGTGGATTTTGAGCTTCTGCGTTAATGATTATGTGTGTGCTTGTTAAAACGTATTGCCTCAAATCTGTCGGGAAAATGGCATTCACACGTCTTACCGCGAATTAACACGCCCTCGTGTCTGGTGACTGCTTACGTGTTGGATGCGGTGTCTTAATTCAGTGAGGGACATTGGGTAATCGATCTAGTTAGACGGGCTGTATACTAAATTTCATCTGCCTCCAAAGTGACGATGCGTGAGCCTAGCTATTTATCCTAACCATCTTCTTGTGTCAGCATATTCAAGAGTTAGGGAGACCACCCAAATAAGTTCTAAGCTTTCTGTCGAATCCCTCCTTTAAAATGTACCTTCTCTATTCTTATGATGTGTAATCTAATTTAATGCGAATGTCTGTATCTATATCTCTATATCTCTATCTTTGTTCGGGGTGAACTCCTCCGTTTCTCGACCGATCGATCTCAAATTTTGTACACGGGGGGGGGGGGGGGGGGGGGGGGGGAGGGGGTAATTCGTCCCTGCGAGTAACATGGGATGGGTGCCGTGTCCGTGCGGGGAGACCTTGACCTTGAAATTGATGACCTTGTCCTTTTATTTCGAAAACGGCAAGGCCGATAGAGCTAAAATTTCACATGTGCGGGTATATTGACCCATCGATCATTTTGACTTTATCGTGGTTCCCGTGTGGGGTGACCTTGACCTTGAAATTGATGACCATGACCTTTTATTTCGAAAACGGCTGGGCCGATCGGGATAAAATTTCATATGTGCGAGTATATTGACCCATCGATCATTTTGACTTTATCGGGGTGTCCGTGCGGTGTGGCCTTGACCTTGAAACTGGTGACCTTGACATATATCGAAAACGGCTGAGCCGATCATATCTGAGGATATATTGATATAAGCATCTTATCCCGTGCAACGCCGGGTACACCCACTAATATTGTATAATATTGAGTTTTGTACAATTATTCCATTTTGTTTACAGCAAATGTAATATGTTCCAATCAATACTGTTTAAACTAAATTCACAGATGAAGTCCGATGGAAATGTAGGGTTACAATGAACTAAATGAGCGACTTTTACTGATAATATTTTTGGGGTCGGCATGATAATTGTTTTTTTTTTCAGAATTAAAATGAGTTTTGAAGTTCTTCAAGTGATTTTATGCATGGGTTGGATGGATTTTTCATTTAACGTTGTGTTAACCCTTCAACCGGATCAGTATTGGTGTGCACACCTACGGGGGTGCGGTGGCTAAATAGGTAGAGGTGGTGGCTGCAGGTCGAGTGGTTCTCGGTTCGAATCATACCTGCGGCAACCACCGTGTGTCCTTGGGCAAGACACTACACCTCCATTGCCCACAAGGGGGCCGGTGGAATTGTGTACTAAGGCGTACTGCACGTCGATGGTGCACTTATCTTCAACCAATGCTAACCCTGTTTGTGTGAAGTTAGTATGTTGGAGAGCCTGACAGTTGCTCGACGTTGCTCGGTGGTTCTGTCCGGGTACTCCGGCTTCCTCTGCCCGTAAAACTGTCCGACACGAGGTAACTCTGGCTGTCAAAAGTGTCGTCAAACCCCAATGAATAAACAAATGCACACCTACATGTTCAGAGATGTGGGGACTGAAATTGTGTACAATTTCTTAAAAGGGCTAAATGTTTATGTACGTCAGGAAATGCCTCATCTAGTCTTCTGTTTATGTTTTGCTTTGGGGAAGATCAATAAACGTCACCTTGGAGGAGTCCACTAGAAGAAGTATGGGAGGATAAAAGAGTGTCTCATCATATACATGTAAAGATGTACGTGTCCCCAAGTGACAAGGTATAGGTATGCAACCACTTTTTCCATTCTACTGTATTACACATAATGACTGCCCTTATCCTTTACCCAGCTTTGGGACTGGCAGGCTAAACAAACAACCCGATATATTTAAGGTCATTCTACCGTCAGTGCCTTTGTTTGCATATCAACACAAGCTATAAGTTAGGGCTGATACAGTATGTGCAGTGTGGATGATCAGTAAAACACTCACAGGGTGTTATTTCCGCACATGCCAAAAGCATGCCTGCAAATAATTTTGCAGTGTGCCTGTCATCATGACCAGTACAAATGTTTTGGTGCAAGACAGTGTGAGGATGCTTCAGGGCGAACAGTTTTTGGAGTTATTCTCGCATAAAATTTCTGGGGGAATCGGTAATACAATCAATATCAAACATGCCTGGAATATCTCCAGTGACTATTGCCTTTGGCAACAGTCACTGGTGATATCCCAGCCTTGTTTTTATTTCAATCTTTAAATAGTGTCATTGTGATCGTCAATTACCAACATTCATGGCATTACACCTTGGGACATTATGAACTGCACTAAGCTATTGGTTTAGGACATTAAGGATATTTGCTCAGGTCTTTATCCTTGACCTAAGACTTATTTGCAAGCTTGCTACTGTATTATCACAAAATAATAATAATAATAATAACTAGACTTTATGATTCTGGAGAATCATGGCTTTTCCCGATTAAATTCCATGATTTTTCTTGACCCCACAGTGTCTGATGAATTGTTTTTAACTGTCTCACTAAAGTTCCTTCATTGATGTTAGTAGGTGATAATTAAGAATACGAGCTCACCTGTACATGTACGTGTACGTGTACATGTACATCTCCATAGGATTTAGTGTTAAAATCGTGTACGTGTACAAGATTTTAACGGTTTTTTAGGGTGAGCTCGAATTTTTTTAACACTGAACCCTATGGGAGGAATCCGTAGTTTTACGTACACGTACATGTACCGTTTTGATGGAAATCTGCAGATGAGTTTTCCCCATAGGATTCAGTGTTAAATTGCGAGCAAAAAAAACGCTTTGAGAGTTCGAGCTCATCGTCTTGTCGATTCTAACAATCCGCATCCGTACATGATTTTAACACTGAAACCCTATGGAGAGTGTTAAATTGCGAGCAAAAAAACGTTTTGAGAAATCGAACTCATCATCTTGCCGATTCTAACAATCCGCGTCCGCACACGATTTTAACACTGAATCCTATGGGGGAAACTCGCTTGCGGATTTTAGGTCTGAAATCGACTCGCGTGAAGAGGTGATGTTTGAATTCTCAAACCCACTGTCGCGTTTCTCGAAGTGAGACTGGCGCACGTTATTGCGAGGTGATCTCGATGAGCACTTGATGGAAATGTTTTGAACGAAGAGTGTTGTCGTCCGTGTGTTGGAAATTCGCGAGCCCGCTGTCACGTTTTTGATTGATATATATATAGGGGAGAAAAAAAAATATAAGTAAATAGTTATTTAAAAAAAATAAATATATAAAATCGAATAGATAATAAAAACGTAAAGTCATGAGCGATTCTCAGGATATTAGAGTGAGGTTTCTTTTAAAAATGCTGATGAGAGCCTACGCATTCTGCGTGAATGAACAACTAGGTCGTCTCTTGTTAGAACGATGCGTCGGATGTCGGGATCACCTAGACTTCGATCACGAGAATCATTCGTGTCTGTGGATGGAAAGGGAAGATATGGTCGTCAAGTATTTTGAACCGGCGTTCGAACGCGTTCAAATCAATGAAGTGATCGCGTTTTGGAAGAGATTACTCTACTGTAAGAATCGAAGCAAGCCCACAGATTCGGAAGAACAGAAATTGGCGCGTAAAAGTCTGACTTTACGAGATAAGGGATGCATCTTGAAATTATTGTTCAACGAAGCATACGTCTAAGTTTTCTTGTTGATATAAAATAAGGGAGAATAGAAAATAAAAATAAATACACACATAAATTTTTTATCTAATATTAGAAAGAAAAAAACAAAAATGAGAACCAGAAATAAATTGTATCCGACGTTAGTGGACGACGAGGACGAGAAGCCGATCGACGTTTTGCCGACGGCGCCGTCGCTAGAAGAAAGAGAAAGAGGAGAGAGGTATCGAATCGATCAAATCAATAGAATCCAAGAGTATCTAACTCGAGAGAGAGATTCTCGCTGTTCTCTCAAGAAGAAGTATTCGCGTTTCGTGACATTCGTCAACGCGATCGACACGACACTCATCACGATTTCCATGGGTTTACACGCGGCCGGCATCGGATTGTTGTTGACCGCAGTCGCCATTCCGATCGCGTTGACCGTAGAAGGAGTGGCCCTCGCCGCCGGATTGTTTAGCATGTTCGGAAACCTTTTGAGTAGGAAATTATATCTGAAGGCGAGGAAACACGACAAGATTCGCGTCTTGGCCGACTCCAAGATCGACACGATATCCGAAATGATCTCTATGGCATTGAAAGACGGTAGGATATCGGACGGAGAATACTTCGCGATATTGAGCGAGAAAACGAAATACGATGCCATGAAAGAAGCCGTGAGAATCAAGACTCGTCAGATCATCAAGGAAGAGATGAAGGATTCTCTCGTGGAAAAGGGGAGGAAAGAGGCCAGGGAGGAATTCAGTAAGATGATAGAACTCAAGAGCAGCGATTGAAAAAAAATATATATAATAAGAACAGAATTTTTAAAAAAAAAATTAAATTTATATATAAAATAAAAAAACGAAATTAATTTAAATAACTCTTAAAAATGTATTGCGTAAAGTGTAAGAGAGTTACCGAGACGAGTAATTCTAGAGAAGTGCGAACTAAAAACGACAGACAGATGCTTCGCGGAATTTGCGACGTGTGTGGTTCTGTCAAGACACGATTCGTCAAAAAAAAAAGAACGCGAGCTAAGGTAAAGGCATCGTGAATAAAATGATCAATAATCTACCTTTCAAAATGCATCTGCCCAGTCACAGTTTCACGGAACCCGGAACGAAATTGAACAAGAGACTCAACGCCGATCTGACACCCAAATCTTGGAGCAAACCTGTGAATAGGGTGGACGCGGCCACGTATGATCAAGATCTGTGCTACGCCGGACATCCCGACACCAAGACTCGCAACGACGTCTGCTACAAAACCATGTTGGGGAAATTGAGAGGCATATCGAATCTGACCAGGAGAGAGAAGATGGAACGTTCGCTGGTCGGCAATCTGATCGGTGCGAAACGTCGATTCGGATGGGGCATTCAAAAAAAGCGCGCATCTGAAAAGAAGAAGAAACGATTATTGACGAGCGAATTGGCCGAGGAGTTACACAAACCCATAGTGCATAAATTTCGAAAGAGAAGGGTGTTCGTGAAGGGTCTGGATGATATTTGGTCTGCCGACTTGGTCGACATGAGATCGTTTTCGAGGTGGAACGAGGGCGTCAAATATCTATTGACGGCCATCGACGTGTTTTCCAAATATGGTTGGATCAGAGCTTTGAAGTATAAATCGGGACCTTGCGTCGCCGAGGCTCTGAAGAGCGTGTTCGACTCGTCTTCTCGAAAACCGAGTAAATTGTGGGTGGATAAGGGAAAGGAATTCTACAACAAGCACGTTCGTCGATTGGTAGACCTCTACTCGATCGAAAACGAAGAGAAAGCCAGCGTGGTGGAACGTTGGAATCGAACGATGAAGGAGAAGATGCACAGATACTTCACAGCGAATTCAACCAAGAAATACATATACGCTCTGAACGGTCTGGTCAAAGATTACAACAACACGCGACACAGATCGATCAAGATGACTCCCGCGGAAGCTAGCGATCCTCGAAACCAAAAACGGGTCTACGCGAATCTATATCCTGACAGATCTAAGATCAGGAAGAAGTCTAGAACGCCGAAATTTGCGGTCGGCGATCGAGTGAGAATTTACGCTTATAAGAAGCACTTCGAAAAGGGTTATACTCCTCGATGGACCTCGGAAATCTTCGTGATCATCAAAATATTTCACACCGATCCGGTGACTTGCGAAATCGAAGCTTTGGATGGAGAAGAGATCATCGGAAAGTTTTACGAACAACAATTACAGAAGACGAAGTTTTGATGAAGAAGACAAATTTTTTTTTATTTACTCTCTTTGACATTTTCTTGTTTACACATATATATAAGAGAGAAAAAAATAATAATAAAAAATAATTAAAAACTATTTTTTAGATAAAGAAAGCAAGTTAATTAATAAACAAAAAAACTAAAAATTCTTTAAAATGACAAATATACTAGATATAGCACAGAGCATAGTGAAAGATGAAAGTATTCAAGAATATGAGGTTCACGAATACGAACCGGTAACCGGGACGAGTTTGAACAATGCGGGAGAGATAAGAATCAACGTCGAAACTCAAGATCTATTCGTACATCCTAGCGAGAGTTACATAGTGGTGCAGGGACGTCTCACCAAGGAAGATGGGAGCGACTACGCCGACGACGACACGGTTACTCTAGCCAATAATGGCATCATGCATCTATTCAGTAACATAAAATACATGCTATCCGGACAAGAGATAGAATCTGTGTTTCATCCCAGTCAGGCCACCACGATGTTCGGACTCTTGACATATCCTGATGATTTTTCGAAATCCAGAGGACTTAATGAGTTGTGGGTGAAAGACACTGTAGGCCCTGCTAGCGCAGTCGCCGCCTTGATATTCGACCACGTCGTCAAGACGTCCAGACCTAAAGGAACGTTTTTGTTCAGGATACCTTTGAAACACATCTTTGGATTCGCGGACGATTACAACAAGATCATGTACGGATTCAAACACAATCTGACGTTGATTCGAAAAGGAAACGACGACGCAATAGTGATACTCACTGCAACCGATGCGGGTAAGATAACTCTACACAAGATATCGTGGTTCGTTCCGCACGTGGAGCCTTTGATCGTGGAGAAAGTGCGTCTCTACAAGATCATAGAATCCAAGAGTAAATTACCCGTGGGATTTAGAATGAGACAGTGCGACATGGCAAGCATTCCTCCCTCCACGAATCACTTTGATTGGAGATTGACGGTGAAATCCGCTTCCGAGAGACCGCGTTTCATCGTGGTTGCGTTTCAGACCAATAGGGACGGGTCTCAGGAAAAGAATGCGTCGCTGTTCGATCATTGCAGTTTGAGAAACATGCAAGTGTTTCTGAACGCCACGAGATATCCGGCAATCGATTACAATGCGTCGTTTGACAAGAACAATTTCTGCAGACTGTACCGCGACGCCGCTGATTTTAGAAAGAAGTATCACGGTCTAGATGAATTGATGAGCAACCCTAACATGTCTCCCGGCGAATACAAGTCGATGTATCCCATGTTCGAATTCGACGTCAGTAAACAGAGTGAATGACTCAAGAGTAGCGTGTTATACATTCAGATCAACGTTCCGAGAAAAACCGAAGCCTTCGCCCTGGTCCTGTCGGATAGAGAATTACAATTCGAATCGGATGGAAATAAGATGTCGATCATTCGATGAGAGACGAGTGTTAAAAAAAAATAAAATAAAAAGTAATGAGTAATTATTAAAAACAAAAAAACAAAAAAAAATAAATAAAGTAATGTGATCTAGAGAGATTGAACATCTTTCTAAATCTCATTACTTTTTTTTTTTTTGTTTTTTTTTGTTTTTAATAATCACACATTATTTTTTTTAATTCATTATTTTCCACGCGTTCACTGTTTGTTCAAAGGATCCAGTTCGATCAGTAGACTCACCACGGAAGTGGCGGCTTCGGGATTATTGGTTATCATAACGAAATTAATCCTGTCACCGGCGTTCACTTTGAGAGGCGTGCTGAACGTGCTAACATTCGCGTGTTGATTCTCAGTCTTTTCGATGCTGTATCTCTTATCTCTCTCCTCACCATTCACCATGAGATTGACGACCGCTCTGTTATTCAAATCCGAGGAAACCAGACTCATTCGAAGGATTTCACCTCCCAACGGCATGGGATATCCCACCTGACCATGTTTCGATCCGCTACTTCCATTTCCGAAAGACCACTCAGCTTTTCCCTCATCTAAGGTGCCGGCCTCTTCAGCCCACACGGTGATCAATTGTCTAGCATATTTGACTTTCTCCACCACCGAAATCAGGGTGCAGGCGTCCGTCATGTGCACGGGATCCGGTAGATTCATGTCTAGTTTACCTTCCATGATGTCGCCCTTTCTCCAGACCGAGTTGTCGTCCACGTACTTCCTGCTGACTGCGCTGGAATCGAATTTGGGATCGTGATCGAGACCGAATAAATTGTGACTGTTCATGTTGATAACACCCTCCATGGTTCCGCCAGATTGTTTGTTCAGGTAGAGATCGTCCACTTGCGATTCTAGGTATTCTTGCAATTGTATCACGGCAGAATCCACATAGCCCTTGTTGACCGCGGTTGAGTCTGCATCCGTGTCGTTAATCTTCGACAGATTCAATATCTTGTGGAATCCCGCATTCAGATCCAATTTCATTTCTCGTCCATCAGACTTTCTCTGTTCCAGATCTACGTAGTGTTTGGTCGCCACGTTCTTGGGATTCGTGGGAGTGGCCACGTTCGTTATCTTGTTATAATTGGCATTCAATTCCGAGTGCATCGTTTTCATAACGTATCTATTTCTCAGGTGTTCGCTGAATCTTGCGTGAGAGTCGTCCGCATATTTCTTGGTCACGGCATCGGTGGGATCTATGGGATTCACGACCTTCACCAAACGTTTGGATTTCAGATCCAGATCATCAGTCATGGTTTTATCCACGTAATTATCTCTCAGGATTTGTTCGAAATCGGCGTTCCCCCTGTCAACGTATTTTTTAGTCACAGCATCTGCGAGATCTATCAGCTCGGGAAGATTGTAGAGCTTCTTATCGTTCATGTTCAAAGGTTCCTCTCGAGGTTCGTATCTTCGTAACATTCGTCCAAGTTGGCAACGTCGTAACCATCGTCGACTTCGAACGTCTTCCTCTTCTTTCTCGGGTTGACTTTTTCGTCATCACTTCTACCAAATTTATCGTCTGGCATGTTGTTGTGGGCTTTTTTGTTTTTAGAAAAATATGTTCAAAACGCAGTTTATTAAAAATGAACTATGTTATTTTATTTTTCGTTTTTATTCGATTAAAATTTTTTAAAAATAATTTTTTATCTTTATATATACTATAAAAAAAAAATCTCTCTCTAATGTAAATCATTGAGAATGTCTTGAAATCGATCTCCTTCAGACCATCTCTTGAGAACGTAGAGACACAGGTGACCGCAAAACACTTGATGTGGTGATTGCTCTTGTTCCGTGTTGTAACAAACCATCGATTTGTTGAAATAGTTCTTTATTTCTTTTGGCGGCGAGATTATGTAGCTGTCGAAATAATAATTTTTCTTCTTCCCATTCTTCATCCATGCCACCCAGTGAGTGCCTTCACCTGATGAATTGTCTAGATTTAAAATTCCGCATTCCCATTGTCGAGGTCTTCTCTTCGGTAAGGCATCTCTGGAAAACACTCCTAGAAAATCTTTGATTTTCAAATCTTTTGCCGCATTCAACAGATCGATGTTGGATAGGGGTTCATTAGGATGACACCTTCTACGGATATCTTTATTTTCTTATTCATAATGCGTATATATTTTTTTTTATTTATTTTATCATAATTCACTAAAAAATGACGTTATTTTTTTTTGTTTTTTTCTCTTTTTTTTTAAACTAACATTCTCGATGTCTCTATCGTTTTCTATAATTTTGATTCCATCTAATTCCTCTTGATGTCACAATCAATTTCCATAATATTGAATCCGTCTAATTCCTCTTGATTTTCTGGACACTCGACGTTACTATCGATTTCTATAATTTTGAATCCATCTAATTCCTCTTGATTTTTCTGGACACTTGATGTTACTATCGATTTCTATAATTTTGAATCCATCTAATTCCTCTTGCTTTTCTGGAATCCTATCATCCACAATCGTATCTAGAATCCAATCATCCATATTCATATCGTCTCTAATTAGATCTGCAGTCCAATATCCGAGTGCCAAAGTGCGTATTTTATCGTCTAACACGAATCTCTTATCGTCGTCGGCCATCAGCGAAATCTTATTGACTATTTCAGTATACAAGTCGTGATTTTCGCTTCGAATCGATTTCATAGTCTTATACACCGGACCACTTCCTAACAGACAATCTTTATACTCTTGGAAAGAGATGTTTTTCTTCACCATGCACGCTTTAACTCCTTTGCACTTCTTGATCTCTTCATCATCTTCTAGACGATAAGCATACAGTTTGGGTCTCAAACCCACGAATTCGACGATCTGTTTACCGCCGCTCTCGTCCTTAAATTTACCCAACACCTTCTTGTTGTCGTTCAATTAAATGTTGGACGGGTGATCGACGGGATAATTGCTCGTGGCAAACCACTCGGCCATGTCCTGAGATATATCTCGGTAGACGTCTTTCATCTCAATCTCGTAAACTAAACTGTCCATGTCGGTGAACAGTAGTTTGGCTTTATCACCAAATTTTCGTTTGACGTAATCGTAGTGAAACTAGTACATCAATCGCTCGCTGATATCTAAGATGATTGGTCTGAGATAATACAGTTTGTCGAACTTCAGGTGCGTCTTTTGCATGTGAACGGCCACTAGATTTTCATCGAATATGGTTCGGTGTTTGTAATTGGGTTTCACCACTAATGATTTAGCTCTTTTCTCAGACGTGACGAGTCGAACGTCGGTTCTCTTCCTGATGTTTTCCATCGATTTACCGTACACACAGTTGTTCATGAGTTTGAAGAAATCTTTTTCAAAATCGTTCTCGGCTTGAGTTCTGAGATTCGTGTTGAGATCGATGTATTTTTTCATCCAAGGCTCTTCGTCGAATCGAATGATGCGATGTATGTTGACTAATATCATTCCGTAATCGATGTACTGTTTCAAATTCTCGCTGTAGACAACATAGTTACGTTTGTTAAATAAATTGGGAATGAGTTTTTCCTCGTCTCCCTCGTTCGGTTCCATTCGTTCAGGAGCCAGCGGATAATCGTTGTGTAGATCGTGTAATTCTTTCGGATAGTTCAAATTGACTTCTAAAATGCAAGGATAATCTCTCCATTTTTGCATCTCTTCTGGTTCCTTCACCCATTCGAAATTTCCAATCGGTAAAGGATGACTCATAGCCCAACCATACAGATTATTAGCGTCCCAATACTGTATGTATTTAGTCGACCGTTTCGAATCGAAACCTTCTTTCATGTAGAGATTGTTAGCTTCAGAATGTCTGTGGGAGATCATCAAGACGCCACCTCTCGCAGCCCTTTCGAACATGAGCAACATGTCCACGTCGGATAATAATTCCAATTGGACTTTGGTGGTCTTCAACAGAGCGTCCCACGCCAGACTGGGTGTGGTGAAATACCAAGCGGGATCCAGATCGTAATTTCGATGACAGACGTCTCGAAAATTTTCGAACACGTCTGCCAAGAGTAGAACGTCGGTCTTCAGATAGAGATCATGATAATCTCTCATGGTTTTCATATCGAATGATTTCCACACGTCTTTAGCGTGTTCGTAATTCTCGTCGGAAATGTCCTTTTCATATAATTTCGAATAAAAATCTTCTTTTGAAGGTAGTGCGGTGACATCGAATCTCTTTAGATCATTCATGTAATCGTAAGGATAGATTCCTTTCCTCAACATGACGTTTTCTTGTTCCTCGAAGTGTTCGCTCATGATTTTAAATTTATCCTTGCTCATGTTATTGACTAATTTTTCCAGAGTGGTCGACATGAATTTAAAACTGTTGATGAAACATATGGCTCTACGAATGAATTTCGTTTTTTCTTCCAACGTCTCTCCGTCGATTACTCTTTTCTCCTCCATGAGCTTCCATTTCGTGAAGGAAATGTATCTTTCTTCGCTGTTCGCGATGCAATTTAATTCTTCATGTGAGGTGCTGAGATTTTTCACGAACAGATGACTGTCATAACCCGAGAGATTGTGAAACATCACCGGATAGAAAACGGCGTCTCGATATTTTAAATTACACTTGCTGTGAGCAATACAGACCCGTGTAATGATCGTGGTCTCTGACCTTCCTATTTTCCTTTGAATTCTCATCGAACGATTGTTTGCATATGTGACATTCGGTGGCTCTGTTATTTTCGTCCTGCTGCTCTCGTGTGATGATCATTTCTGCCGGAGTTTTGAATTTGTCATATAACATTTGAAGTTTCCATTCTAACTCTTCCACGAACTTTTGAGCCATGTCATCATCTTCATACTGTTTCATGTAGGTGAAGGGACCCATGTCGTGTTGCGAGTCGAAAGCGCATTTCACGTAAATGCAATAGCCCGAAGGTATGTGTTTTTGATATCTTTCGACATAACTTTGAAGAGCGTTGGGTTGACAGGAACTCATTTTCACGGTGAAACATTCAAAATCAGCGTACACGACGAATGGTACTTTTAACCTTCTATTGTGATTTTCAAACTTCACGATGGTGTTGGGTTTGGGCATTTCGATGGCGACACCTTGATTTTCATTGCAATATTTCTGATGTTTCGCCAACGAGACTTCGCTGTGAAACACGTTCATGCAATTGTAACATAAAGATATCTTTCCGTTATGATTATTATTTTGTTTCAACAGTAATCGACTCGGATGTTTAACCCAACAATAATGACGATTGTCACCATTCAAAATCAATAATAAAATAATCGTCTTTTCTCTTTCGAGATACGAAGTCAGTCTGAGAGGATGGATCTTTCGTTTTTCGTCGTCGTATCCCAAGACGTTCACCGCAACGGTGGAATTTTGAGCCTCGAAACATTCGATGTGTTTTAACTGCATTGGAAAAGTCACTCCGGTCCAATCGAGATTTTTAGAAGTTTCCTCAGACTGAGAAAATCTATCGGAGTTTATTTTGACAGGGTATTAAGCGGATGTGACTGCCCATTTAAAACACTGATAATCGTTATTTTTCACGTTGGTCACTGCATATTTCTTAGCGAGGAAATACGGTAATTTCACGTAGGAAGACCCTTTCAACAAATCGTTTTTAGTTATGTGAATTTCGAGTTTCAACACCTCATCGAATGTCCAATTACTACCTTCATGTTGATAATTCGTGAGAGACGTCAACATCTTGTCTTTCATCTTTTCGAAAACGTCCGATAAATCTGAACCTCAAAATACGGGTTCGACATTAGATCTGAAATATGCATTTTTCACAATGCTCTCACCGGACTTCACGTCGATTTTATTCATCACGCAATGGAGTATCATCTTAATTTTTAGTCCCATGTTCATGTATTTGCAAAACAAATCCAATACCTTTTTCTTCACCCGTTCCATGAACAATTTCGGATCGATTTTCTTCAACGAGGGAACCACGTCGAAAGTTTTAAAAATGCCTTTGATCGCACTCTCCCGTTCCACGGACTTCGATTGAAATAGTTCTGCGGTGAGTCACGCTAGATATTCTTCTCCTTTCCCTTCGTCTATTGCTCGTCGAAGTTCGTTCGATATATCTCGTTTGCCTAGAATCTGATGTGCATCACTCGTTTTCGTTTTTCTTTTCTTTTCTTTGGAAACTTGAAGTTCTTCAATGGCTTTTCGTTTAGTCGTCTTCTTATTTTTCACAATCGAAACGTTTTCAGTTTTTTTTGACGTCGGCATTTCGATTCCTTTTACTATCTTTTTCTTCTTCTCATTTTTCACAACTGATGCATTTTTTGACGTCGTTGCTATCGGCATTTCGATTCCTTTTACTATCTTTTTCTTCTTCTCATTTTTCACAACCGATGCATTTTTTGACGTCGTTGCTATCGGCATTTCGTTTGCCTTTCCATCGTTTCACAAATGTGTCTGTTTGACTTCAATCTTTTTTGATTTAGTTCTATGATTTCTGAAATGTGAAATTTTTAATAGTTTACAAATCTTGTTTAACTGAGGTGTGGTTTTCTCATTTAAATTTTCCAATTTTTTTTTATCTGTTTCTTTCATTTTGTAATAATATATTTTTTGGAATTTTGTATTTTAAAAAATTTGTTTAAAAAGTTTTGTTTTTTTAATGTGAAAAAAAAAAATTTTTTTTGATGAAATTAATCGATTTTTTTTATGTTCCTTAACGTTAAAAAAAAAGAGAAAAAAAGGATGTTAAAAATTTAATTTATATATATAAAGAGCAAAAAAACTTTTTAAACAAATTATTTAAAATACAAAAATTTAAAATATACATTATTTGCAAGAATTCATAAAACAAAAAAAAACAAATAATCGATCATGATGACAACATCCACGACGGAATCTCGACATAAACGTCGACATTGTTTAATAAATTGTTATTCTCCAAAAAACCAAGAAGAAAAAAATCGTAATTTATATTTACGCGTTTCGAAAGAAAACGATACGATTTGCGTTAGAAAATCGAATCGTAATACTATTAGCGAACAAAAATTAATCGACAATGTCATTTGAACTATTAAAAAAGAAGGTTCAAGACAAATAGAACTCTTACGACTTTTACGCGAAGTCTCGCACGAGGTTCAAAACAAATTTCCGTGAAGCAGACGCGTGTTCATGTCACCCGATTCCTTCTCAATAGATGATGATAACTGCAGGATGCGAAGGCTAATTTTTAAACGTTCGATGTCTTGCCCATTCTAAAACTCGTGAAAAAAAATTAAATTAATACAAAAAAAAGGATGTTAAAATTTAACTTTTATATATATTTAAAGAGAAAAAAAACTTTTTAAACAAATTATTTAAATACAAAAATTTAAAATATACATTATTTGCAAGAATTCGTAAAACAAAAAAAACAAATAATCGATCATGACAGCAACACCTGAAAGATGCGAATTGAAATTGAAACGAGTCGAAGAGTGTACGAAATTAGGTTTTAAAATCTATACATTACAACAACACGATCCCATCAAATTGAACGAGGTCGAGACGATGGGCTTAGAGCGCTACTACGACAAATATCATATGTGTTTGAAATTGGATGAAGCCATGCTCGATTTGTTTTGTGAGTACCAAAGCGATCTGGTGAATAATATCATCGTCGCCGAAGACAGAAAATTCGACAAGGACGATTTGTTGTTGTTCTTTAGAAATTACATATATCCAATAATCTCACTTGAACTCTTAGACAAATCGGGTGGTGAGAGCACGTTCACTGATGTAAAAAAAACTTAAAAGAGTAAAGATAAACATACAAGACATTTTCGTAAGTGAGAAAATGACGAATGTCAACATGCTAATAACGGACTTGGAAATATAAACAATAGAGAGATTGATTTTTAGTGAAGAAGAAGGAAAAAAGTAATGAGATCTAAAGGTGATCTCATTACTTTTAACAAAAATATTTTTCACATTAAAGAAATTAAAATTAAAAACAACTTTTGTTTTTTTTTTGCTCTTTATATATATAAAAAAAAACTTTTTTTTTTAAACAAATTATTAAAATACAAAATTTAAAATATACATTATTTACAAGAATTCGTAAAAACAAAAAACCAAATAATCGATCATGAGGACAACAACACCTAAAAGATGCAAATTGAAATTGAAACGAGTCGAAACAAATAAGAAATTCGGTCATAAAATCTATAGATTACAATGACACGATCCCATCGAATTGAACGAGGTCGAGACGAAGGGCTTAGAGCACAAATACGACAAATATAAGATGCCTCTGAAATTGGATGAAGCCGCACTCGATTTGATTTACGAGTACCAAAGCGATCTGCAGAACATCCTCATCGCTGAAGATAGAGAATTCGACAAGGACGATTTGTCGATGCCCTATGGAAATTACATATTTCCAAACATCTCATTTGAACTCGTGGAGAAATTGGGTGGTGAGAGCGAGTTGACCAATGTAAAAAAACTCAAAAGAGTAAAGATAAACATTCAACACGTTTTCGAAAAAGGAGAAGACATGAGTGTCAACATGCTAATAACGGACTTGGAAATATAAACAATAGAGTGATTGATTTTTAGCAAAGAAAAATGAAAAAAAAAAGTAATGAGATCATCTTTAGATCACATTACTTTTTTTTTTGTTTTCCTTCTTCTTCACTATTACCATATATTGTAATAACGTTTCCTTTTCTCTCAATTTTCAGCGTCGATTCTTCTTCTTTTTCTTTTTTTCTTTTTCTTTGTGATATGATACGTTTATAACAACATTTTTGTTTATCCGAATCATAATTATGAACGAATGTTGTGCATCTCTTGGTAACACTCGCATCATCACCATTCTCTTCAGAAGGTAGTGGTGACGGTGGAAAGAGTCGTCTCATTCTCAACCGTCTATCCCACACTCTATCTATCTCTTTCATCAGTTCTTTCCTTAGATATCCATCATTAGCGTCTAACCATTTTTTTATTTTTTCGCTCTCTGGCTTGCGATGTTCATCATTATCGTCAAATTGTTTCTCCACCTTTTCATCAAGGTGATAAATTTGTTTCTCCACCTTTTTATCCATTTTAAATATATTATTTTATACTTTCTATGATTTATATTTTATATAATTTTATATTATAATAACATATTCAAAATCGGTATATTCTTAAACGGCGAATTCTCACCGAGCAACAAACCCTTGCCGAGTCGCTCAATGTTCCGTCCACTCTTCAGATAGAGACCGTTTCCTCTCAGAGAGTTGCCACCTCTAACGGGTTCTAGATACGATCCTTTACCACTGTCGTCTACGTGGACGCGACACACGCTCCTCCCTTCTTCAAAAACAGTTCGCTGCCACCCATTAATTTCTCAACTGCCGAACTAGCGAGTCCTGGGAGAGCTCCCACGCCGAGAGTCTTTCCGAGAAAGTGTAGTGCCTTTGCGGCAAAGGGTAATGCTTTTGCGGCTATTCCTGCCAATAGCGGTAGGAAACCGCCTTTCATTCTCAAATTGTATCTCAATTGACCGGGACTCATTCTCACCATCAACCCTCTTCCATCGCGAATCGTTTTCTCTATCCTTTTGGTTTGACTTCTGGTCCAGTCGATCGAATCCTGACCGCCTCTCGTCAGATCTTCGTGAGTGAATTTGAATCTCACCGCCTCACCTCGAGTTGTTAATGCTCTCTTAAGTTTCTTCCTCTGTCCTGCGGATATGTTCACGTTTTTAACCATGTATTCTGTCATAATTCTGTTTTTTAAAATATATTTACTTCAATTGTTTCTTGTTTAATAATTATATTAAAATAATTTTGTAAAATTAATATTGCGTTTATTTTATTTTTGTTATCTATATATATACACAATATTTTTTTTTTTTTGCTTTTATATTTCTCTTATGTGAAATCGTATCGTCACCCTCTCTCCGCGAAGATCTAACAGTTCACCATTTTGATCTGTCAACGTGGTTTTGAGACTATACAACGTGTCCAAAATCACTGGTAGATAAACTAAATTTCGAGGTCGCTCCACGATCTTATAACCCGGCGACACGTTTGGAAAGAAGGAATAGATCGTCGGTTGAGCGCTACCATTCACATAGCTTCCAGCAATCACGTCCACGTTCACCAGAATGCTATTGACAGCGAGAATGTCAACAGTATTCTCAGATGCCGCGTGGCCTCGATACATCTTTCGATCGAATCCCAACATCTTGCCTATAGAATCGTCCGTGTTGAAATCCACTCGAAAATTATCTTCCAAATCCAACATCGTCTGTAAGGTATTAGGATTGGGAGCGAGTCTGATCCTGTTGCTTCCCTTTCCATCCCTCTTCATTCACGTCTGAATGTAATTGTTCAAATCGTCTATGTCGTAACTCCCTTTGGGAATTCGAATCTCCAACCAATCTGTTCCGTCGGAATACTTGAACGAGTTATTCTTTTCGGTGACGTTGGGAAAGGATTAATAAGTCTCCAGATTCACCACCGCCATCTCGTATATTTTCTCTCCATTCAATTCGATGGAAGGTTCGAATTTCGTAGCGAATCGAGTCGAATCGCCACTCACCACGATTTGAATGGATTGTTTCGCAGCCGTATTCTCGGCTATCCATTCTAACAATTCTCCATGTTCGAACATTATATTTAATTTTTTTTTTTTTTTCAAAACTAATTATTTGAAGATTTATTATTTTCTAAATTTTATTTTCATGCTCTATCTTATTATTATCATCAGAAACATAAAACTTGTCGAATCCGCACCGATATTTTCCGCGATTAAATTCGCTTGTCAAATCGATCACGACGAAATCGTAAAGTCCACCATCCCAAACCCTCTTGCAAAATCTCCTGAATTCCGCCGCGCTCATGTCGTTTGCGACCTGATCGCCGTAGATGTGATTGAGATTCTTGAGATATTGGCGAAAGAGACATAGAAAATTAGCGTTCTCCCTTATCGTCTGTCTGGGCAATCGAAAATAATTCTGCGACAGGTAGAAACAGTCCACGTTGCTGTGTCGACCCCTAACGTAATACGATTCGCATCGGTTCTGTCTCTCCAAAGCAGATCGTCGAAAATCATGAGATTCTTATCTTCCGATTTCAGTTCTCTAGGATCCGGAACGTCGCTAGCGTTCTCATAAAATCGACACTCGACGTTCGAAGATGCATTTCTCTTCATCAGCTCCGTCGCCGCACCGTCCAAAATGGTCGAGAGTGGAGCTCCACTCTTGTCGAATTCCTCCCTACTGTCAAAGATTCTGGCTATGACGTCCTTGGGCAATCTGCGATCCATGCACTCTCGAAGCAATCTGTATTCGGGTTGAAACAAGCTCTTGCCAAACACGAACAATCTGTCGTAATCCAACCAGTCGGGTCGGGACAACAGATTCATCAACAGATTGGTCTTTCCACAATTCGATTTTCCCACTATCAAACCTCTTATGCTCTTGGAAAAGAACTCGTTATTCGACCTCTTGGTCGCGGCGTCGTTCCAAGACATATCTTTAATGTTCATCTTTGTTTTATTTTGTTTGTTTGTTATTTTAGATTCTTTTCAAACGCAAATTTTTTATGTTTTTCAAACTCTGTTTTTAATGTTATTCTTTATTTATATCACACCGTCGCGAGTTCTCTTCAATCCGGATCCACTCGTCATGTTTGCTAAATCTTGTATGGGCACCACAGCATCCTTAAAATCTTTCCAACTTTTCAGCGTTCGCTCTAACGCAGCTCGCTTCGCCGGCGGACTGATCAACTTGTCGATCAACGCGTCGGCTGCCCTCTTGCCAGCCACAGAAGCTATCCTACCACTGGCTTCGGAAACGGCTTTCTTACCAGCATCCAAAGCCGTCTTCTTACCGACCTCAAACGCGGTCGATGCGAGTTTTCTACCTGCATTGCTCGTGAACGCTTGCATTATAGAATTGACGATGCCAGAACCGCCTTGAACGTAAGTTCTGACGTATCCCCTGTTCTTTATCACCAACATAATTTATTTTTATGATATATTTTTGTTTTTTTCACTGGTAAATCGTTTTTGCCGTTTAAATACCTTTATTATTCTATTGTAAAAATTTACTGTTTTATTTTTGTTTGTTTGTTTGTTTCTCTCTACTTATTATATACACATCAATCCTTCAATTCGTTCATCAGCCTTTTATACTGGTTTTTATTCAAAACCTTCTGTCTTAACAATTCGTCAGATATAGTAACTATCTGATTATCTAATCCTGTGTTACCAGCCCGTCTGCTCGCCATCAACAAACTCAATCTCTGAGACAGAGTGTCAGAATCGCTCGGAAGAAAAGTGGTTTTCACCCCTTTGCCAGTCACCTATTCGATGAACTTCTTGTTCATATCCCATATGGGTTTCACCACTTTCGTCCACTTGTAACCTCTGTTGGCTTTGGGTCTCGTCTCTCTGGCATCGTTATTTCTCTTCATGGCGTGGGTCTGGACCAGAATGTCTCCGTAATTGTCGAAATCCTGTTCCGTGTAATCGCTGGGCTTGTCGTAAAGGAGCAATCTCCGCAGACCATCGGTCAATTCGTATCTGTTCGAACCCACGATCAATTCATCATCGCCAATATCCACTTCCGTATCACCTACAAAAATCCTTCCCTCCGAATCCTTATAAAATCCATACAACTGATCTCTCTTACCGCCATCACCATCGGACGATGCGACGCTACTAGTTGTGATAGTTGAAGCCGTATCATCAGACTCGCTCTCTGTTTGAATTCCCGTGGGAACGTAATCCGGTGTAGATTGAACGGAATACCGATTTCCAAAACTAGGAGGCAACGAACACATTCTCAAAGAACTCTCCTTTATGGGTCTCAATTCTTCGACTATCTCCTTCCTGCTTCGCTCTTGACCCTCTGTCACGGGTTTAAATATTTTTGTGGCTTCGCGTTTGAGTTCCATCTCACCAAGACGTCTGCTCCTATCAGCAGACTGAATCCCCTTCTTAGCACGCTCAAACTCTTCTAAAATTCGATCTCGGTGTGTAGGATCCATCTGTAAAAACATCTTTTGTTTTAATTGTTTTTATTATTTTCAAAATTAAATGTTTAATTATATTTTTATGTTTTAAGTAATAAAAATCTTTCCGTCTTAATATAATAATCTGAAAATATTCACATCTCAACTGACTGTGTTAATTGAAGTTTAAAAATACGTTTAAACAGTACATGACAAACCGGTTTCTGATTTAACGCATTTTGACAGTAGTTTTTACATTTGTCAAAAGATTTTCATTCACACATCAAACAACCATTCACTCAGGGTCGAATTAAGAGAGAATCCCTTTGATGACTGTTAAACAGTTTCAACAGACAAAAGAAAACTGATTTTAACGCTGAGAACTTATTCATTACAAAATCTCTCTCCGATTGCTATCATGAATATATTAAAAATTTTACCACTCAAAACCTAATTGAGCGGAAAATGCGTTTTAAAAATTCCGATAAGTGTTTGACTTTTTTCGAATGAACGCTTAACATTCAATCTCTCTCATCAAGACAAAACACGAATATCTATTACAGATCAACTCTTTTGAACAAAAACCCCTCAAAACTCAATTTCTATCCGTCCCATCAAGAGAAAACATGAATGTCTATAATACAGACCATATTCATAATCGACTCTTTTGAACAAAAAACCTCATAACGATAACATGTGTTAGTTTTTACTTCAGGAAGACGTGACTGGGTTCGCGAATTTCCAACACACCGACGACAACACTCTTCGTTCAAAACATTTCCATCAAGTGCTCATCGAGATCACCTCGCAATAACGTGCACCAGTCTCACTTCGAGAAACGTGACAGTGAGTTTGAGAATTAAAACATCACCTCTTCACGCGAGTCGATTTCAGACCTAAAATCCACAAGCGAGTTTCCCCCATAGGATTCAGTGTTAAAATCGTGTGCGGACGCGGATTGTTAGAATCGGCAAGATGATGAGTTCGAATTCTCAAAACGTTTTTTTGCTCGCAATTTAACACTCTCCATAGGGTTTCAGTGTTAAAATCATGTACGAATGCGGATTGTTAGAATCGACAAGACGATGAGTTCGAACTCTCAAAACGTTTTTTTGCTCGCAATTTAACACCGAATTTAGATTTTTTGCCACTCTATGCGTGTGCCAAATTGTGTGAAAATCGGTTCGAAAATGGCTTCTGAATCGTACAGACAAAAATGTGTGGGGAAAAAAAAAAAAAAAAAAAAAACCAAACCCCCCCCCCCCCCCCCAAAAAAAAAAAAAATAATCCGTAGAAAAACAATAGTCTTTTCCAGAGGGAAAAGCCTAATAATAATAATAATAATAATAATAATAATAATAATAATAATAATAATAATAACTAGACTTTGTTATTCTGGAGAATCATGGCTTTTCCTGATGAGATTCCATGATTTGTCATGACCCCACAGTGTATGATGAATTGCTTTCGACTGTCTCACTGAAGTTCCTTCATTAATGTCATGAAAAAGGTGAGTCTAGAAGTCTCTAGAATGACTCAGTTTGATAAAAAAATTGTTTGGGTAAAAAAAAAATATCAATATCGTCGTCCAACAAGTTAATGACCGACAAAAGGAGTTATGTTTGTTTGACACATACCCACTGAGTGCTGTATCTATTTGAAAATGGTCCGTTTTATCTCAAATGTATCCAAAATATTGATGTCTGGCAGCTTTTTAAGGGTTAACAAGTGCTAACAGGAATATTTATTCATGCAACTTGTAATTTCACACCAAAAACTGTGAATGACCATTTTTACTTAAAAATCTACGAGATGTTTTCAGAGAAATCCAGGAAGAACATCAATTTTAAGCTGTTGATGGGTATAATTGTTTATCCAGCCCAACATGGGTTAAGGGTTGTTTTTTTAATACGCTTATTACTTATAAAAATAATTCTCAGTGAATTCTACTTCCACTTATGTTGATTTCTCCTCTTAACTTTGGGTGTTGCGGGTATGCAAACACAACCCACTTTTTCAACATTTTGATGTTTGAGAACCAGCATAGGTTTAACAAATGCTTACTGGAATATTCTGTACATGCAACTTGTAATTCACACTAAGATCTGAGAATGGCCAATTTTTCTTGAACATCTACGGGATGTTTTTAGAGAAATCCTCGGATAACATGAATTTTTAACCTTTTGAGGGGTATCACCCTGTAACCAGCTCTAAACGGGTTAATGCTTGGTTTTATGAATACCTTCTTTACTTACAAAAATGATCCTCGGTGAATTCCACTTCCAATAAAGGAAGTTATGTTTACCTCTCGGGTATCGTTTGGGTGCTGTGGGGGTCTGAAACCGGCCCATTTCATCAAAATTTCGATGTTTGGCAGCCTGTGGAGGGTTACCATATGCATCGCCTAATATATCGTGTGTATCAAAGGTCGTGTCATGGGCGGGTCTAGCAATGATGAATGTTGAAAAAAAATCTATAAGACGTGTTTCGAGAAAGTGCCGATAAACCCCAATTTTGGCAGTTTTTTGACAATTCTGGCGAAATAAGGGTTAAATCGAAAATTCCGCTTCGGTACATTTTTAGATTTTTTGCCCCTCTATGCGTGTGCCAAATTGTGTGAAAATCGGTTCGAAAATGGCTTCTGAATCGTACGGACAAAATGTGTGGAAGAAAAAAAAACAAAAAAGTAGACTTTATGGAGATTCTGGAGAATCATGGCTTTTCCCGATGAGATTCCATGATTTTTCATGACCCCCACAGTGTCTGATGAATTGTTTTTAACTGTCTCGCTGAAGTTTCTTCATTGATGTTATGAGAAAGGTGAAGATAGTAGTCTCAAATGACACAGTTTGATAAAAAATTGTTTAGGTAAAAACCATCATTAACGGTGGAGTGGGTTAATGTCAATATCGTCGTCCAACAAGTCAATGAGCGACAAAAGGAGTTATGTTTGTTTGACACATACCCACTGAGTGCTGTGTCAATTTAAAAATGGTCCATTTTATCTCAAATGTATCCAAAATATTGATGTCTGGCAGCTTGTAGAGAGTTAACAAGTGCCAACAGGAATATTTATCCATGCAACTTGTAATGTCACACCAAGAACTGTGAATGGCCATTTTTTCTTTAAAATCTACAAGATGTTTTCAGAGAAATCCAGGGCGAACAGGAATTTTAAGCTTTTGATGGGTATCATTGTTTATCCAGCCCAAAACGGGTTAAGTGTTGTTTTTGGAATACTCTTATTACTTCCAAAAATAATTCTCAGTGAATTCTACTTCCACTTATTTTGATCTCTCCTTCCAACTTAGGGTGCTGTGGGGACGCAAACACAGCCTATTTTATCAACATTTTGAGAACCTGTATAGGGTTAACAAATGCTTACAGGAATATTTTGTACATGCAACTTGTAATGTCACACTAAGATCTGAGAATGGCCATTTTTTCCTGAAAATCTACTGGACGTTTTTAAAGAAATCCTCAGATAACACAAATGTTTAACCTTTTGAGGGGTATCTCTCTGTAACCAGCTCTAAAGGATTAATGCTTGGTTTTGTGAATATCTTCATTACTTACAAAAATGATCGACGGTGAATTCCACTTCCAATGAAGGAGGTTATGTTTATCTCCTAGGTACACATTTGGTGTTATGGTTGCCCAAGAACAGCCCATTTTCTCCAAATGTCTGTGCTTGGCAGCCTCTGGAGGGTTAACAAATGCTTACCGAAACATTTTGTTCATGCAACTTGTAATGTCACTCGAAGACCTGTGAATGGTCAATTGCTCTTGAAAATTGTTCTTGAGAAATCCACAGAAAACTGGAATTTTAAGCTTTTAAGGGGTATATCTCCGTAACCAGTCAAAAATGGGTTAAGACCTCAATTTTTGAATACATTTACTACTTACAAAAATGTTCTCCTGTCAATTTTGCATTCGGTAAAAGAAGTTACGTTTCTCTGTTGTATTCCCAGTTGATGTTGTTGTTGTTGTTCAAAAACAAACTATTTTTTTTCAAAATTTTGACATTTAGCAGCCTATGGAGGGTTAACAAATGCTTACCGGAATAATTTATCCAATCATCTGGTAATGTGACACCATGATCTATCAATGGCCATTTTCCCTTGAAAACCCTACCAGATGTTTGTAAAGAAATCCAGGGAAAACATAAATTTTTAAGCCTTTGATGGGTATCACTATTAACAACCACAAAATGGGTTAACGCTTGGTTTTTTGAATACCCTTATTACTTACAAAAATGGTCTTCGGTGAATTCCACTTCCAACAAAGGAGATTATGTTTATTTCTCAGGTACACGTTGGGCGATGTGCGTGCCTGAAAACAGCCCATTTCAACAAAATTACGATGCTTGGCAGCCTCTAGAGGGTTAATAAACGCTCACCGGAATATTTTGTCCATGCAACTTGTAATATCACACAAAGACCTGCGAGTAGTCAATTTTTCTTGAAAACCTACAGGATGTTTTTAGAGAAATCCACAGAAAATGGGAATTTTAAGATTTTAAGGGGTCTCTCTCTTTAGCGTGTCCAAAATGGGTTAAGACTTCGACAGCAGCCCATTTTATCACAATTTTGACCTTTAGCAGCCCGTGGAGGGTTAACAAATGCTCACCGCAGTATTTTGTCCATGCAACTTCTATTGTCACACCAAGGCCTGGGAGTGACAATTTTTTTTTGAAAATCTAAAAGACTCGTTTAGAGAAATCCACAGAAAACACGAATTTGTTAGCTTTATGGGGGTATTGCTGTTTAACCAGCCCAAAACGGGTTAACGCTTGGTTTTTTTTAACACCCTTATTACTGACAAAAATGATCCTCGGTGAATTCCACTCCCAATAAAGGATGTTACGTGTATCTCTCGTGTATTGTTTGGGTGCAGTGGGGGCCTGAAACCGGCCTATTTCATCAAAATTTCGATGTTTGGCAGCCTGTGGAGGCTTACCATATGCATCGCCTGATATGTCGTGTGTATCAAAGGGCGTGTCACAGACAGGTCTAGCAATGACGAAAGTATAAAAAAAGTCTACAAGACATGTTTCGAGAAAGTGCCGATAAACCCCAATTTTGGCAGTTTTTTACCAATTCTGATGAAATAAGGGTTAAATCGAAAATTCCGCTTAGGTACATTTTTAGATTTTCTGCCCCTCTATGCCTGTGCAAAATTTCGTGAAAATCGGTTCGAAAATGGCTTCTGAATCGCACGGACAAAATGTGTGGAAAAAAAAAACAAAAAAAAAACAACAAAAAACTAGACTTTATGATTCTGGAGAATCATGGCTTTTCCCGATGAAGTTCCTTGATTTTTCATGCCCCCACAGTGTCTGATGAATTGTTTTTAACTGTCTCACTGAAGTTCTTTCATTGATATTATGAGAAGGGTGGTTATAGTAGTCTCAAATGACTCAGTTTTATAAAAAAATTGTTTAGGTAAAAACCATCATTAATGGGTTAATATCAATATCGTCGTCCCACAAGTTAATGACCGACAAAAGGAGTTATGTTTGTTTGACACATACCCTTTGAGTGCTCTGTCTATTTGAAAATGGTCAATTTTATCTCAAATGTATCCAAAATATTGATGTCTGGCCAATTGTAGAGGGTTAACATGTCCTAACAGGCATATTTATTCATGCAACTTGCAATTTCAAACCAAAAAGTGCGAATGGCCATTTTTACTTAAAATCTATAAGATGTTTTCAGAGAAATCCATGCGCATGCGCTCTTTTCGAATTCGACGTGACGAAATGCGAAATTCGTATAGCTCTTCATGGAAAGTGATGCCGCAACTATGCATGAACAACGAGTGAAAATTTCATGGAAATCTGCCTAGAATTGGTTGGGATATAGCGTTTTGAAGAGAGGAGGTAACTGTCTGAATTTGGTCCTTCCTTTTCAAGCCAGTTCGAAAAAAGACGTCGTGAATGGGCGCAGACTCCTTTAGAGCCCCCCCCCCCCCCCCACCCTCTCTCTGTAAATGGAAGTTGCTTCTTTAAGACCGCCACCCAGGGATCCCAACACAACCTTTAAACCTAAGATAATCGTCAGAAGTTTAATGTGAAAAGAAATTGGCGGTGATTGGGTTTGTGGCAGGCAGGAAAAGATTGACGAAAATTTGCATATTGGACATTAAGATAGCACTTCTGACATACACGAACCGTGTCCAGACCACTGGAGGCAGCGACTTGAAATTTTCAGAACTTGTTCTACGAACCCTGACCGACATTTTGGGATCTGTCTGGAGCGTTCGAGCCGCCTGGAAAACACCACGCATCGCTTGGAAGGAGAGAGTACTATTCGTCCCGACTCTATCAGTTCAGAATGGAAATGGGCAGTGTTGTAGACGACTGTGGAGCTGCGATTGAGCATAAAGTCCCAGGTTTCGGTGCGGGGGGGGGGGGGGAGGGGGGGGTATCCTGACACTATCTTTAAACCTTAGATAATCGGAAGAAGTTGCAGTTAAAAGAAATCGGCGGTGAGTAGGTGTTTTGGCAGGAAACGATTATCGAAAATTTGCCAATTTGACATTAAAATTGCACTTCTCACAAACACAAACCGTGTCCAGACCGCCGAAGGCAGCGACTTCTAATTTTCAGAACTTGTTCTACGCACCCTGGCCGACATTTTGGCATTTGTTGCAAGTGTTGAGACCGCGTGGAGAACACCACGCATCGCGTGGAAAGTGAGAGTACTATTCGTCCCGACTCTATCAGTTTGGAATGGAATTGGGCACTATTGTAGACTACTGTAGAGCAGCGATTGAGCATAAAATCAGAGTTTTTTTGTGCCAAATTACCTAACCGGCTCCAAGGTATGATCTTTCTTCTGTACATCGCCCAGATCGTCTGAAGTTTATACCGTTACCATACGTTGAAGTAGCCTTTTGTCATTTTCGCCACTTTCGGACAAGATTTGAGGGTACCTTCCTTCAGCGAAATCTAGCCATGCTCACAACCACGCCCTCTCCCCGTCGGCCCGGGTGCTTCTAAAGATAGAAAGGTCAATGGGGAGGGGCCCGTTAGCAAACAAACGGGGGCAGGTGTAGTTGGTGAAAAACAGCGGGGGGAGGGGGGGGGGGGGCACGTGTCCTAGGTAAAAGAAACAATAGGGGGCTGGTGTCCTAGGTAAAAAAAACAGCAGGAAGGGGGGGGGGGCAGATGTCCCCGCTAATTAATTTTAATAACAGGCAGGTGTTCATGGGGCAGGCCCACTGCTCGGTGTTCCAAATTTTCTATGGTACTTGGCCTTGACGGAAACAACACTTCAACAAGAAACAACGGGAAACTTATTTGCAGTAAAGCTGCAAATATAAACATGATTTTAGGACCATTCCATGGACAGTTTAAAGCCTACTGCGATATCAGCGTTTATTACTCTCGAACTTTCACTGCATCACTGCAGTATTTCACCCGAGTCGAGTTCTGACGTCATGCAAGTTTGACGGACATGCTTTCAATTTTGTTATTGACAACAACATATTTATAATTTCGTGATTACTGATCGGAATTTTGAAAACGACACATGCAATCGCGAAAGAGAATTCTGAAAAACACGATTCTACAAAAGGTTTTCGTGAAATTTGATTTTTTTTTTTATTTTCAATTTCGATGGCTCTTGTCGAAAAGGTGTTAATCACTGATCGTCCCAAACGAGATCAAAGACTGACGCTGTATGTTAATAACACACAGAGAATCTTCTAAGAATATACACGCGCAATCCTAAAATGAAATAAACCAAGTCTTTTTCAGGTTTTACGAGAGAAATATGTCCAATTGTATCATTGAATCATGTTTAGGTATATGTGGGCGAGACATTTTCTATACGGACAAAATACAGACTAAATAAAATATTTGCCATTATTTTCCGCAGATGTATTTTTGTCTTTGCTTCTTGGGGAAATCCATGCTGCTAAATACAACGAAGGAGTGTTATCTAATGAGGTCAGAACCGTCAGGTGGTCGGGTCCGACACCGCACCTCGAAGTAGATTTAGTGGGGGTGTCGATTTTACAAGTAATCTAGGCAGCGTACACCGCATGGGCTGTCTGTCTTTAATCCTATAAACAGGGTTAAGGCTTGGCTTTTTGAATACCCTTATTTATTTATTTATTTATTTATTTATTTATTTATTTATTTATTTATTTATTTATTTATTTATTTATTTATTTATTGGTGTTTAAGGTCACATACTTATACACAATTGCTAATTGTGACCGTGACAGTTTTATAGGTGGAGGAAGCCGAAGTACACGGAGAGAACCACCAAGCAACGACGAGCAACTGTCAGCTCCTCAACATTCTAACTCTGTTCAAGCTCCGCTCAAGCAGGGTTACAGAGGGTGAAGACATATGTTCCATCCACGTGCAGTATGCCTTAGTACACGGCGTCATCGTGCCCCCATGTCGGCAACCGGGCTAAAGTGCCTTGCCCAAGGACACAACGTGAGTCGTCCCGGACGGGGATCGGACTCGGGACCTCTAGAATAGAAGTACAACAGTCTACCACTGAGCCACCACGCTCCCCTGAATACCCTTAACACTATCATACATTATCCCTCATGAATTCTGAGTCTGATAAAAGAGGTTATGTTTACCTATTACATACCCATTTGCTGCCCGAAAACAGCCGTTTTATCAAAATTTTGACGTTTAGCAGCCTGTAGCGGGATTAACAAACGACTAGCGGAATATTCTATCTATGCACATTGTAAGACCTGCCAATGTCCAATTGTTCTTGAAAATCGCCAGCAAGCAGTTAGCGAAATCCACAGAAAATGTAAATGTTAAGCTTTTAAGGGGTATCTCTCCTTATCCAGTCTAAAATAGGTTAAGTTTCATTCTTTTAAATACCCTTACTACTTACAAAACTGATCCTCTGTGAATTCTTCGCGCAGTAAAAGAAGTTATATTTCTCTGTTACATATCCATTGGGTGCTCTTGGTGTCTGAAAACAATCCATTTTATCAACATTTTGATGTTTAGCAGCTCGTGGAGAGTTAACGAATGCTCAACGGAATATTTTGTCCATGTAACTTGTAATGTCACATGAAGACCCATGAATGGCCATTTTTTCTTGAAATCTACGAGATGTTTTTAAAGAAATCCAGGGAAAACATGAAATTTTAAGTCTTTGATGGGTACCGCTGTTTAACCAGCCGAAAACGGGTTAAGACCAGCCCTAAATGGGTTAATTCTTGGTCTGATGAATTCCACTTCCAAAGAAGAAGGTTATGGTTATCTCGCAGGTACACATAGCGTGCAATGGGTGCCCAAGAACAGTCCATTTTCTCAAAATTTCTATGCTTTGCAGCCTCTGGAGAGTTATCTAACGCTTACCGGGATATTTTGTCTATGTAACTTGTAATGTCACTCCAAGACCTGCAAATGGTCAATTTTTCTTGAATACTTGCTAGATTTTTTGGAGAAATCCACAGAAAACTGGAATTTTAAGCTTTTAAGGGGTACAACGGTAACGAAAATGGGTTAAGACCTCGATTTTTTGAATACCCTTACTACTTACTAAATTTTTCTCTGTCAGTTTTGCATCCGGTAAAAGAAGTTATGTATCTCTGTGGCATTCCCATTTGTTGTTGTTGGTGTCCAAAAACAGACTATTTTTTCAAAATGTTGACATTTAGCAATCCATGGAGGGTTAACAAATGCTTACTGGAATATTTTATCCATGCACCCGGTAATGTGACTCCAAGACCTATCAATGGCCATTTTCTGTTGAAAACTTACAAGATGTTTGTAACGAAATCCACGGAAAACATATTTTTTTTTAGCTTTTGATGGGTATCGCTAATAACAACCCCAAAAGGGGTTAACGCTTGGGTTTTTGAATACCCTTATTAGTTACAAAAATGGTCCTCAGTGAATTCCACTTCCAACAAAGGAGATTATGTGTAACTCTCGGACATACATTGCGTGCTGTGTGTGTCCGAAAACAGCCCATTTCAACAAAATTATGATGCTTGGCATTCTGTAGAGGGTTAATAAACGCTCAGCGGAATATTTTGTCCATGCCACTTGTAATGTCACACAAAGACCTGCAAGTAGTCATTTTTTCTTGAAAACCTATGGAATGTATTTAGAGAAATCCACAGAAAATGGGAATTTTTAGATTTTAAGGGGTCTCTCTCTTTAGCCTGCCCAAAATGGGTTAAGACTTCGCTTTTTGAATACCCTTACTACTTACAAAAATGTTTCCCTGTAGATTGTGCGCTCGATGAAAGAAATCACTTTTCTTTGTGGCGTACCCGTTGGGTGCCGTTGGCGTCCAAAAACAGCCCAGTTTATCACAATTTTGACTTTTAGCAGCCCGTGGAGGGTTGACAAATGCTCACCGAAGTAATTTGTCCATGCAACTTCTATTGTCACATCAAGACCTGGGAGTGACAATTTTTTCATGAAAATCTACATGACTCGTTTAGAGAAATCCCCGGAAAACCTGAATTTTTTAGCTTTTTGGGGGTATTGCTGTTTAACCAGCCCAAAACGGGTTAATGCTTGGTTTTTTGAACACCATTATTACTTACAAAAATGATCTCCGGTGAATTCCACTTCAAATAAAGGAAGTTATGTTTATCTCTCTTGTATCGTTTGGGTGCTCTGGGGGGCTGAAACCGGCCCATTTCATCAAAATTTCGATGATTGGCAGCCTGTGGAGGGTAACCATATGCATCGCCTAATATGTCGTGTGTATGAAAGGTCGTGACATGGGCAGGTCTAGAAATGATGAATGTTTTAAAAAAATCTATGAGAAGTGTTTCGAGAAAGTGCCGATAAACCCCAATTTTGGCAGTTTTTTGCCAATTCTGGCGAAATAAGGGTTAAATCGAAAATTCCGCTTCAGTACGTTTTTAGATTTTTTGCCCCTCTATGAGTGTGCCAAATTGTGTGAAAATCGGTTCGAAAATGGCTTCCGAATCGTACGGACAAAAATGTGTGGAAAAAAAACAAAAAAAAACCCCCCCAAAAAAAAAAAAAATAATAATAATCCGTACAAAAACAATAGTCATTTCCAGAGGGAAAAGCCTAACTAGACTTTATGATTCTGGAGAATCATGGCTTTTCCCGATGAGATTCCATGATTTTTCATGACCCCACAGTGTCTGATGAATTGTTTTTAACTGTCTCACTGAAGTTCCTTCATTGATGTTATGAGAAAGGTGAAGATAGTAGTCTCAAATGACACAGTTTGATAAAAAAAATGTTTTGGTAAAAACCATCATTAACGGTGGAGTGGGTTAATGCCAATATCGTCCTCCAGCAAGTCAATGACCGACAAAAGGAGTTATGTTTGTTTGACACATACTCACTGAGTGCTGTGTCAATTTAAAAATGGTCCATTTTATCTCAAATGTATCCAAAATATTGATGTCTGGCAGCTTGTAGAGGGTTAGCAAGTGCCAACAGGAATATTTATTCATGCAACTTGTAATGTCACACCAAGAACTGTGAATGGCCATTTTTTCTTTAAAATAAACATGATGTTTTCAGAGAAATCCAGGGAGAACAGGAATTTTAAGCTTTTGATGGGTATCATTGTTTTTCCAGCCCAAAACGGGTTAAGTGTTGTTTTTTGAAATACTCTTATTACTTCCAAAAATAATTCTCAGTGAATTCTACTTCCACTTATTTTGATCTCTCCTCCCAACTTCGGGTGCTGTGGGTACGCAAACACAGCCTATTTTATCAACATTTTGATGTTTGAGAACCTGCATAGGGTTGACAAATGCTTACAGGAACATTTTGTACATGCACCTTGTAATGTCACACTAAGATATGAGAATGGCCATTTTCTCCTGAAAATCTACGGGATGTTTTTAAAGAAATCCTCAGATAACATGCATTTTTAACCTTTTGAGGGGTATCTCTCTTTAACCAGCTCTAAAGGGTTAATGCTTGGTTTTGTAAATATCTTCATCACTTACAAAAATGATCGACGGTGAATTCCATTTCCAATGAAGGAGGTTATGTTTATCTCCTAGGTACACATTTGGTGTGATGGTTGCCCAAGAACAGCCCATTTTCTCCAAATGTCAATGCTTGGCAGCCTTGGGGGGTTAACAAATGCTTACCGAAACATTTTGTTCAAGAAACTTGTAATGTCACTCGAAGACCTGCGAATGGTCAATTGCTCTTGAAAATTTTTTTTTTTGAGAAATCGAGAAATCCACAGGAAACTGGAGTTTTAAGCTTTTAAGGGGTATATCTGCTTTACCAGTCAAAAATGGGTTAAGACCTCGATCTTTGAATACATTTACTACTTACAAAAATGTTTCCCTGTCAGTTTTGTGTCCGGTAAAAGAAGTTACGTTTCTCTATTGTATTCCCATTTGATGTTGTTGTTGTTCAAAAACAGAGTATTTTTTTCAAAATTTTGACATTTAGCAACCCATGGAGGGTTAACAAATGCTTAGAGGAATAATTTATCCAATCAACTGGTAATGTGACACCATGACCTATCAATGGCCATTTTCTCTTGAAAACCCTACCAGATGTTTGTAAAGAAATCCAGGGAAAACATAAATTTTTAAGCCTTTGATGGGTATCACTATTAACAACCACAAAATGGGTTAACGGTTGGTTTTTTGAATACCCTTATTACTTACAAAAATGGTCTTTGGTGAATTCCACTTCCAACAAAGGAGATTATGTTTATTTCTCAGGTACACGTTGGGTGATGTGCGTGCCTGAAAACAGCCCATTTCAACAAAATTAAGATGTTTGGCAGCCTCTAGAGGGTTAATAAACGCTCACCGGAATATTTTGTCCATGCAACTTGTAATATTACATAAAGACCTGTGAGTAGTCAATTTTTCTTGAAAACCTACAGGATGTTTTTAGAGAAATCCACAGAAAATGGGAATTTTAAGATTTTAAGGGGTCTCTCTCTTTAGCCTGTCCAAAATGGGTTAAGACTTCGACTTTTGAATACCCTTACTACTTACAAAAATGCTTGCGTATAGATTGTGCGCTCGATAAAAGAAAGCACGTTTCTTTGAGGCGTACCCATTGGGTGCTGTTGACGTCCAAAAACAGCCCATTTTATCACAATTTTGACTTTTAGCAGCCCTTGGAGGGTTTACAAATGCTCACCGCAGTATTTTGTCTATGCAACTTCTATTGTCACACCAAGGCCTGGGAGTGACAAATTTTTCTTGAAAATCTACAAGACTCATTTAGAGAAATCCACGGAAAATACAAATGTTTGAGCTTTATAGGGGTGTTGCTGTTTAACCAGCCCAAAACGGGTTAACGCTTGGTTTTTTGAACACCCTTATTACTGACAAAAATGATCCTCGGTGAATTCCACTCCCAATAAAGGAAGTTATGTTTATCTCCCATGTATTGTTTGGGTGCGGTGGGGGCCTGAAACCGGCCTATTTCATCAAAATTTCGATGTTTGGCAGCCTGTGGAGGGTTACCATATGCATCGCCTGATATACCGTGTGTATCAAAGGGCGTGTCACAGACAGTTCTAGCAATTACGGATGTATAAAAAAAATCTACAAGACGTGTTTCGAGAAAGTGCCGATAAACCCCAATTTTGGCAGTTTTTTGCCAATTCTGACAAAATAAGGGTTAAATCGAAAATTCCGCTTCGGTACATTTTTAGATTTTGTGCCCCTCTATGCGTGTGCAAAATTTCGTGAAAATCGGTTCGAAAATGGCTTCTGAATAGTACGGACAAAATGTGTGGAAAAAAAAAAAAAAAAAAAAAATAGACTTTATGATTCTGGAGAATCATGGACTTTTCCCGGTTAGATTCCATGATTTTTCTTGACCCCACAGTGTCTGATGAATTGTTTTAAAGTGTCTCACTGAAGTTCCTTCATTGATGTTATGAGAAAGGTGAGTATAGAAGTCTCAAATGACTAGGTTTGGGTTTGATAAAAAAATGTTTAGGTAAAACCCATCATTAATGGTAGAATGGGTTAATATCAATATCAATGTTTCCCTATCAGTTCTGCGTCCGGTAAAAGAAGTTACGTTTCTCTGTGGCATTTCCATTTGATGTTGTTGGTGTCCAAAAACAGACTATTTCCTCAATTTTTTTTACATTTAGCAGCCCATGAAGGGTTAACAAATGCCTACAAGAATGATTGATCCATGCAACTGGTCATATGACACCAAGACCTATCAACGGCCATTTTCTCTTGAAAGCCCCACAAAATGTTTGTAAAGAAATTCAGGGAAAACGATTTTTTAAGCTTTTGATGGGTATCCCTGTTAACCTCCCCAACAGGGGCTAACGCTTGGCTTTTTGAATACCTTTATTACATTTCAAAAATGGTCCTCTGTAAATTCCACTTCAAACAAAGGAGATTATGTTTATCTCTCATGTAAACATTAAGTCCTGCGCGTGTCTGAAAACAGTCCCATGTTAACAACATTACGATGCTTGGCAGCTTGTAGATGGTTAAAAAACGCTCACCGGAGTATTTTGTCCATGCAACTTGTAATGTCACATAAAGACCTACGAATAGTCAATTTGTCTTGAAACCCTACAAGTTACCGTTAGGGAAATTCACAGAAAATGGGAATTTAAAGCTTTCAAGGGATATCTCTCTTTAGCCTGCCCAAAATGGGTTAAGACGTCGACTTTTGAATACCCTTACTACTTACAAAAATGTTTCTGTATAAATTGTATGTGCGATAAAAGAAGGCACTTTTCTTTGTGGTGTACCCTTTGGGTGCTGTTGGTGTGCAAAAACAGCCTGTTTTATGCCAATTTTGACCTTCCGCAGCCCGGGGAGGGTTAACTAATGCTGACCGGAATATTTTGTTCATGCGACTTGTAATGTCACACCAGGACCTGCAAATAGCCGATTGTTCTTGAAAACCTGCAAGATGGTGTTAGAGAAATCCACAGAAAACGGGTATTTTAAGATTTTAATGGGTATCTCTCTTTAACCAGGCCAAAATGGGTTAAGACGTCAAATTTTGAATACCCTTACCACTTTCAAAAATATTTTCCGATCAATTTTGCGTCCGATAAATGAAGGCCCCTTTCTCTGTGGTATATCGTTTGGGTGCTGTTGGTGTTTAAAAACAGCCCATTTTATCACAATTTTTACGTTTAGCAGCTCGGGGAGGGTTAACTAATGCTGACCGGAATATTTTATCCATGCAACTTGTAATGTCACACCAAGACCTGAGAGTGACAAATTTTTCTTGAAAATCTACAAGACTCGTTTAGAGAAATCCACGGAAAACATGAAGTTTTGAGCTTTTTTGGGGTATTCCTGTTTAACCAGCCCAAAACGGGTTAACACTTGGTTTTCTGAACACCCTTATTACTTACAAAAATGATCCTCGGTGAATTCCACTTCCAATGAAGGAAGTTATGTTTACCTCTCGCGTATCGTTTGGGTGCTGTGGGCGTGTGAAACCGGCCCATTTCATCAAAATTTCGATGTTTGGCAGCCTGTGGAGGGTTACCATATGCATCGCCTAATATGTCGTGTGTATCAAAGGTTGTGTTATAGGCAGGTCTAGTAAAGATGAATGTTTAAAAAAAATCCTAAAGACGTGTTTCGAGAAAGTGCCGATAAACCCCAATTTTGGCAGTTTTTTGCCAATTCTGGCGAAATAAGGGTTAAATCGAAAATTCCGCTTTGGTACATTTTTAGATTTTTTGCCACTCTATGCGTGTGCCAAATTGTGTAAAAATCGGTTCGAAAATGGCTTCTGAATCGTACGGACAAAAATGTGTGGAAAAAAAAAAAAAAACAAACAAAAAAACTAGACTTTATGATTCTGGAGAATCATGGCTTTTCCCGATTAGATTCCATGATTTTTCTTGACCCCACAGTGTCTGATGAATTGTTTTTAACTGTCTCACTAAAGTTTTTTCTTTGATGTTATGAGAAAGGTGAGTATAGTAGTCTCAAATGACTCGCTTTGGGTTTGATAAAAAAATGTTTAGGTAAAACCCATCATTAATGGTAGAATGGGTTAATATCAATATCAATATTTCCCTATCAGTTTTGCGTCCGGTAAAAGAAGTTACGTTTCTCTGCGGCATTTCCATTTGATGTTGTTGGTGTCCAAAAACAGACTATTTCCTCGATTTTTTTACATTTAGCAGCCCATGAAGGGTTAACAAATGCCTACCAGAATTATTGATCCATGCAACTGGTCATATGACACCAAGACCTATCAACGGCCATTTTCTCTTGAAAACCCCACAAAATGTTTGTAGAAATCCAGGGAAAACAATTTTTTAAGCTTCTGATGGGTATCCCTGTTAACCTCCCCAACAGGGGTTAACGCTTGGCTTTTTGAATACCTTTATTACTTACAAAAATGGTTCTCTGTGAATTCCACTTCAAACAAAGGAGATTACGTTTATCTCTCATGTATACATTAGGTGCTGTGCGTGTCTGAAAACAGTCCCATCTTAACAACCTTACGATGCTTGGTAGCTTGTAGATGGTTAAAAAACGCTCACCGGAGTATTTTGTCCATGCAACTTGTAATGTCACATAAAGATCTACGAATAGTCAATTTGTCTTGAAACCCTACAAGTTACCATTAGGGAAATTCACAGAAAATGGGAATTTAAAGCTTTCAAGGGATATTTCTCTTTAGCCTGCTCAAAATGGGTTAAGACGTCGACTTTTGAATACCCTTACTACTTACAAAAATGTTTCCGTATAAATTGTACACGCGATAAAAGAAGGCACTTTTCTTTGTGGTGTACCCTTTGGGTGCTGTTGGTGTGCAAAAACAGCCCATTTCATCGAAATTTTGACCTTCAGCAGCCCGGGGAGGGTAAACTAATGCTGACCGGAATATTTTGTTCATGCGACTTGTAATGTCACACCAAGACCTGCAAATAGCCGATTTTTCTTGAAAACCTACAAGATGTTGTTAGAGAAATCCACAGAAAACGGGTATTTTAAGATTTTAATGGGTATCTTTCTTTAACCAGCCCAAAATGGGTTAAGACGTCAAATTTTGAATACCCTTACCACTTTCAAAAATATTTTCCGATCAATTTTGCGTCCGATAAATGAACGCCCCTTTCTCTGTGGTATATCGTTTGGGTGCTGTTGGTGTTTAAAAACAGCTCATTTTATCACAATTTTTACGTTTAGCAGCTCGGAGAGGGTTAATTAATGCCGACCGGAATATTTTATCCATGCAACTTGTAATGTCACACCAAGACCTGAGAGTGACCAATTTTTCTTGAAAATCTACAAGACGCGTTTAGAAAAATCCACGGAAAACATGAAGTTTTGAGCTTTTTTGGGGTATTGCTGTTTAACCAGCCCAAAACGGGTTAACACTTGGTTTTCTGAACACCCTTATTACTTACAAAAATGATCCTCGGTGAATTCCACTTCCAATGAAGGAAGTTATGTTTACCTCTCGGGTATCGTTTGGGTGCTGTGGGGGTCTGAAACCGGCCCATTTCATCAAAATTTCGATGTTTGGCAGCCTGTGGAGGGTTACCATATACATCGCCAAATATGTCGTGTGTATCAGAGGTTGTGTCATAGGGAGGTCTAGTAATTATGAATATTTAAAAAAAATCCTAAGGACGTGTTTCGAGAAAGTGTCGATAAACCCCAATTTTGGCAGTTTTTTGCCAATTCTGGCGAAATAAGGGTTAAATCGAAAATTCCTTTTCGGTACATTTTTAGATTTTTTGCCACTCTATGCGTGTGCCAAATTGTGTGAAAATCGGTTCGAAAATGGCTTCTGAATCGTACGGACAAAAATGTGTGGAAAGAAAAAAAAAAAAAAAAAAAAACCCAAACCCCCCCCCCCCCCCCAAAAAAAAAAATAATAATAATCCGTAGAAAAACAATAGTCTTTTCCAGAGGGAAAAGCCTAAAAAAAAAAAATTAAAAAAATAATAATCCGTAGAAAAACAATAGTCTTTTCCAGAGGGAAAAGCCTAAAAAAAAAAAAAAAAAAAAAAAAAAAAAATAATCCGTAGAAAAACAATAGTCTTTTCCAGAGGGAAAAGCCTACCCCCCCCCCCCCCAAAAAAAAAAAATAATAATCCGTAGAAAAACAATAGTCTTTTCCAGAGGGAAAAGCCTAATAATAACTAGACTTTATGATTCTGGAGAATCATGGCTTTTCCCGATGAGATTCCATGATTTTTCATGACCCCACAGTGTCTGATGAATTGTTTTTAACTGCCTCACTGAAGTTCCTTCATTGATGTTATGAGAAAAGTGAAGATAGTAGTCTCAAATGACACAGTTTGATAAAAAATTGTTTAGGTAAAAACCATCATTAACGGTGGAGTGAGTTAAGGTCAATATCGTCGTCCAACAAGTCAATGACCGACAAAAGGAGTTATGTTTGTTTGACACATACTCACTGAGTGCTGTGTCAATTTAAAAATGGTCCATTTTATCTCAAATGTATCCAAAATATTGATGTCTGGCAGCTTGTATAGGGTTAACAAGTGCCAACAGGAATATTTAATCATGCAACTTGTAATGTCACACCAAGAACTGTGAATGGCTATTTTTTCTCTAAAATCTACAAGATGTTTTCAGAGAAATCCAGGGAGAACAGGAATTTTAAGCTTTTGATGGGTATCATTGTTTTTCCAGCCCAAAACGGGATAAGTGTTGTTTTTGGAATACTCTTATTACTTCCAAAAATAATTCTCAGTGAATTCTACTTCCACTTATTTTGATCTCTCCTCCCAACTTCAGGTGCTGTGGGTATGCAAACGCAGCCTATTTTATCAACATTTTGATGTTTGAGAACCTGCATAGGGTTAACAAATGTTTACAGGAATATTCTGTACATGCAACTTGTAATGTTACACTAAGATATGAGAATGGCCATTTTTTCCTGAAAATCTACGGGATGTTTTTAAAGAAATCCTCAGATAACATGAATTTTTAACCTTTTGAGGGGTGTCTCTCTTTAACCAGCTCTAAAGGGTTAATGCTTGGTTTTGTGAATATCTTCATTACTTACAAAAATGATCGACGGTGAATTCCACTTCCAATGAAGGAGGTTATGTTTATCTCGTAGGTACACATTTGGTGTTATGGTTGCCCAAGAACAGCCCATTTTCTCCAAATGTCAATGCTTGGCAGCCTCTGGGGGGTTAACAAATGGTTACCGGAACATTTTGTTCATGCAACTTGTAATGTCACTCGAAGACCTGCGAATGGTTAATTGCTCTTGATTTTTTTTTTTTGAGAAATCCACAGAAAACTGGAATTTTAAGCTTTTAAGGGGTATATCTCCTTAACCAGTTAAAAATGGGTTAAGACCTCGATTTTTGAATACATTTACTACTTACAAAAATGTTTCACTGTCAGTTTTGCGCCCGGTAAAAGAAGTTACGTTTCTCTGTTGTATTCCCATTTGATGTTGTTGTTCAAAAACAGACTATTTTTTCAAAATTTTGACATTTAGCAGCCCATGGAGGGTTAACAAATGCTTACCGGAATAATTTATCCAATCAATTGGTAATGTGACACCATGACCTATCAATGGCCATTTTCTCTTGAAAACCCTACCAGATGTTTGTAAAGAAATCCAGGGAAAACATAAATTTTTAAGCCTTTGATGGGTATCACTATTAACAACCACAAAATGGGTTAACGATTGATTTTTTGAATACCCTTATTACTTACAAAAATGGTCTTTGGTGAATTCCACTTCCAACAAAGGAGATTATGTTTATTTCTCAGGTACACGTTGGGTGATGTGCGTGCCTGAAAACAGCCCATTTCAACAAAATTAAGATGTTTGGCAGCCTCTAGAGGGTTAATAAACGCTCACCGGAATATTTTGTCCATGCAACTTGTAATATTACATAAAGACCTGTGAGTAGTCAATTTTTCTTGAAAACCTACAGGATGTTTTTAGAGAAATCCACAGAAAATGGGAATTTTAAGATTTTAAGGGGTCTCTCTCTTTAGCCTGTCCAAAATGGGTTAAGACTTCGACTTTTGAATACCCTTACTACTTACAAAAATGCTTGCGTATAGATTATGCGCTTGATAAAAGAAAGCACGTTTCTTTGAGGCGTACCCATTGGGTGCTGTTGACGTCCAAAAACAGCCCATTTTATCACAATTTTGACTTTTAGCAGCCCTTGGAGGGTTTACAAATGCTCACCGCAGTATTTTGTCTATGCAACTTCTATTGTCACACCAAGGCCTGGGAGTGACAAATTTTTCTTGAAAATCTACAAGACTCATTTAGAGAAATCCACGGAAAATACAAATGTTTGAGCTTTATAGGGGTGTTGCTGTTTAACCAGCCCAAAACGGGTTAACGCTTGGTTTTTTGAACACCCTTATTACTGACAAAAATGATCCTCGGTGAATTCCACTCCCAATAAAGGAAGTTATGTTTATCTCCCATGTATTGTTTGGGTGCGGTGGGGGCCTGAAACCGGCCTATTTCATCAAAATTTCGATGTTTGGCAGCCTGTGGAGGGTTACCATATGCATCGCCTGATATACCGTGTGTATCAAAGGGCGTGTCACAGACAGTTCTAGCAATTACGGATGTATAAAAAAAATCTACAAGACGTGTTTCGAGAAAGTGCCGATAAACCCCAATTTTGGCAGTTTTTTGCCAATTCTGACAAAATAAGGGTTAAATCGAAAATTCCGCTTCGGTACATTTTTAGATTTTGTGCCCCTCTATGCGTGTGCAAAATTTCGTGAAAATCGGTTCGAAAATGGCTTCTGAATCGTACGGACAAAATGTGTGGAAAAAAAAAAAAAAAAAAATAGACTTTATGATTCTGGAGAATCATGGACTTTTCCCGGTTAGATTCCATGATTTTTCTTGACCCCACAGTGTCTGATGAATTGTTTTAAAGTGTCTCACTGAAGTTCCTTCATTGATGTTGTGAGAAAGGTGAGTATAGAAGTCTCAAATGACTCGGTTTGGGTTTGATAAAAAAATGTTTAGGTAAAACCCATCATTAATGGTAGAATGGGTTAATATCAATATCAATGTTTCCCTATCAGTTTTGCGTCCGGTAAAAGAAGTTACGTTTCTCTGTGGCATTTCCATTTGATGTTGTTGGTGTCCAAAAACAGACTATTTCCTCAATTTTTTTTACATTTAGCAGCCCATGAAGGGTTAACAAATGCCTACAAGAATGATTGATCCATGCAACTGGTCATATGACACCAAGACCTATCAACGGCCATTTTCTCTTGAAAGCCCCACAAAATGTTTGTAAGGAAATTCAGGGAAAACGATTTTTTAAGCTTTTGATGGGTATCCCTGTTAACCTCCCCAACAGGGGCTAACGCTTGGCTTTTTGAATACCTTTATTACATTTCAAAAATGGTCCTCTGTGAATTCCACTTCAAACAAAGGAGATTATGTTTATCTCTCATGTAAACATTAAGTCCTGCGCGTGTCTGAAAACAGTCCCATGTTAACAACATTACGATGCTTGGCAGCTTGTAGATGGTTAAAAAACGCTCACCGGAGTATTTTGTCCATGCAACTTGTAATGTCACATAAAGACCTACGAATAGTCAATTTGTCTTGAAACCCTACAAGTTACCGTTAGGGAAATTCACAGAAAATGGGAATTTAAAGCTTTCAAGGGATATCTCTCTTTAGCCTGCCCAAAATGGGTTAAGACGTCGACTTTTGAATACCCTTACTACTTACAAAAATGTTTCCGTATAAATTGTATGTGCGATAAAAGAAGGCACTTTTCTTTGTGGTGTACCCTTTGGGTGCTGTTGGTGTGCAAAAACAGCCTGTTTTATGCCAATTTTGACCTTCCGCAGCCCGGGGAGGGTTAACTAATGCTGACCGGAATATTTTGTTCATGCGACTTGTAATGTCACACCAGGACCTGCAAATAGCCGATTGTTCTTGAAAACCTGCAAGATGGTGTTAGAGAAATCCACAGAAAACGGGTATTTTAAGATTTTAATGGGTATCTCTCTTTAACCAGCCCAAAATGGGTTAAGACGTCAAATTTTGAATACCCTTACCACTTTCAAAAATATTTTCCGATCAATTTTGCGTCCGATAAATGAAGGCCCCTTTCTCTGTGGTATATCGTTTGGGTGCTGTTGGTGTTTAAAAACAGCCCATTTTATCACAATTTTTACGTTTAGCAGCTCGGGGAGGGTTAACTAATGCTGACCGGAATATTTTATCCATGCAACTTGTAATGTCACACCAAGACCTGAGAGTGACAAATTTTTCTTGAAAATCTACAAGACTCGTTTAGAGAAATCCACGGAAAACATGAAGTTTTGAGCTTTTTTGGGGTATTCCTGTTTAACCAGCCCAAAACGGGTTAACACTTGGTTTTCTGCACACCCTTATTACTTACAAAAATGATCCTCGGTGAATTCCACTTCCAATGAAGGAAGTTATGTTTACCTCTCGTGTATCGTTTGGGTGCTGTGGGCGTGTGAAACCGGCCCATTTCATCAAAATTTCGATGTTTGGCAGCCTGTGGAGGGTTACCATATGCATCGCCTAATATGTCGTGTGTATCAAAGGTTGTGTTATAGGCAGGTCTAGTAAAGATGAATGTTTAAAAAAAATCCTAAAGACGTGTTTCGAGAAAGTGCCGATAAACCCCAATTTTGGCAGTTTTTTGCCAATTCTGGCGAAATAAAGGTTAAATCGAAAATTCCGCTTTGTTACATTTTTAGATTTTTTGCCACTCTATGCGTGTGCCAAATTGTGTAAAAATCGGTTCGAAAATGGCTTCTGAATCGTACGGACAAAAATGTGTGGAAAAAAAAAAAAAAACAAACAAAAAAACTAGACTTTATGATTCTGGAGAATCATGGCTTTTCCCGATTAGATTCCATGATTTTTCTTGACCCCACAGTGTCTGATGAATTGTTTTTAACTGTCTCACTAAAGTTTTTTCTTTGATGTTATGAGAAAGGTGAGTATAGTAGTCTCAAATGACTCGCTTTGGGTTTGATAAAAAAATGTTTAGGTAAAACAAATCATTAATGGTAGAATGGGTTAATATCAATATCAATGTTTCCCTATCAGTTTTGCGTCCGGTAAAAGAAGTTACGTTTCTCTGCGGCATTTCCATTTGATGTTGTTGGTGTCCAAAAACAGACTATTTCCTCGATTTTTTTACATTTAGCAGCCCATGAAGGGTTAACAAATGCCTACCAGAATTATTGATCCATGCAACTGGTCATATGACACCAAGACCTATCAACGGCCATTTTCTCTTGAAAACCCCACAAAATGTTTGTAGAAATCCAGGGAAAACAATTTTTTAAGCTTCTGATGGGTATCCCTGTTAACCTCCCCAACAGGGGTGAACGCTTGGCTTTTTGAATACCTTTATTACTTACAAAAATGGTTCTCTGTGAATTCCACTTCAAACAAAGGAGATTACGTTTATCTCTCATGTATACATTAGGTGCTGTGCGTGTCTGAAAACAGTCCCATGTTAACAACATTACGATGCTTGGTAGCTTGTAGATGGTTAAAAAACGCTCACCGGAGTATTTTGTCCATGCAACTTGTAATGTCACATAAAGATCTACGAATAGTCAATTTGTCTTGAAACCCTACAAGTTACCATTAGGGAAATTCACAGAAAATGGGAATTTAAAGCTTTCAAGGGATATTTCTCTTTAGCCTGCTCAAAATGGGTTAAGACGTCGACTTTTGAATACCCTTACTACTTACAAAAATGTTTCCGTATAAATTGTACACGCGATAAAAGAAGGCACTTTTCTTTGTGGTGTACCCTTTGGGTGCTGTTGGTGTGCAAAAACAGCTCATTTCATCGAAATTTTGACCTTCAGCAGCCCGGGGAGGGTTAACTAATGCTGACCGGAATATTTTGTTCATGCGACTTGTAATGTCACACCAAGACCTGCAAATAGCCGATTTTTCTTGAAAACCTACAAGATGTTGTTAGAGAAATCCACAGAAAACGGGTATTTTAAGATTTTAATGGGTATCTTTCTTTAACCAGCCCAAAATGGGTTAAGACGTCAAATTTTGAATACCCTTACCACTTTCAAAAATATTTTCCGATCAATTTTGCGTCCGATAAATGAACGCCCCTTTCTCTGTGGTATATCGTTTGGGTGCTGTTGGTGTTTAAAAACAGCTCATTTTATCACAATTTTTACGTTTAGCAGCTCGGAGAGGGTTAACTAATGCTGACCGGAATATTTTATCCATGCAACTTGTAATGTCACACCAAGACCTGAGAGTGACCAATTTTTCTTGAAAATCTACAAGACTCGTTTAGAAAAATCCACGGAAAACATGAAGTTTTGAGCTTTTTTGGGGTATTGCTGTTTAACCAGCCCAAAACGGGTTAACACTTGGTTTTCTGAACACCCTTATTACTTACAAAAATGATCCTCGGTGAATTCCACTTCCAATGAAGGAAGTTATGTTTACCTCTCGGGTATCGTTTGGGTGCTGTGGGGGTCTGAAACCGGCCCATTTCATCAAAATTTCGATGTTTGGCAGCCTGTGGAGGGTTACCATATACATCGCCAAATATGTCGTGTGTATCAGAGGTTGTGTCATAGGGAGGTCTAGTAATTATGAATATTTAAAAAAAATCCTAAGGACGTGTTTCGAGAAAGTGTCGATAAACCCCAATTTTGGCAGTTTTTTGCCAATTCTGGCGAAATAAGGGTTAAATCGAAAATTTCTTTTCGGTACATTTTTAGATTTTTTGCCACTCTATGCGTGTGCCAAATTGTGTGAAAATCGGTTCGAAAATGGCTTCTGAATCGTACGGACAAAAATGTGTGGAAAGAAAAAAAAAAAAAAAAAAAAAACCCAACCCCCCCCCCCCCCCCAAAAAAAAATAATAATAATCCGTAGAAAAACAATAGTCTTTTCCAGAGGGAAAAGCCTAATAATAACTAGACTTTATGATTCTGGAGAATCATGGCTTTTCCCGATGAGATTCCATGATTTTTCGTGACCCCACAGTGTCTGATGAATTGTTTTTAACTGCCTCACTGAAGTTCCTTCATTGATGTTATGAGAAAAGTGAAGATAGTAGTCTCAAATGACACAGTTTGATAAAAAATTGTTTAGGTAAAAACCATCATTAACGTTGGAGTGAGTTAAGGTCAATATCGTCGTCCAACAAGTCAATGACCGACAAAAGGAGTTATGTTTGTTTGACACATACTCACTGAGTGCTGTGTCAATTTAAAAATGGTCCATTTTATCTCAAATGTATCCAAAATATTGATGTCTGGCAGCTTGTATAGGGTTAACAAGTGCCAACAGGAATATTTAATCATGCAACTTGTAATGTCACACCAAGAACTGTGAATGGCTATTTTTTCTCTAAAATCTACAAGATGTTTTCAGAGAAATCCAGGGAGAACAGGAATTTTAAGCTTTTGATGGGTATCATTGTTTTTCCAGCCCAAAACGGGATAAGTGTTGTTTTTGGAATACTCTTATTACTTCCAAAAATAATTCTCAGTGAATTCTACTTCCACTTATTTTGATCTCTCCTCCCAACTTCAGGTGCTGTGGGTATGCAAACGCAGCCTATTTTATCAACATTTTGATGTTTGAGAACCTGCATAGGGTTAACAAATGTTTACAGGAATATTCTGTACATGCAACTTGTAATGTTACACTAAGATATGAGAATGGCCATTTTTTCCTGAAAATCTACGGGATGTTTTTAAAGAAATCCTCAGATAACATGAATTTTTAACCTTTTGAGGGGTGTCTCTCTTTAACCAGCTCTAAAGGGTTAATGCTTGGTTTTGTGAATATCTTCATTACTTACAAAAATGATCGACGGTGAATTCCACTTCCAATGAAGGAGGTTATGTTTATCTCGTAGGTACACATTTGGTGTTATGGTTGCCCAAGAACAGCCCATTTTCTCCAAATGTCAATGCTTGGCAGCCTCTGGGGGGTTAACAAATGGTTACCGGAACATTTTGTTCATGCAACTTGTAATGTCACTCGAAGACCTGCGAATGGTTAATTGCTCTTGATTTTTTTTTTTTGAGAAATCCACTGAAAACTGGAATTTTAAGCTTTTAAGGGGTATATCTCCTTAACCAGTTAAAAATGGGTTAAGACCTCGATTTTTGAATACATTTACTACTTACAAAAATGTTTCACTGTCAGTTTTGCGCCCGGTAAAAGAAGTTACGTTTCTCTGTTGTATTCCCATTTGATGTTGTTGTTGTTCAAAAACAGACTATTTTTTCAAAATTTTGACATTTAGCAGCCCATGGAGGGTTAACAAATGCTTACTGGAATAATTTATCCAATCAATTGGTAATGTGACACCATGACCTATCAATGGCCATTTTCTCTTGAAAACCCTACCAGATGTTTGTAAAGAAATCCAGGGAAAACATAAATTTTTAAGCCTTTGATGGGTATCACTATTAACAACCACAAAATGGGTTAACGATTGATTTTTTGAATACCCTTATTACTTACAAAAATGGTCTTTGGTGAATTCCACTTCCAACAAAGGAGATTATGTCTATTTCTCAGGTACACGTTGGGTGATGTGCGTGCCTGAAAACATCCCATTTCAACAAAATTACGATGCTTGGCAGCCTCTAGAGGGTTAATAAACGCTCACCGGAATATTTTGTCCATGCAACTTGAAATATCACACAAAGACCTGCGAGTAGTCAATTTTTCTTGAAAACCTACAGGATGTTTTTAGAGAAATCCACAGAAAATGGGAATTTTAAGATTTTAAGGGGTCTCTCCCTTTAGCCTGTCCAAAATGGGTTAAGACTTCGACTTTTGAATACCCTTACTACTTACAAAAATGTTTGCGTATAGATTGTGCGCTCGATAAAAGAAAGCACGTTTCTTTGAGGCGTACCCGTTGGGTGCTGTTGGCGTTCAAAAACAGCCCATTTTATCACAATTTTGACTTTTAGCAGCCCGTGGAGGGTTAACAAATGCTCACCGCAGTATTTTGTCCATGCAGCTTCTATTGTCACACCAAGGCCTGGGAGTGACAGATTTTTCTTGAAAATCTACAAGACTCGTTTAGAGAAATCCATGGAAAATACAAATTTTTGAGCTTTATGGGGGTATTGCTGTTTAACCAGCCCAAAACGGGTTAACGCTTGGTTTTTTAAACACCCTTATTACTGACAAAAATGATCCTCGGTGAATTCCACTCCCAGCAAAGAAAGTTATATTTATCTCTCGTGTATTGTTTGGGTGCGGTGGGGGCCTGAAACTGGCCTATTTCATCAAAATTTCGATGTTTGGCAGCCTGTGGAGGGTTACCATATGCATCGCCTGATATGTCGTGTGTATCAAAGGGCGTGTCACAGACAGGTCTAGCAATGACGAATGTATAAAAAAAATCTACAAGACGTGTTTCGAGAAAGTGCCGATAAACCCCAATTTTGGTAGTTTTTTGCCAATTCTGAGAAAATAAGGGTTAAATCGAAAATTCCGCTTGGGTACATTTTTAGATTTTGTGCCCCTCTATGCGTGTGCAAAATTTCGTGAAGATCGGTTCAAAAATGGCTTCTGAATCGTACGGACAAAATGTGTGGAAAAAAAAAAAAAAAAACAAAAAAAAAACAAAAAAAAACTAGACTTTATGATTCTGGAGAATCATGGCTTTTCCCGATGAGATTCCTTGATTTTTCATGCCCCCACAGTGTCTGATGGATTGTTTTTAACTGTCTCACTGAAGTTCTTTCATTGATGTTATGAGAAAGGTGGTTATAGTAGGTCTCAAATGACTCAGTTTTATAAAAAAAATTGTTTAGGTAAAAACCATCATTAATGGTAGAGTGGGTTAATATCAATATCGTCGTCCCACAAGTTAATGACCGACAAAAGAAGTTATGTTTGTTTGACACATACCCTTTGAGTGCTCTGTCTATTTGAAAATGGTCAATTTTATCTCAAATGTATCCAAAATATTGATGTCTGGCCAATTGTAGAGGGTTAACATGTGCTAACAGGCATATTTATTCATGCAACTTGCAATTTCAAACCAAAAAGTGCGAATGGCCATTTTTACTTAAAATCTATAAGATGTTTTCAGAGAAATCCATGCGCAAGCGCTCTTTTCGAATTCGACGTGACGAAATGCGAAATTCGTATCGCTCTTCATGGAAAGTGATGCCGCAACTATCCATGAACAACGAGTGAAAATTTCATGGAAATCTACCTAAAATTGGTTGGGATATAGCGTTTTGAAGAGAGGAGGTAACTGTCTGAATTTGGTCCTTCCTTTTCAAGCCAGTTCGAAAAAAGACGTCGTGAATGGGCGCAGACTCCTTTAGAGCCCCCCCCCCCCCCCCCCCTCTCTCCCTCTGTAAATGGAAGTTGCTTCTTTAAGATCGCCACCCAGGGATCCCAACACAACCTTTAAACCTAAGAGAATCGTCAGAAGTTTAAAGTGAAAAGAAATTGGCGATGATTGGGTTTCTGGCAGGCAGGAAAAGATTGACGAAGATTTGCATATTGGACATTAAAATAGCACTTCTGACATACACGAACCGTGTCCAGACCACTGGAGGCAGCGACTTGAAATTTTCAGAACTTGTTCTACGAACCCTGGCCGACATTTTGGGATCTCTTTGGAGCGTCCGAGCCGCCTGGAAAACACCACGCATCGCTTGGAATGAGAGAGTACTATTCGTCCCGACTCTATCAGTTCAGAATGGACATGGGCAGTGTTGTAGACGACTGTGGAGCTGCGATTGAGCATAAAGTCCCAGGTTTCGGTGCCTCATTGCCTAAGCGGCTCCATTGCATGATTTTTTGTCTCAATATCGTCCTTACTACTTGTAGTTTATACCGTTGCCATACGTTAATGTAGCCTCTTGCCATTTTCGAGACTTTCAACCCAGAACGCCGCCAAAGTGAGGAAGTGCGGGGTGTGGGGGGGGGGGGGGGGATGTAGCGGGGGGGGGGGGGTATCCTGGCACTATCTTTAAACCTTAGATAATCGGAAGAAGTTGCAGTGAAAAGAAATCGGCGGTGAGTAGGTGTTTTGGCGGGAAACGATTAACGAAAATTTGCCAATTTGACATTAAAATTGCACATCTCACAAACACGAACCGTGTCCAGACCGCCGAAGGCAGCGACTTCTAATTTTCAGAACTTGTTCTACACACCCTGGCCGACATTTTGGCATCTGTTGCAATTGTCGAGACCGCGTTGAGAACACCACGCATCGCGTGGAAAGTGAGAGTACTATTCGTCCCGACTCTATCAGTTTGGAATGGAATGGAATTGGGCACTATTGTAGACTATTGTAGAGCAGCGATTGAGCATAAAATCGGAGTTTTTTGTGCCAAATTACCTAACCGGCTCCAAGGTATGATCTTTCGTTTGTACATCGCCCAGATCGTCTGAAGTTTATACCGTTACCACATGTTGAAGTGGCCTTTTGTCATTTTCGCCACTTTCGACCCAGATTTGAGGGCACCTTCCTTCAGCGAAATCTAGCCATGCTCACAACCACGCCCTCTCCCCGTCGGCCCGGGTGCTTATAAAGATAGAAAGGTCAATGGGGAGGGGCCCGTTAGCAAACAAACGGGGGCAGGTGTTGTTGGTGAAAAACAGCAGGGGGGGGGCACGTGTCCTAGGTAAAAGAAACAATAGCGGGCAGGTGTCCTAGGTAAAAAAAATAGCAGGAAGGGGGTGGGGCAGATGTCCCCGCTAATTAATTTTAATAACAGGCAGATGTGCATGGGGCAGGCCCACTACTCGGTGTTCCAAATTTTCTATGGTACTTGGCCTTGACGGAAACAACACTTCAAGAAGAAACAACGGGAAACCTATTTGCAGTAAAGCTGCAAATATAAACATGATTTTAGGACCATTCCATGGCCAGTTTAAAGCCTACTGCGATATCAGCGTTTATTACTCTCGCCCTTTCACTGCAGTATTTCACCCGAGTCGAGTTCTGACGTCATGCAAGTTTGACGGACACGCTTTCAATTTTGTTATTGACAACAACATATTTATAATTTCGTGATTACTGATCGGAATTTTGAAAACGACACATGCAATCGCGAAAGAGTTTTCTGAAAAACACGATTCTGCAAAAGGTTTTAGTGAAATTTGATTATTTTTTTTTATTTTCAATTTCGATGGCTCTTGTCGGAAAGGTGTTAATCACTGATCGTCCCAAACGAGATCAAAGACTGACGCTGTATATTAATAACACGCAGAGAATCTTCTAAGAATATACACGCGCAATCCTAAAATGAAATAAATCAAGTCTTGTTTCAGGTTTTACGAGAGAAATATGTCCAATTGTATCATTGAATCGTGTTTAGGTATATGTGGGCGAGACATTTTCTACACGGACAAAATACAGACTAAATAAAATATTTGCCATAATTTTCCGCAGACGTATTTTTGTCTTTGCTTCTTGGGGAAATCCATGCTGATAATACAACGAAGGAGTGTTATCTAATGAGGTCAGAACCGTCAGGTGGTCGGGTCCGACACCGCACCTCGAAGTAGATTTAGTGGGGGTGTCGATTTTACAAGTAATGTAGGCAGCGTACACGGCATGGGCTGTCTGTCTTTAATCCTATAAACAGGGTTAAGGCTTGGTTTTTGAATACCCTTATTTATTTATTTATTTATTTATTTATTTATTTATTTATTTGTTTATGGGTGTTTAAGGTCACATACTTATGCACAATGGCTAATCGTGGTCGTGACAGTTCTATAGGTGGAGGAAGTACACGGAGAGAACCACCAAGCATCGACGAGCAACTGTCAGCTCCTCAACATTCTAACTCTGTTCAAGATTCGCTCAAGCAGGGTTACAGAGGGTGAAGACATATGTACCATCGACGTGCAGTATGCCTTAGTACACGGCGACATCGTGCCCCCATGTCGGCAACCGGGCTAAAGTGCCTTGCCCAAGGACACAATGTGAGTCGTCCCGGACGGGGATCGAACTCGGGACCTCTAGCATAGAAGTACAACAGTCTACCACTGAGCCACCACGCTCCCTTGAATACCCTTAACACTATCATACATTATCCCTTATGAATTATGAGTCTGATAAAAGAGGTTATGTTTACCTATTACATACCCATTTGCTGTCCGAAAAGAGTCGATTTTATCAAAATTTTGACGTTTAGCAGCCTGCAGCGGGATTAACAAACGACTAGCGGAATATTCTATCTATGCAATTTGTAAGACCTGCCAATGTCCAATTGTTCTTGAAAATCGCCAACAAGCAGTTAGCGAAATCCACAGAAAATGTAAATTTTAAGCTTTTAAGGGGTATCTCTCCTTATCCAGTCTAAAATAGGTTAAGTTTCATTCTTTTAAATACCCTTACTACTTACAAAACTGATCCTCTGTGAATTCTACGCGCAGTAAAAGAAGTTATATTTCTCTGTTAAATATCCATTGGGTGCTCTTGGTGTCTGAAAACAATCCATTTTATCAACATTTTGATGTTTAGCAGCTCGTGGAGAGTTAACGAATGCTCAACGGAATATTTTGTCCATGTAACTTGTAATGTCACATGAAGACCCGTAAATGGCCATTTTTCTTGAAAACTACAAGATGTTTTTAAAGAAATCCAGGGAAAGCATGAAATTTTAAGTCTTTGATGGGTACCGCTGTTTAACCAGCCCAAAACGGGTTAAGACCAGCCCTAAAAGGCTTAATTATTTGGTCTGGTGAATTCCACTTCCAAAGAAGGAGGTTATGTTTATCTCGCAGGTACACATTGCGTGCAATGGGTGCCCAAGGACAGTCCATTTTCTCAAAATTTCTATGCTTTGCAGCCTCTGGAGAGTTAACTAACGCTTACCGGAACATTTTGTCTATATAACTTGTAATGTCACTCCAAGACCTGCAAATGGTCAATTTTTCTTGAATACTTACTAGATTTTTTGGAGAAATCCACAGAAAACTGGAATTTTAAGCTTTTAAGGGGTACATCTTAACCAGGCGAAAATGGGTTATGTATCTCTGTGGCATTCCCATTTGTTGTTGTTGGCGTCCAAAAACAGACTATTTTTTCAAAATGTTGACATTTAGCAGCCCATGGAGGGTTAACAAATGCTTACTGGAATATTTTATCCATGCAACCGGTAATGTGACTGCAAGACCTATCAATGGCCATTTTCTATTGAAAACTTACAAGATGTTTGTAACGAAATCCACGGAAAACATGATTTTTTTTTAGCTTTTGATGGGTATCGCTAATAACCACCCCAAAAGGGGTTAACGCTTGGGTTTTTGAATACCCTTATTACTTACAAAAATGGTCCTCAGTGAATTCCACTTCCAACAAAGGAGATTATGTGTAACTCTCGGACATACATTGCGTGCTGTGTGTGTCTGAAAACAGCCCATTTCAACAAAATTATGATGCTTGGCATTCTGTAGAGGGTTAATAAACGCTCAGCGGAATATTTTGTCTATGCCACTTGTAATGTCACACAAAGACCTGCAAGTAGTCATTTTTTCTTGAAAACCTATGGAATGTATTTAGAGAAATCCACAGAAAATGGGTATTTTTAGATTTTAAGGGGTCTCTATCTTTAGCCTGCCCAAAATGGGTTAAGACTTCGTTTTTTGAATACCCTTACTACTTACAAAAATGTTTCCCTATAGATTGTGCGCTCGATAAAAGAAATCACTTTTCTTTGTGGCGTAACCGTTGGGTGCCGTTGGCGTCCAAAAACAGCCCATTTTATCACAATTTTGACTTTTAGCTGCCCGTGGAGGGTTAACAAATGCTCACCGGAGTATTTTGTCCATGCAACTTCTATTGTCACATCAAGGCCTGGGAGTGACAATTTTTTCATGAAAATCTACAAGACGCATTTAGAGAAATCCACGGAAAACCTAAATTTTTGAGCTTTTTGGGGGTATTGCTGTTTAACCAGCCCAAAACGGGTTAATACTTGGTTTCTTGAACACCATTATTACTTACAAAAATGATCTCCGGTGAATTCCACTTCAAATAAAGGAAGTTATGTTTATCTCTCGTGTATCGTTTGGGTGCTCTGGGGGCCTGAAACCGGCCCATTTCATCAAAATTTCGATGTTTGGTAGCCTGTGGAGGGTTACCATATGCATCGCCTGATATGTCATGTTTATCAAAGGTCGTGGCACAGAAAGGTCTATCAATGATGAAGGTTTAAAAAAAATCTACAAGACGTGTTTCGAGAAAGTGCCGATAAACCCCAATTTTGACAGTTTTTTGCCAATTCTGACGAAATAAGGGTTAAATCCAAAATTCCGCTTTGGTACATTTTTAGATTTTGTGCCACTCTATGCGTGTGCAAAATTTTGTGAAAATCGGTCCGAAAATGGCTTCGGAATCGTGCGGACAAAATGTTTGGAAAAAAAAAAAAAAAAAACCCCAAAAAAAAAAAAAAAAAAAATAATAATCCGTAGAAAAACAATAGTCTTTTCCAGAGGGAAAAGCCTAATAACAAAACAAATTACCACAAAGTATCAACGCGCTGTTTGATTTCGTACGTGATAAGACGTATAAAAGTATTAAAGGGTTAAATAAAATTTTGCTGGTGATGATTTTTATTACCTGATAAACGCATGCGTGGATATCACTGCACACGCGTGGATTACAACCAGTCCATGGCTACTACACTGTAATAATGACACACAGTTACACGGTAGACTTTTTCCTTCAGTGTGGTCGCAGTTTTGCCAACGTTATTCAATTGAATCACAATGTAAACAGACGAAAAATCAGAAATAAAGAATTTCGCGTACCAACTGGAAGTAATTTATATTAGTCTCCATCACGCAAAAGAGTTCTCTGTATCAGGTGGAGATAACCTATTTATCGATAGAGCCTATAGAATATATCAATAGTAGCTTGCTGCACCAAATGTTCACCACTACACCAAGCTACTTTGGATATATTTTATTTATACCATAATTGTCAGATTATTAAGAGGTTAAATGTTAAATAACACAATATTAAATTCTAAACAATTTTAGTAACAAAATAACATACTATTTCGAGTTATGGATGCTTTATTAACATGAAACGATGCATGTTTGTTAATTTTTTTGTTTCTTGTGACGTGAACTCATTTAAAAACGTAATAAATAATTGCCGCTTTCATTTCACTCTTCGCGAGGCGACGAGCGATAAATTGAGACAAGTTTGCATTCAGGTAAAGGGTCACCAAAGGTCAACTTGGATGTAATTCCACTGTAGGTGTAAATTTTAACTACTGAAATCCCATTGCTGGCGTGTTCACCACAGACACCCGTATTCACCACGGTTAATGTGTAAAGCTAAAATTTATGTCATAGTTTTTTATATACAGTAGAATAGGTATATCATGGTATAAATATGGACAATTCTTAAGGAACTAATTATATTTCAATTAGAATGAATGACAAAAAAATAGATATCACTGGGTTTTTTTTTATTTTATGAAGTTTAACGACACTTTCGACAGCCAGGGTCACCTCGTGTCGGACAGTTTTACTTGTTGAGGAAAACGGATTACCCAGAGAGAACCACTGAGCAACGGCGCAACTGTCAGCTCTCCAACATACTAACTCCACACAAGCAGGGTTAGCATTGGTTGAAGACAAGTGCACCATCGACGTGCAGTGCGCCTTAGTACACAACGCCGCCGTTCCCCCACTTGGGCAGTTTGGATTAAGTGTCTTGCCCAAGGACACAACACGATTGCCGCAGGTGCGATTCGAACCGAGGACCTCTCGGCTTGCAGTCTGCATCTCCACCTAATGAGCTACCGCGCGCCCATATCACTCTTTTACCATGTGGATAAGTATAATGTCCGTTTAAGAGGGAGCTGTTTATGACAGCATGCTGTTTTGTTGAAAGCCGGTGATTTTTTTTTTCAACTGTTCAGTTTGTTAATTACGCGGGTGGATGTGGTCTATTCGTTAAATAAAGAGTTAAATTAGTGAAACAAAACTTTTAAATGTTCTAGAGTATTGTAGATTGCTCATATCAGTCGTTGTATTAACATAACTAAGCATATCAGTATTACTCTGGCGTTTTACTCACTTAACCCACCGCATCCCGTTATCGAAATAATAAATTTTTAACATGCTGTTTTTCGCATAGTGCAACTCAGAAGTTAATCACTTCACTTTTTTCTGGTCAGAGTTCATGGTTCAAACAGGACTGAATTGGTCAAGTTGTATTAAAATTTTAGTATAATGACACAGTGTTAAACAATCTAAAGAAAGGTTGCCTGAAAAAATACAAGAACTTGTAGCTATTATTATTATTGTTGTTACATTTTATTTCATTGCATTATGAAACCGGAACCATTCCAGGGTTCTAAGGTTTACCCAATCAATCGGCAACATCCGCCCGCGTAATATGCAAATCAAGCAGCTGAAAAAAATTATTTTCCAAAACATTTCAACAAAACCATATCACGTGACGCCCTCGCTGGAACGAGCTCGTTCCAATGAGGAGTCACACGATATGGTTTGGTTGAATTTTTTTTTTATTTTTAAAAAATGGTATTTAAAATAAAAAATTTTGATATCGTCTGCGTTGGGTAAAGGGTTAAGATGTTGATAGTACTTGGCGAAATGTGTGTGATGTGCCAAGGATGGTAATTTTATGGATTTCTCAGATAGAACATTTACCGGGCAACTGACTGATGTTTCGCTCCATGACCTGCTTGATGAGACCCCAAGCTCCAATAATGACGGGTATTGTTGTCGCTCTCATATGCCACATTCTGCTAATCTTCATATCAAAATCTTTATATTCTGAGAGCTTTTCAGTTTCTTTCAAAGCAACGTTCCTTCCAGAAGGGATGGAGACGTCAATTAGCTGACAAGTTCTGTCAAGATGATTTTTTATGATAACATCTGGCCTGTTTGCTTTGATTTCTCTGTCTGTGTGCATAGAGAAATTATTATTATTATTATTATTATTATTATTATTATTATTATTATTATTATTATTATTATTATTTGGATTTTCCTTTGAAAAAGGAAAATACAATTGTTATTCTTCGGAATTCTTATTTTTATTTTTATTTTTTTTTTAACCTTTTTATAATCACTAATCTCCGAAAAAAACTTTACGATTTTTTTTAAACTTGGGGAACGCGTAGAGCGTCCCAAAGTATATGCTTGTGTCGCGAAACCGTTCCGGGGTAAATTATCCTATGACCCTCTTTTGGAGCCGAAACGTCCTCCAAAACGCCCGAAATGGCCAAAAATTCGAAAAAAAAATTCGATTTTTTGTGTGCTTTGTATCAGTCATTAGCCCCCAAAACACCCCTCAAAATTTTTCCTCCCAAAATATTTCGGTTCGGACTCCACGACCAAAAAACGAAAAATCGGCCTTCGGACTGGTAATTTGACCTGATTATACTGTACTACAGGAGTGGGTTAAAAACGCCAGTGATTGAGAATCTGTAGTTCGTATATAGGCACAACGATTCCCCGTAGCTTGGAAGCACAATTTTGTTGCGTTTGGCTTCGAGCGGTCGCCCTCTTTTTGGCATGAGAATATATTGACTCGTATAAGGTATCAGTGATTGAAATGGCAACATTCACGGTCTCTTTAAACCTTTCCCCACCGCACGGGAATAGGGTTTTATTTCACTTGGCTTCTGATGGCTGGAGAACTACCAGTCCGGTTCGGACTTGGAAAATTTTGAACAAAAATCGGAATTTTTTTTTTTTCGGTTTTCTATGCGTTTTGGACAAGTTTGAGACGAAAAAAATTTTTTTTTTTTACCTGGAAGTTTTTGGTCCGGTCTTCGGAATGGTACTACGACCTGATTATACTTTTCTACCGGAGTGGGTTGAAAGCGGTGGTGATGGAAAATGTGCAGCCCGTATATAGGTAAAAATGTTCCCCGTAGTGTGGAAGCACAGTCCTGTTGCATTTGGCTTCGGGCGGTCGCCAAATGTACGCTCTCGGCCTCTCAACGGTCCGTAACCCTCTTTTTGGCATGAGAATACTCGGCGTTCTTGACTCGTGTAAGGTTTATGTTATTGAAATGGCAACATGCACAGTCTCTTTAAACCTTTCCCCACGCCATGGGAATAGGGTTTTATTTCACTTGGCTTCTGATGGCTGGATAACTACCACTCCGGTTCGGACTTGGAAAATTTTGAACAAAAATCGTAATTTCTTTTTTCCGGTTTTCTATGCGTTTTTGATCAATTTTGAGACGAAAAAATTGTTTTCTTTACCTGGAAATTTTTTGGTCCGGTTGGGAATGAAAATTTTTGATCAAAAACCTAACTTTTTTCTTTCGATCGCCACTTTCACCTGACAAAACTGTACTACGAGGCAGGTTAAAGTGGCCGTTATTAAGGATTTGGATGCTGTGGCTCTTCCTCCACCCATAAAACTATCCGACGCGACTGCCCAACCCCCACCCAACACAAACACCCATCAGTTGGACTCTACAGATTCTGGCGTCCAAGCAAAAACGTTGATCATTTTGCACCCGGCGACCTCAGCATCAGTGAACGCTGTTTTCAATAACGTTACATGGTATTTTATATTCTAAACTGAAATCGAAAGTAGAACACTGAGTGTCTGTTGTTTTTTATGGGCATATGACTCCAGTTACTCATCCCCTCCCCCGCCCTCATTAAATTTGATGACGGTGGCAATTCCGACGGTATTTCCAAATGTCACAGCCAAATTAGATTTTTGCTGAATATTGTCACTTTCTTTGTGATTCAAATTTATTTCAAACTAGACTTTATGATTCTGGAGAATCATGGCTTTTCCTGATGAGATTCCATGATTCTTCATGACGCCACAGTGTCTGATGAATTGTTTTTAACTGTCTCACTGAAGTTCCTCCATTGATTTTAAGAGAAAGGTGAATATAGTAGTCTCAGTTTGATAAAACATTGTTTACGTAAAAACCATCATTAACGGTGGAGGAGTTAATATCAATATTGTCGTCCTACGAGTCAATGTCCGACAAAGAGAGTTATGTTTGTTTGACACATACCCACTGAGTGCTGTGTCTGTTTGAAAATGGTCCATTTTATCTCAAATGTATCAAAAATATTGATGTCTGGTCCTGTATCAATTATCTCCCATTAGACCACAGTTGTTATGCATTATTATGTCATTTTTTCACACCTTGTAGAGCTCACCTATCACATGTCTGTTAATAGCAGAAGTAAATTTCTCTCCAGTTGGTTTTTCCCCGTAGGATTAGTTTTATTTATTACAATGAAGATATCCATACATACAACGACAAACATGAAGTTATTACATTCATAAATAGGAAGTGTTGTTTGTACATATGTGTAGATAAAATATACCCTGTGACGGAGAAGGGGAGTATAGCCGTCTTACAAACTAGTATATATCTAGCCCCACTGCCGGGGAAATCTTGGCGCCATGCACCACTGCATTTGATAACCGCCTTACAGAGTAGTAAATATACCTGCCCCCCTTCCCATGTTGGGGACCCCCACCTTTTATTGTAAGGTTCCTTAGGCACAACATAGCGTCAATAAGATGGATATATACTGCCACGTAGCCACCCTGGGGCAGAGGAGGGGCAGTGTATAGCCGTTTTACAGACTAGTATATACCTGGACCCACTGTCGGGGAAATGCTATAGTGTCAACACTATTTGATATTATAAGTAACTGATCTCATTGCAGCTAACGTTATTTACTGCTTTCTTATCATGCAGTGGCGGGGCGCGGTGGCATTGTGGTAGTCGGTTCTCGTCAGATCACCGAAGTAAAGCAACGTTGAGCCTGGTTTATCATTGGATGGGTGGCCGTCTGAGCGATCAATTCGGACTCCCATGCTGTGTCCTTGGGCAAGGCACTTAACTCTGATTGTCCATAGGGGGCATGATGCCGCCATGTACTAAGGCGTACTGCACGTCGACGGTACGCATGTCTTCAACCAATCTAACCCTGCCTGTGCCGCAGTTCGGAGTTACGATGTTGGGAAGCTGGCAGCTGCTCGTCGTTGCTCGGTGGTTCTCTCCAGGTACTGTGGCTTCCTCCACCCACCCGTAAAACTGTCACGGTCATGATTAGCCATTGTGCATAAGTATATGCCCTTAAACACCAATAAATAAATAATAAATGATACCATGCAGGGCAGTGTGGAATACGAGGGGAGGCGTACCTTTCAATGTGTGTTTGGTTGGAGAAAGAGGCAGGGAGGATGTGGTAACCTTGGTAATTTTGTTTGGATAAATCGACCGCTGGCGTGGGACACCGTGGAATTGACCGATGAAGCAGGACACAGTGAGAGTGGAACTTATGGGCAGTTATTCTTGATAATAAATAACTATACACTTACTTTTGAGTTCATACAAGGTGAGTATAGTAGTCTCAAATGAGAATGGCCAATATTTGTCTTCAAAACCTACGAGAGGCCTTTAGAGAAATCCTCGGAAAATACGAATTTTTAACCTTTTGAGGGGTATCGCTCTGTAACCAGCCCTAAACGGATTAATGCTTGGTTTTATGAATACCTTCATTACTTACAAAAATGATCCTCAGTGAATTTCACTTCCAATGAGGAAGGTTATGTTTATCACGCAGGTACACATTGGGTGTTATGGGTGCCCCAAAACAGCCCATTTTCTCAAAATGTCTATACTTTGCAGGCTCTGGGGGGTTAATAATTGCTTACCGGAATATTTTGTCCATGCAACTTGTAATGTCACTCAAAGACCTGCAAATGGTCAATTTTTCTTTAAAACGTGCTAGATTTTTTTGAGAAATTTACAGAAAACGGGAATTTTAAGCTTCTGAGGGGTATATCTCCTTAACTAGTCGACAATGGGTTAAGACCTCGATTTTTGAATATCCTTACTACTTACAAAAATGTTTCTTTATCAGGTTTGCGTCCAGTAAAAGAAGTTACGTTTCTCTGTGGCATTTCCATTTGATGTTGTCAGTGTCCAAAAACAGACTATTTCTTCAAAATTTTTGACATTTAGCAGCCCATGGAGGGTTAACAAATACCTACCAGAATAATGTATGCAACTGGTAATGTGATACCAAGACCTATCAATGGCCATTTTCTCTTGAAACCCTACAAGATGTTTAAAGAAATCCAGGGAAAGCGATTTTTAAGCTTTCGATGGGTATCCCTGTTAACCTCCACAACAGGGGTTAACGCTTGGTTTTTTGAATACCCTTATTACTTACAAAAATGGTCCTCTATGAATTCCACTTCCAACAAAGGTGATTATGTTTATCTCTCGTGTATACTTTGGGTGCTGTGCGTGTCGGAAAACAGCCCATGTCAACAAAATTACGATGCTTGGCAGCTTGTAGATGGTTAATAAATGCTCACCAGAGTATTTTGTCCCTGCAACTTGTAATGTCACATAAAGACCTACGAATAGTCAATTTGTCTTGAAACCCTACAAGTTACCGTTAGGGAAATTCACAGAAAATGGGAATTTAAAGCTTTCAAGGGATATCTCGCTTTAGCCTACCCAAAATGGGTCAAGACGTCGACTTTTGAATACCCTTACTACTTACAAAAATGTTTCTGTATAAATTGTACACTCGATAAAAGGAGGCGCTTTTCTTTGTGGTGTACCCATTGGGTGCTGTTGGTGTCCAAAAACAGCCCATTTTATCACAATTTTGACGTTGGGGAGCCCTGGGAGGGTTAACTAATGCTGAACGGAATATTTTGTCCATGCAACTTGTAATGTCGCACCAAGACCTGCGAATAGCCGATTTTTTCTTGAAAACCTACAAGATGTTTTTAGAGAAATCCACAGAAAATGGGTATTTTAAGATTTTAATGGGTATCTCTCTTTAACCAGCCCAAAATGGGTTAAGACGTCGAATCTTGAATACCCTTACCACTTTCAAAAATATTTTCCGATCAATTTTGCGCGATAAATGAAGGCCACTTTCTCTGTGGTATACCGTTTGGGTGCTGTTGGCGTCCAAAAACAGCCCATTTTATCACAATTTGGACTTTTAGCAGCCCGTGGAGGGTTAACAAATGTTCACCGCAGTATTTTGTCCATGCAACTTCTATTGTCACATCAAGGCCTGGGAGTGACAATTTTTTCATGAAAATCTACAAGACTCGTTTAGAGAAATCCACGGAAAACCTGAATTTTTTAGCTTTATGGGGGTATTGCTGTTTAACCAGCCCAAAACGGGTTAACGCTTGGTTTTTTGAACACCCTTATTACTTACAAAAATGATCCTCGGTGAATTCCACTTCCAATAAATGAGGTTATGTTTATCTCTCTTGTATCGTTTGGGTTCTCTGGGGGCCTAAAACCGGCCCATTTCATCAAAATTTCGATGTTTGGCAGCCTGTGGAGGGTTACCATATGCATCGCCAGATATGTCATGTGTATCAAAGGTCGTGGCACAGGCAGGTCTATCAATGATGAAGGTTTAAAAAAAATCTACAAGACGTGTTTCGAGAAAGTGCCGATAAACCCCAATTTTGACAGTTTTTTGCCAATTTTGACGAAATAAGGGTTAAATCGAAAATTCCTCTTCGGTACATTTTTAGATTTTGTGCCCCTCTATGCGTGTGCAAAATGTCGTGAAAATCGGTTCGAAAATGGCTTCTGAATCGTACGGACAAAATGTGTGGAAAAAAAAAAAAAAAAAAAACAAAAAAAAAAAAAAAAAAAAATAATAATAAACCGTAGAAAAACAATAGTCTTTTCCAGAGGGAAAAGCCTAAAAAAAAAAAAAAAATAATAATAATCCGTAGAAAAACAATAGTCTTTTCCAGAGGGAAAAGCCTAATAATAATAATAATCACAACAAATACACCCATCTTATCAATTCATAATTTAAGTAAAATAAACAGTATTAATCAATTTAAATTAATTTATGGATGATGGGAAAATATTTGGCTTCTGTCTCCCTCACGTACTATTAGTACAAAACTCTGCAGACACTGTGATACTGACAAATGAGAATGAACGCATTTGCTCTGGTGTGCATCAGATTTATAACCAACTCGGCATGGAAACTGAGGAAATTATGAATATTTCGCGTATTGCATTTGTTTAAATTTCCAATGCGGATAGTTTTAACCATAAATTCGATAATTCGTTTGGGTTTTGACCATCACGGCCACGCTGACCGCTGTTATCTTTATTATGGTATGCAAATTGGGAGACCATTTCCGGAAAGAAGATTCGTTACATTTGTCAGTCTAAAACGGTGACAAAAGACATTGATCGACACTCATGTTGGTATGACTGGATGAAAGAAAAAACAAATTCACATCATCACCCAGTCGCACCCTATTTAAGAGTGCGAATGCATCATCTCCAACCCATCCTCCATCCGTCCTTTACAGACATTAACTCAGTCATGATCGCTGATCCATGGCAACTTGGAAGTAAATAACTTCACAGCATCGGGGGAAATCAACGCGCTCAATATAGTTCGAACTCACTTGAAATATATTTCGGGCACAGGTACTTTTTGAAGCATTCCGCTTAGTTTTTATGAATATTACTTTATATTATGTGTATAATTCAGCCTTTATACACTCGGTGATTTTTTTACAAGTGTTTTAGGTTATCTTTTACGTGTGCAATGATTCGGAATTTCAACAACAACTAGACTTCATGATTCTGGAGAATCATGGCTTTTCCAAATGAGATTCCATGATTTTTCATGACACCGGAGTGTCTGGTTGATTGTTTTTAACTGTCTCATTTTAGTTCCTTTATTGATGTTTTGAGAAAGGTGGATATAATAGTCTCAAATAACTCAGTTTGATAAAAAAAATGTTTTGGTTAAAACCATCATTAATTGTAGAGAGGGTTAATATCAATATCGTCGTCCGACAAATCAATGACTGACAAAAGGAGTTATGTTTGTTTGACACATACCCACTGAGTGCTGTGGCTATTTGAAAATGGTCCATTAAATACTTCCACTTCCAATAAAGGAGGTTTTGTTTAACTCACAGGTACACATTGGGTGCTATGGGTGCCCCCCAAAAATGCTTTGAAATTCACGTTTTCCGTTGATTTCTCTTAAAATGTCGTGTCGATTTTCAAGAAAAAGCTGGCCCTTTGGAAGTCTTGGTGTGTCATTACAAGTTTCAAGAACAAAATATTCTGATAAGCGTTTGTTAACCCTCCACGGACTCTTAAACACCAAAACACATTGATTAAATAGACTGTTTTCTGCCACCCACACCGTGTAGCTGAGAAATAAACATAACTTCCTTTATTGGAAGAAGAATTCACCGGAGTTAAATTTTGTAAGTAATAATGGTATTCAAAAAGTCAAGCCTTAACCCGTTTTGGGCTGGTTACACAGTGATGCCCATCAAAAGCATAAAAATTCTTACTTTCCCTGGATTTCTGTAAAAACATCTTGTAGATTTCAAGAAAAATTGACCATTCACTGGCCTTAGTGTGACATTACAAGTTGCATGGACAAAGTAGTCTGTGAGTATTAAATTTGTTAACCCTCCACAGTTGCTAAACATCAACATTTTGATAAAGATTAGAATAACTGGTCACGGGCAGACAAATGGGTTACTTTCTCGTCGGGAATTCACTTTGGCGATGGAATTATCAAATGGAGTGGCTTGATCCTGTTCTGAGTGTATAAATAAATGAAGGAATGGGCTGTGTTTACAGCTACTGAGAGAGAGAGAGAGAGAGAGAGAGAGAGAGAGAGAGAGAGAGAGAGAGAGAGAGAGAGAGATCCATTTGATCAGCGACTTCTCGGCCGCGCATGTGGCAATTGTTGTGTCTGATTTGGGTAATTGTTCCCTACTGAGGTCTCGTTTGCCAGTAAAGGGTCACATCCAGGGTGATGGTATACCCTCAGCGGCCAAATGACTATATCGAACCATAAGTTTATTTTGTGATGGTATGCATTTAGTAAATAATGGCTATTACTGGTGATATAACCAAAATAATCTACTGATGTCTTGATTCGGACCGTGTACAGTCATGTACAATTTAGTTGGAGGTCAATGTCACACGGCAGTCTATAATAGCCAAACCAGACCTGTTTGGGGAATAAGCCGGCTCTGTGCAACGTTTTGTAGGGTACCTCACCCCGCCATGCTTCCCTTTTAAGCGATTGTCTAGCACGGAAATCTTGACGGCGGCTATGTGAAAATGGACTTATAACAGATCTTCGCTTGCTCTTTTTTGGTGGTGGGGGGGGGGGGGGAGGGGGGCTATCTGGTTGGCTGGCTGGGGTTAATGCCTTTTGAATACCACGATATCATAGCTTATAGGAGGTCATCGCCACCAATAGGTGGTCTGGGCTCTCCAACAGCGAGGAGAAAGAAAAATAAGACAACATACACGCGAATTTTGGTCACATAAGGAATTTACTAGGATACTTGTGGCACATTTCAGAAGGCAATTGAAGCAAAACTTTACTTCCAAAAGATGATAAAAAGTTCAAATGGACTTTGAATTCCATTTTTTCAACCACAGAGGCTTTTAACTTGTCAATGACGTGGGGTATTATTGTGTCAAATGGGCAAGGACGGGTCAGATAATGGATCCGAGAAGCTAGTTTTGGTAGCTATCAGGAGCGAAATAAAAAAAAAAATTGTTTTCAAAATACGATAAAAAGTTTAAATAGGCTGTCAATTCTACCTTTTCAATCAGAGAAATGTTCATCCCTTGCGGATATGGGGTATTTTTGTGTCGAAAGAGTGGTTCGTGTACACGAAAACTCTTCCTGGTGATTGAAGTTCGGCGTTTGATCGAGTTGTGTACATCTTTTATTAGAGATTGTTTGGACATCAGTGGGGATGTGATTTCGTTGAAGTCACATATCCGTGGGTGCCCAAATCATTTCTTGTAAATTGAATCCAATTTGAACTTTGCGTGTAATTGTATGGTGCTGCAAACTGTGAAATTCGCCATAATTATTTTGCGGCTTTTGTTTCGGAATTTTTGAGCTTATGAGAACTTGATTGATACCTAATGAAAGTCATCAAGGTTAAATTGAGGTGACTGTTATTTATTTTGATAGATTTACAGCAAATTCTTATTTATTATTTAAAATATGAAATAAAGCTTCTTAAAGAAAATCGTCTTTGCCCAACGTAACGGCCAAAAGCGGCCAGCGCTATTCTCAGACAAAGCCAATAAATTTTCATTATTTTTTTCATTTTTGTCTCAAAAACATAGGTTATGACCCCTCATTGGAACGAGCTCCTCAACTAGGATTTCTCTGGTCATTACCACATCCTCCCTCTTCCCTGCATGGAAGTGTGAGGATGAAGAAACGACCAGAGGACCCCCGAAAACCGACAACAACCTATCAAATATCATGGTAGGACCCCCCCCCCCCCACCCACACACACAAAACACTGACAAGGCCCCAAAATATAGAGCCCTGGCTATGCCCTGGGTCACGCCCAGACAAATGGTCAGACATTCAAAGGTGACAAACCAGAGTATAAACCAATATGTGAAAGCGCTGTAGTCAGCAGAGGATGTTGTTGAGCTTTCAGTAACGAAATCCATTGATGGTAAAGATCCGGTTTCTGTGGGAAAATGTTTGTTAACACTGTTTGCACCTGCCAGGCTCCTATAAATGACCCCGGAATCGTCCGTTATATACTACAGGCAGTTTTACGGTGGAGAAACCGGAGATGCTGGAGAGAACCAATGGGCAGCGGCAACTGTCAGACTCCCCAACTTACTAACTCGGCACGAGCGGAGTTAGCAGCAGTTGAAAACAAGTGACCATCCAAGTGCAGTATACCTTATAGTACACAGCGCCGTCATTCGCAAGTGCATTGTTATAAGGCGTACTGTACTGAACGTTGGTGGTACACATATCTTCAAGCTATTATAAGCCCTGTTGTGCATGCCTTTCGTGAGAGTGGGTATTTTAGTGATGTAAAAGTTGAACAGAATATTTAAAGGATACGCATTACAAAATAATATATTTTTTCAAGATTCTTTAGTTTAAGATATTACATGAACATAATGCTATTGTAGCCGGTTGACCTACAAATAGTTCGAACTTATCAAACTTGTGTGGGAGAACTACAGGCAAATTATCGACTTTGTGGGAATCAGTGCTCATATTAAAAAACTTGTGCTGTCCGGTGAGATCGAGTCTAAACGACGACCGGCGCAAGTCTATGGAGATTCCTAGTTGAAAGACTTGTACTGTCCGGCAGGTCTCTTGACTTAAATCGGTTCGAGTGAGGGGGGGGGGGGGGGGCATGCAAGCACAAGAATACACAGTCCACTCCACGAGATCCTTCTTAGCAAATAAACTTGCTCAGTGTTACAGAGGGTTCTATCCGCACCAGGTGAAGTATTCAAGCCCAAGATATTCATGCCGACACCAAATATTTGTTAAAAACAGGTTTTGACCCACCATTTTCACACAGGTAACAAACAATTTTGGAAGCGGTTGTCGTATGCCAGAACGCTAGAAATGCATTCTAAGAGTGTCCTATTTCAAAACTTTTCTATGGGAGCATGCCCAAATACCCCAACCACTAGCATGGCCAACAATTGCTGTTGGCCACCTGTTACTTTGCGGCAGAAACCTGCGATACCCCCCCCCCCCCCCCCCCCCCCCCCCACACACACACACATACTTTGAACTTTCTAATTTCTCCACGGCCCTTGCCGGGTGTATTCAAGTAACATCGGTTTGGGAAATTTAAAATTTAAAACAATACGACGCCACACCTTTGATTCGTAATAAATTTGAATCACAAAGAAGAAAATGACAATATTCACCAGTCCTCTGAATTGGCTGTGACATTAAATTTTGGCAATGCCGTCTCAATTGCCACCGTCATCAAATTCAATGAGAGCAGAGGGGGGTGGGGCGGGGCTGGAGTCATATGTTCATAAAAATAATAGATTCTCAGTGTTGTACTTCGATTTCAAATCTTGTACTTTATAGTCTCGGTTCTGGTCTGGTGTTAGGAAATCTCTTTGTCGATTTGAATGATGAGTTCCTCTCTGTCATAAATACATATATTTAGATCCGAATGGCAGCATGTCGCAATGTGAAAGGCACAAATTCTGTCATTACACTGTGTTGAACAATGCGCAGGCTTCTAATCACGTGAAGTGAATGACAATGCGTTTTTGAAACAGAGGGCTTTGACAAGGGAATGAAATTGTACTTTTGAATTGAACTAGGCCCCTATCGAAGCTCATGATATTCCTAACAACTTTATACATCGCTTCTGCAAAAAAACAACATCTGAGAAAAAAATATATAAATAAATAGTTATTTAAAAAAATAATATCGAATCGAAATAGATAATAAAATATACGTAAATCATGAACAATTCCCAGATTTTGAGAGCAAGGTTTCTTTTAAAAATGCTGATGAGAGCCTACGCATTCTGCGTGAACAAACAACTAGGTCGTCTCTTGTTAGAACGATGCGTCGGATGTCGGGATCATCTAGACTTCGATCACGAGGATCATTCGTGTCTGACGATGGAAAGGGAAGATGTGGTCGTCAAGTATTTTGAACCGGCATTCGAATGCATTCAAATCGACGACGTGATCAAGTTTTGGAAGAGAGTAGTCTTCTGTAGCGGGCGAGATAAGCCCACCAATTCGGAAGAACTGAAATTGGCGCATAGAAGTCTGACTTTAGAAGACAAGGGATGCATCATGAAATTATTGCTCAAGGAAGCATATGTCTAAGTTTTCTCGTTGATATAAATAAGGGAGAATAGAAATAAAATAAATACACACATAAAATTTTTTATCTAATATTAGAAAGAAAAAAAACACAAAAATGAGAACCAGAAATAAATTGTATCCGACGTTAGATGACGACGAAGATGAGAAGCCCAACGGGGTTTTGCCGACGGTGCCGTCGCTAGAAGAGAAAGATAGAAAGAGGAGAGAGGTATCGCATCGATCAAATCAGTGGAATACCATTGTATCTGACTGAAGAGAGAGATTCTCGCCATTCTCTCAAGAAGAAGTATTCGGGTTTCCTAAAATTCATCAACGCGGTCGACACGACACTCATCACAATTTGGGTTTACACACGGCCAGCATTGGATTGTTTTTAACCGTGGTCGGCATTCCGATCGTGTTGACCATAGAAGGAGTGGCTCTCGCCGCCGGATTGTTTAGCACGCCAGGAAACTTTTTGAGTAGGAAATTATATCTGAAAGCTAGGAAACATGAAAAGATTCATGTCTTGGCCGACTCCAAGATCGACATGATATCCGAAATGATCTCAATGGCGTTGAAAGACGGTAGGATATCAGATGGAGAATACCTCATGATATTGGGCGAGAAAACTAAATACGATGCCATGAAAGAAGCCGTGAGAATCAAGACTCGTCAGATCATCAAGGAAGAGGTGAAGTATTCTCTCGTGGAAAGGGGGAGGAAAGAGGCCAGGGAGGAATTCAGTAAGATGATAGAACTCAAGAGCAGCGACTGAAAATATATATATATATATAATAAGAACAAAATTTTTAAAAAAGAAATATGAAATTTATATATAAAATAAAAATGAAATCAATTTAAAGAACTCTCAAAAAATGTATTGCGTAAAGTGTAAGAGAGTTACCGAGACGAGTAATTCTAGAGAAGTACGAACTAAAAACGACAGACAGATGCTTCGCGGAATTTGCGATGTGTGTGGTTCGATCAAGACTCGATTCATCAAAAAAAAAGAACACGAGCAAAGGTAAAGGCACCGTGAATAAAATGATCAATAATCTACCTTTCAAAATGCATCTGCCGGGTCACAGTTTCACAGGACCCGGAACGAAATTGAACAAGAGACTCAACACCGATCTGACTCCTAAATCTTGGAGCAAACCCGTGAATAGGGTGGACGTGGCCGCGTATGATCACGATCTGTGCTACGCCGGACATCCCGACACCAAGACTCGCAATGACGTCTGCGATAAAAACATGTTGGCAAAATTGAGAGGTATATCGAATCCGACCAGGAGAGAGAAGATAGAATGTTCACTGGTCGGTAATCTGATCGGCGCAAAACTTCAATTCGGATGGGGCGTTCCAAAAAAAAAGCTCATCGGGAAAGAAGAAACGATTATTGACGAGCGAATAGGCCAAGGAGTTACACAAACCCATCGTGTGTAAATTTCGAAAGAGAAGGATGTTCGTGAAGGGTTTGGATGACATTTGGTCCGCTGACTTGGTCGACATGAGATCGTTTTCGAGGTGGAATGAGGGCGTCAAATATCTATTGATGGTCATCGACGTTTTTTTCCAAATACAGTTGGATCAGAGCTTTGAAGAATAAATCAGGACCTTGCATCGCCGAGGCTCTGAAGAGCGTGTTCGACTCGTCTTCTCGAAAACCGAATAAATTGTGGGTGGACAAGGGAAATGAATTCTACAGCAAGCACGTTCATCGATTAGTCGACCTCTACTCAATAGAAAATGAAGAGAAAGCCAGCGTGGTGGAATGCTGGAATCGAACGATGAAGGAAAAGATGCACAGATACTTCATGGCGAATTCGGCTAAGAAATACATATACGCTCTGAACGGTCTGGTCAAAGATTACAACAATACGTGACACAGATCGATCAAGATGACTCCCGCGGAAGCTAGCGAACTTCAAATGGAAAAACGGGTCTACGCGAATCTATATCCTGAGAGATCTAAGATCAGGAAGAAGTCTAGAACGCCGAAATTTGCGATCGACGATCGAGTGAGAATCTACGCTTATAAGAAGCACTTCGAAAAGGGTTATACTCCTCGATGGACCTCGGAAATCTTCGTGATAATCAAAATATTTCACACCGATCCGGTGACTTATGAAATCAAAGCTTTGGATGGAGAAGAGATCATCGGAAAGTTTTACGAACAACAATTGCAGAAGACGAAGTTTTAATACGAAAACAATTTTTTTTTATTTACTCTCACTAACATTTTCTTGTTTACATATATATATAGGAGAGAAAAATAATAATAAAAAATAATTAAAACTATTTTTAGATAAAAAAGCAAGCTAATTAATAAACAAAAAACAAAAACCCTTCAAAAATGGCAAATATACTAGATATCGCACAAAGCATAGTGAAAGATGAAAGTATTCAAGAATATGAGGTTCACGAATATGAACCGATAACCGGAAAGAGTTTGAACAATGCGGGAGAGATAAGAATCAATGTCGAAACCCAAGATCTATTCGTCCATCCTAGCGAGAGTTACATAGTGGTGCAGGGACGTCTCACCAAGGTAGATGGAACCGACTACGCCGACGACGACATGGTTACTCTAGCCAATAATGGCATCATGCATCTATTCAGTAATATAAAATACTTGCTATCCGGACAAGAGATAGAATCTGTGTTTAATCCCGGTCAGGCCACCATGATGTTCGGACTCTTGACGTATCCTGATGATTTTTCGAAATCCAGAGGACTTAAACAGTTGTGGATGAGAGATGCCGTCGGCCCTGCTAGCGCCAACGCCGTCGCGATATTCGAGTACGTCGTCAAGACGTCTAGACCTAATGGAACGTTTTCATTCAGGATACCTTTGAAACACATCTTCGGATTCGCGGACGATTACAACAAGATCATGTACGGATTCAAACACAATCTGACATTGATTTGAAAAGGAAATGACGACGCGATAGTGAGACTCACTGCAACCGATGCGGGTAAGATAACTCTACACAAGATATCATGGTTCATTCCGCATGTGGAGCCTTCAATCGTGGAAAAACGCGTCTCTAAAAGATCATAGAATCCAAGAGTAAATTACCAGTGGGATTTAGAATGAGACAGTGCAGCACGGCTAGCATTCCACTCTCCATGAATCACTTCGATTGGAGATTGACGGTGAAATCTGCTTCTGAGAGACCACGTTTCATCGTGGTTGCGCTTCAGACCAATAGGGACGGGTCTCAGGAAAAGAATGCATCGCTGTTTGATCACTGCAATTTGGGAAACATGCAAGTGTTTCTGAACGCCACGAGATATCCAGCAATTGATTACAACATGTCGTTTGACAAGAACGATTTCTGCAGACTGTACGGCAACGCCGCTGATTTTAGAAAGAAGTATCACGGTCTAGACGAATTGATGAGCAACCCTAACATATCTCCCGGTGAATACAAGTCGATGTATCCCATGTTCGTATTCGACATCAGTAAACAGAGTGAATGACTCAAGAGTAGCGTCTTAGACATTCAGATCAAGATGCAATTCGATAGGAACGTGCCGAGAAAATCCAAAGCCTTCACCCTGGTCCTGTCGGACAGAGAATTACAATTCGAATCAGATGGAAATAAGATGTCGATCATTCGATGAGAGACGTGTGTGAAAAAAAAAATAATAAACGTTAAAAATGAGGATGTAAGATTAATTAAAAAAACAAATCTCGAAAACAAAATGAATGTTTTTGACACGAAAACAACAAATCATCTCTTCACTTCAGATCACTACGACGTTAAAATAAATTGCTTGGAAAAATGGATTCAAATTGAACATGAAGAACGTTACACAAAAAAAGGATGGAATTATTGTGATTTTAACGAATATCGTTTAAAAGAAAAAGAAGAGTTTGATCTCATAAGATATAACGAAGAAATTATAAAAAATACAATTTTAAAATGTCGCAAATGTAAGAAACATCAAATAAAAATCGAATCTCAACAAACTAGATCTGGTGATGAACCAACAACCGTATTCACAAAGTGTATAAATTGCAATCATAAATGGTTAGAAAATTTAAAAAAAAGATGTAATTTTAATCATCGTCATAAGTGACAAAATTCTTTTACTAAAGAAAAAAAACATTTCAGAAATCGTATAATAATATATAATAATAAAAAGTTATCAAAAAAAAAACCCCAAAAATAAAAGTAATGAGATCTAGAGAGATTGAACATCTTTCTAAATCTCATTACATTTTTTCTGTTTTTAATAATCACACATTATTTTTTTAATTAATTATTTCCACGCGTTCACTGTTTGTTCAAAGGATCTAGTTCGATCAGTAGGCTCACCACAGAAGTGGCGGCTTCGGGATTATTGGTTTTCGTAACGAAATTAATCCTGTCTCCGGCTTTCACTTTCAGAGGTGTGCCAAACGTGTTAACTTTCGTGTGTTGATTCTCAGTCTTTTCAACGCTGTATCTCTTATCGCTCTCTACTCCATTCACTGCGAGATTGACGACCGCTCTGTTATTCAAATCCGTGGAAGCCAGACCCATTCATATGATTTTACCCCCTAATGGCATGGGATATCCCACCTGACCATGTTGCGATCCACTACCTCCGTTTCCGAAAGACCACTCGGTTTTTCCCTCCTCTAATACGCCGGCCTCCTCTGCCCACACGGTGATCAATTGTCTAGCGTATTTGACTCTTTTCACCACTGAAATCAGGGTGCAGGCATCCGTCATGTTCACGGGATCCGGCAGATTTGTGAGTGCGTGTCCGCCAATGTCTAGTTTACCTTCCATGATGTCGCCCTTTCTCCAGACTGAGTTGTTGTCCACGTACTTCCTGCAGACTGCACTGGAATCGAATTCGGGATCGTGATCGAGACCGAATAAATTGTGACCATTTATGTTGATGCCACCCTCCATGGTTCCGCCAGACTGTTTGTTCAGGTAGAGATCATGCACTTGAGATTCTACGTATTCTTGTGATCATATCACGGCAGAATCTACGTAGCCCTTGTTGACCGCGGTTGAATCCACATCCGCATCTTCGACCTTCGACAGATTTAATATCTTGTTGAATCCTGCATTTAGATCTGATTTCATTTCTCGTCTGTCAGACTTTCTCTGTTCCAGATCTACGTAGTGTTTGGTCGCCACGTCCTTGGGATTCGTGGGAGTGTCCACATTCGTTATCTTGTTAGAACTGGCGTTCAATTCCGAGTGCATCGTTTTCTGAACGTATCTACTTCTCAGATGTTCGCTGAATCATGCATGAGAGTCGTCCACGTATTTCTTGGTTGCAGCATCGGTGGAATCTATGGGATTCATGACGTTCACCAAATGTTTAGATTTCAGATCGAGATCGTCGGTCATGGCTTTATCCACGTAATTATCTAGCATGATTCGTTCAAAATCCGCATTCCCCCTGTCAACGTATTTTTTAGTCGCAGCATCTGTGAGATCTATTGGCTCGGGAAGATTGTAGAGCTTCTTATCGTTCATGTCAAAGGTTCCTCTCGAGGTTCGTATCTCCGAACGTAACGTTCGTCCAAGTTGGCAACGTCGTAACCATCACCGACTTTGAGCGTCTCCCTCTTCTTTTTGGGTCGACTTTCATCGTCACTTCTACCAAATTTATCGACTGGCATGTTGTTTTGAGGTTTTTGTTTTAAAATATATTTCAAACGCAGTTTATTAAAAATGAATTATTTCACTTATTTTTATTTTTCATTTTTATTCGATTAAAATTTTTAAAATAATTTTTTACCTTTATATATACTATAAAAGAAATCTCTCTCTAATGTAAATCATTGAGAATGTCTTGAAACCGATCTCCTTCAGACCATCTCTTGAGAACGTAGAGACATAGGTGACTGCAAAACACTTGATCTGGCGATTGCACTCATTCTGTGTTGTAACGAACCATTGATTTGTTGAAATAGTTCTTTATTTCTTTCGACGGCAAGATTCTGTAGCTGTCGAAATAATAATTCTTCTTCTCGTTCTTGAACCACGCCACCCAGTGAGTGCCTTCACCCGATAAATCTAGATTTAAAATTCCGCATTCCGATTGTTGAGGTCTTCTCTTCAGCAAGGCATCTCTTGAAAACACGCCTAGAAAATCTTTGATTTTCGAATTCTTTGCCGCATTCGACAGATCGATGTTGGATAGGGGTTCGTTAGGTAAGACTACACCTTCTACGGATATCTCTATTTTCTTACTCATAAATGTGTATATTTTTTTTCAAATTTATTTATTTCATTATAATTCACTAAAATGACGTTATTTTTTTATATTTTCTTTTTCTTTTTAAACTAACTCTCTCGATATCTCTATCGACTTCCATAATCTTGAATCCGTCAAATTCCTCTTGATTTTCTGGAATCCTATCATCCTTAATCATATCTGAAATCCTATCGTCTAAAATTATATCCAAAGTCCAATGTCCGAGTGCCAAAGTGCTTATTTTTTCGTCTAACACGAGTCTCTTATCGTCGTCAGCCGTCAGCGAAATCTTGTTGACTATTTCAGTATACAAGTCGTGATTTTCACTTCGAATCGATTTCATAGCCTTATACACCGGACCACTTCCTAATTTCCTAACAGACAATCTTTATACTCTCGGAAAGAGATGTTTTTCTTCACCACGCACGCTTTAACACCTTTGCACTTCTTGATCTCTTCATCTTCTAGATGATAAGCATACAGTTTGGGTCTCAAGCCTACGAATTCGACGATTTGTTTACCACCGCTGTCGTCCTTAAATTTACCCAACACCTTCTTGTTGTCATTCGATTGAATGTTGGACGGGTGATCAATGGGATAATTGTTTGTGTCGAACCATGCGGCCACATCCGAAGATATATCACGGTAGACATCTTTCGTCTCCATCTCGTAAACTAAACTGTCCATGTCGGTGAACAGTAGTTTGGCTTTATCACCAAATTTTCGTTTGACATAATCATAGTGAAACTCATACATTAATCACTTGCTGATATCTAAGATGATCGGTCTGAGATAATACTGTTTGTCGAACTTCAGGTGTGTCTTTTGCATGTGAACAGCCACTAGATTTTCGTCAAATCTGGTTCGGTGTTTGTAATTGGGTTTCACCACTAATTTTTTAGCTTTTTTCTCAGACGTGATGAGTCGAACGTCGGTTCTCTTCCTGATGTTTTCCATCGATTTACCGTACACGCAGTTGTTCATGAGTTTGAAGAAATCTTTTTCGAAATCGTTCTCGGCTTGAATTCTGAGATTCGTGTAGAGATCGATGTATTTTTTCATCCAAGGCTCTTCATTGAATCGAATGACGCGATGTATGTCGACTAATTTCATCCTGTGATTGACGTTTTTTCAAATTCTCGCTGTAGACGACGTACTTACGTTTGTTAAATAAATTGGGAATGAGTTTTTCCTCATCTCCTTCGATCGGTTCCATTTGTTCGGGAGCCAGCGGATAATCGTTGTGTAGATCGTGTAATTCTTCCACATAGTTCAAATCGACTTCTAAAATGCAAGGCTAGTCTCTCCATTTTTGCATCTCTTCCGGTTCCGTCACCCATTCAATATTTCCAATCGGTAAAGGATGACTCATAGCCCAACCGTACAGATTATTAGCGTCCCAATACTGTATGTATTTATTTGAGCGTTTCGAATCGAAACCTTCTTTCATGTAGGGATTGTTAGCCTCAGAATATCTGTGGGAGATCATCGAGACGCCACCTCTCACAGCCCTTTCGAACATGAGCAACATGTCCACATCGGATAATAATTCCAATTGGACTTCGGTGGTCTTCAACAGAGTGTCCCATACCAAGCCGGATCCAGATCGTAATTTCGATGGCAGACGTCTCGAAAATTTTTGAACACGTCTGCCAAGAGCAGAACATTGGTCTTCAGATAGAGATCGTGAAAATCTCTCATGGTTTTCATATCGAATGATTTTCACACGTTTTTGGCGTGTTCGTAATTCTCGTCAGAAATGTCGGATTCATATAATTTCGAATAAAAATCTTCTTTCGAAGGTAGTGCGGTGACGTCAAATCTCTTTAGATCGTTCATGTAATCATAAAGATAGACTCTTTTCCTCAACATGACATCTACTCGTTCTCCAAAATGTTCGCTCATGATTTTAAATTTATCCTTGCTCATGTTATCGACTAATTTTTCCAGAGCGGTCGACATGAATTTAAAACTGTCGATGAAACGTATGCTTCTACGAATGGATTTCGTTTTTTCTTCCAATGTCTCTCTATCGATTACTCTTTTCTTCTCCATGACCTTCCATTTTGTGAAGGAAATGTATCTTTCTTCGCTGTTCACGATGCAATCTAATTCTCAGTTGGAGGTGCCAAGATTTTTCACGAACAGATGACTGTCGTAACCTGAGAGATTGTGAAATATCACTGGATAGAAAACGGCGTCTCGATATTTTAAATTACACTTGCTGTGAGCCGGACTGCGATACAGACCCGTGTAATGATCCTTGTCTCTAACCTTCTTACTTTCCTCCAAATTCTTGTCGAACGATTGTCTGCATATGTGACATTCAGTGGCTCTGTTATTTTCATCCTGCTGCTCTCGCGTGGTGATCATTTTCGCTGCAGTTTTGAATTTATCGTATAACATTTGAATTTTCGATTCTAACTCTTCCACAAACCTCTGAGCCACGTCATCGTCTTTGCACTGTTTCGTGTAGGTGAAGGGACCCATGTCGTGTTGCGAGTTGAAAGCGCATTTCACGTAGATGCAATAACCAGAAGGCATGTGTTTTTGATATCTTTTGATGTAACTTCGAAGAGCATTGGGTTGGCAGAAACTCATTTTCATGGTGAAGCATTCGAAATCGGCGTACACGACGAATGGTACTTTTAACCTTCTATTCCGATTTTCAAACTTCCTGATGGTGTTGGGTTTGGGCATTTGGTGGCGACACTTTGATTTTCATTGCAATATTCCTGATGTTTCGCTAACAATTTTTCGTTGCGAAACACATTCATGCAGTTGCAACATAAACATATCTTATGTTCATGTTTATTATTTTGTCTCAACAGTAATCGGCTTGGATGTTTAACCCAACAATAATGACAATTGTCACCATTCGAAATGAATAATAAAATAATCATCTTTTCTCTTTCGAGATACGAAGTCTGTCTGAGAGGATAGATCAGTCGTTTTTCATCATCGTATCCCAAGACGTTCACAGCTATGGTGGGATTTTGAGCCTCGAAACGTTTGATGTGTTTTAACTGCATTGGAAAAGTCACTCCGGTCCAATCGAGATTTTTAGAAGTCTCCTCGTAACAAGAAACTCTATTGGAGTTCATTTTGACAGGGTATAAAGCAGAGGTGACTGCCCATTTAAAACATTGATCATCTTTATTTCTCACGTTGATCACAACATTTTTTTTTAGCTAAGAAATATGGTAATTCCACGTAGGAAGACCCTTTCAATGAATCGTTTTCAGTTATATGAATTTCGAGTTTCAACACCTCATCGAATGTCCAATTACTACCTTCATGTTGATAATTCGTGAGAGACATCAACATCTTGTCTTTCATCTTTTCGAAAACGTCTGATAAATCTGAACCTTGAAGTATGTGTTCGACATTAGATCTGAAAAATGCATTTGTCACGATGCTCTTGCCGGACTTCACGTCGATTTTATTCATCACGCAATTGTGTATCATCTTATTTTTTTGTCCCATGTTCATCTGTTCACAAAACAAATCCAATCTTTTTTTTCACCCGTTCCATGAACAATTTTGGATCGACTTTCTTGAACGAGGGAACCACGTCGAAAGTTTTAAAGACGCCTTTGATCACACTCTCCTGTTTTACGGGCTTCGATTGGAATATTTCCATGATCCGTTGTGCTATATATTCATCTCCTTTCCCTTCATTGATTGCTCGTTGAATTTCGCTCGATATATCTCATTTGTCTAGATTCTGAAGTGCATCACTCGTTTTCGTTTTAGTTTTTTTTTTTTTTTCTTTTGAAACTTGAAGTTCTTCAATGGCTTTTCGTTTAGTCATCTTCTAATTTTTCACAACTGATGCATTTTTTGATGTCGTTGCTATCAACATTTCGTTTGCTTTTTCATCGCGCAAACTACATATCTCCTTGCATACGATCTTTCTAATTTCATCCACTTTTCCTTTTCTATCGTCATTTCGCAAACGATATTCCTGTATGACTTTAATTTTTTTTTATTTGGTTCTATGATTTCTGAAATGTGGTATTGTTAATTTTTTACAAATCTCATTTAACTGAGGTATGGTTTTCTCATTTAAATTTTCCATTTTTTTATTTGTAAGAATATTTTTTTTTTCGAATTTTGTATTTAAATAATAATTTGTTAAAAAAGTTTGTTTTTTTACTCTCTATATATATGTTTTAATTCCTTCAAAAAAATATTTTTTTGATGAAATTAATCAATTTTTTTATATTCCTTAACATGAAAAAATTGAATTAATACAAGACTTTTTTCACATTAAAGAAATTAAAATTAAAAAAACTTTTTTTTGTATATATATAAAGAGTGAAAAAAAAACAAACTTTTTTAACAAATTATTATTTAAATACAAAATTTAAAAATATATATTATTTGCAATAATTCATAAAACAAAAAAAACAAATAATCGATCATGACAACAACACCTAAAAGATGCGAATTGAAATTGAAACGAGTCAAAACGTGTAAGAAATTTGGTTATAAAATCTATAGATTACAACGACATGACTCCATTGAATTGAACGAGGTCGAGACGAAGGGCTTAGAGCACAAAAATAGCATGCCTTTGAAATTGGACGAAGCCATGCTCGATTTGTTTTATGAGTACCAAAGCGATCTACATAAAATCGTCATCGCCAAAGATAGAGAATTTGACAAGGATGATTTGTCGTTGCCCTACGGAAGTTACATATATCCAAAAATCTCACTCGTACTCGTGAACAAATCGGGTGGTGAGAGTGCATTCACCGATGTAAAAAAACTCAAAAAAGTAAAGATAAACATTCAACACATTTTCAAAAAGGAGAAGACACGACCGTCAACATGCTAATAACGGACTTGGAAATATAAACAACAGAGAGACTGATTTTTAGCAAAGAAGAAGGAAAAAAAAAGTAATGAGATCTAGAGAGGTCTCATTACTTATTTTTTTTTTTGTTTTCCTTCTTCTTCTTCTTCACTATCACCCATATATATTATAATAACGTTTCCTTTTTTCTTAATTTTGGCATCGATTCTTCTTTTCTTTTTTTTGTGATATATTACGTTTTTATAAGAACACATTAGTTTATCTGAATCATAATTATCAACGAATGTGGTGCATCTCTTGGTAACACTCGCATCATTACAATTCTCTTCAGAAGGTAGTGGTGACGGTGGAAAGGGTCTCATTCTTTTCAATTTCAACCATCTATCCCGCTCTTTTTTCAGTTCTTTCCTAAGATATCCATCATTAGCGTCTAATTGTTTTTCCACATCTTTTTCCCACACTATCCTGCAATATTCATCATTAGTGTCTAATCATTTTCCACATCTTTTTCGCACTCTATCTTGCGATATTCATCATTATCGTCTAATTGTTTTTCCACCTTTTTATCCATTTTATATTATTTTATACTTTCTATGATTTATATTTTATATTTATATAATTATATAATTTTTACATTATAATAACATACTCAAAATCGGTATATTCTTAAATGGCGAATTCTCACCAAACAACAAACCCTTGCCGAGTCACTCAATGTTCTGTCTACTCTTCAGATAGAGACCGTTTCCACTCAAAGAGTTGTCACCTCTAACGGGTTCTAGATACAATCCTTCACTGCTGTCGTCTATGTGGACGTGACACACGGCTCCTCCCTTCTTCAAAAACAGTCAGCTGCCATCCATTAATTTCTCAACTGCCGAACTCGTGAGTCCCGAGAGAGCTCCCACACCAAGAGTCTTTCCGAGAAAGGGTAATGCTTTTGTGGCAAAGGGTAATGCTTTCGCGGAGATTCCTGCCAATAGCGGTAAGAAACCACCTTTCATTCTCAAATTGTATCTCAATTGAGCGAGACTCAATCTCACCGTCAACCCTCTTCCATCACGAATCGCTTTCTCCATCCTTTTGATTTGACTTCTGGTCCAGGCAATCGAATCCTGACCGCCACTCGTCAGATCTTCGTGAGTGAATTTGAATCTCACCACCTCGCCTCGAGTTGTTAACACTCTCTTAAGTTTCTTCCTCTGTCCTGCGGATATGTTCACGTTTTTAACCACATATTGTGTCATAATTCTTTTTTTTTTAAATATATTTTGTTCAATTGTTTTTATGATAATTATATATATATTAAATAATTTTTGTAAATTAATATTGCGTTTATTTTATTTTCTTATTTATATATATATACGCAATATTTTTTTTTTTTGGCTTTTATATTTCTCTTATGTGAAATCGTATCGTCAACCTCTCTCCGTGACGATCCAACAGATCACCATTTTGATCTGACAACGTGGTTTTGAGACTATACAACATGTCTAAAATCACAGGTAGATAAACTAAATTTTGAGGTTGTTCCACGATCTTATAACCCGGCGACACGTTTGGAAAGAAGGAATAGATCGTCTGTTGAGCGCTACCATTCACGTACCTTCCACGTAGCTTCCATCAATCACATCCACGTTCACCAGAATGCTATTGACTGCAAGAATGTCGACCGTATTTTCAGATGCTGCATGGCCTCGATACATATTTCGATCGAATCCCAGCATCTTGCCTATAGAATCATCCATGTTGAAATCCACTCGAAAATTATCTTCCAAATCCAACATCGTCTGTAACGTATTAGGATTGGGAGCGAGTCTGATCTTGTTGCTTCCCTTTCCATCCGTCTTCATTCGCGTCTGAATGTAATCGTTCAAATTGTCTATGTCGTAACTTCCTTTGGGAATTCGAATCTCCAACCAATACACTCCGTCGGAATACTTGAACAAGTTATTCTTTTTGGTGACGTTGGGAAAGGAATAATAAGTCTCCAGATTCACCAACACCATCTCGTATCTTTTCTCTCTATTCAATTCGATGGAAGGTTCGAATTTCGTCACGAATCAAGTCGAATCGCCACTCACCACGATTTGAATGGATTGTTTTGCAGCCATATTCTCGGCTATCCGTTCTAACAATTCTCCTTGTTCGAACATTATATTTTAATTTTTATTTTATTTTTAAAACTAAATTATTTGAAGATTTATTATTTTCTAATTTTATTTTCGCGCTCTATCTTATTATCATCAGAAACATAAAACTTGTTGAATCCGCACCAATATTTTCCACGATTAAATTTTCTAGTCAAATCGATCACGGCAAAATTGTGAAGTCCTCCATCCCAAACCCTCTTGCAGAATCTCCTGAATTCCACTATCAATCCTCTTATGCTTTTGGGAAAGAACTCGTCATTCGACCTCTTGGTCGCGGCGTCGTTCCAAGACATATCTTTAATGTTCATCTTTGTTTTTTTGTGATTTTAGATTTTTTCAAACACAATTTTTATGTTTTTCAAACTTAGTTTTTATAAATATTATTATTTATTTATATTACACCGTCACGAGTTCTCTTCAATCCAGATCCACTCGTCATTTTGGCTAAATCTTGTATGGGTGCCACAGCATCCTTAAAATCTTTCCAACTTTTCAGCGATCGCTCTAACATAGCTCGCTGCGCCGGCGGACTGATCAACTTGTCGATCAATGCGTAGGCTGCCCTCTTGCCAGCCACAGAAGCTATCCTACCACTGGCTTCGGAAGCGGCTTTCTTACCAGCATCCAAAGCCATCTTCTTACCGACCTCAAACGCGGTCGATGCGAGTTTTCTACCTGCATCGCTCGTGAAAGCTCGCATTATAGAAGCGATGATGCCAGAACCGCCTTGAACGTAAGTTTTGATGTATCCCCTGTTCTTTATCACCAACATATTTTATAATATATATTTTGTTTTTTCACTGGTAAATCGTTTGTTGTGTAAATTACTTTTATTATTTTGTGGTGTAAAATTTACTCTTTTTATTTTATATATTTTTGTTTGTTTCTCTCTACTTATTATATATCAATCCTTCAATTCGTTCATCAGTTTTTTGTAATCGTGTTTATTCAAAACCTGCTGCCTCAACAATTCGTCGCATATGCTCACTATCTCATTTTCTAATCCAGTGTTACCAGCGCGTCTACTTGCCATCAACAAACTCAATCTCTGAGACAGAGCATCAGAATCGCTCGGAAGAAAAGTGGTTTTCACCCCTTTGCCAGTCACCGACTCGACAAACTTCTTATTCATATCCCATATGGGTTTCACCACTTTCGTCCACTTGTAACCTCTGTTGGCTTTGGTCTCGTTTCTCCGGCATACTTATTTCTCTTCATGGCGTGGGTCTGAACCAGAATGTCACCGTAATTGTCGAAATCCTGATCCGTGTAATCTCCAGGCTTGTCGAAAAGGAGCAATTTGCGTAGTCCAGGAGTTAATTCGTACCTATTCGAACCGACGATTAAATTATCATCATCCTCTTGCACTTCTGTGTTGCCCACAAAAGTTCTACCGTCAGAATCCTTATAAATTCCATACAACAGATCTCTCTTAACACCATCCTCAGACGACGTGATGCTATCAGTGGTGATAGTCGAAGCTGTATCATCGCTCTCACTCACGTCGATTTCGATTCTCATGGGAACGTAATCCAGTGTAGATTGAAAGGAATACTGTTTTGTAAAACTACCGGGCAACGAACCCATTCTCAAAGAATTTTCTTTTATAGGTCTCAATTCTTCAACTATCTCCTTCTTGCTTCGTTCCTGAACCTCCGTCATGGGTTTAAATATTTTTGTGGTTTCGCACCTTAATTCCATCTCTCCAAGTCATCTGCTTCTGTCAGCCAATTGAATACTCTTCTTAGCTCGTTCATATTCGTTTAAAAGTTGATCTCTACGTTTGGAATCTGTGATGTGTAAAAACATTTTTTCGTTTTTAAATTATTCATATTTTCTCTAGAGTATGCTAACGTGAGTTATTTTCAAAATTAAATGTATAATTATTTTATGTTTTAAATAAATAAAAATCTTCTGCCTTTAATATAATAACTAAAACCAGTTGAGGAAAAACATTTTACATGATAAAACCTCTATAAATGCATTTGCCCTCGAACGCGTTAAAAATCGCATCACCGATTATTCACTCCATGACGAACTGGAGAACTTTGAAAAAGTTTGAAAGTTTTAGCATATAAGAAACTGGTTTCTGATTTAACGCATTTGAGAATAATTATATCCATTAAAAGGGTTCATTCATATCTCCGAACATTATAACAAGTAAATTAAAATTCAATTACCTCTTAAACCTGATTGAGTGGAAATGCGCTTTTATTGTCTATTATTAAAACGAAATACCTTTCATTCACACCGAAACAAAACATGAGTGTCTATTATAATACAATTTTATCTCTTAAAATTCATCTAAGTGAAAAATGTTTTATAATGGAATTCTACGAACTGTTTTATTTGAATGAAACAATTCTACGAACTGTTTCATTAAAATTTATCTTACAAATTTCACTGTGACAAAACGTGAACAGATGATTTCCATTGGTTCTAATTTTCTAACACTCAAGTTTTCAATGTCATCATTAAATGAAAACCTTTCATTCACACCGGAAGAAAACATGAGTGTCTATTATAATACAATTTATCGGACTCAATTTTATAGTCGACACTATTGAACGAAAACCTCTCATTCACACCGAAACAAAACATGAGCATCTATTATAATACAATTTATCGGACTCAATTTTATAGTCGACTCTATTGAATGAAAACCTTTCATTCACACCGAAACAAAACATGAGTGTCTATTATAAAATAAAAAAAGCTGTTTATTTACACTGAGTACAAAATTGAAAAACTTCTCAAAACCGATTCTATCATGATTCGCATCACAAAACTCATGAGGTGAATCAGAAAATCGTTTTTCACTGATCAAATCGCACCCTAGACCGTCCGAAACGCGATCGTGAACGTAGGTGATACAGAATCGGCAAACTGCTTTTGATGCTGATCTGGAACCGGCAAAGCGTTTTTTTCTCGCGTTCACCAATGATAGATTGAAGGTCTAATCCATGATGGAAACATAGAGAAAAATTTTTAATGTACAATTTCTTCAAATTTCGTACATTTTTTCACTTTTGAGCGACGTGTCGAATCTACGCGTTCGCCAACGTGTGTTTGAACGTTAAAAGTGCGATCTGTGAGCCTCAAAACAGTGACCGATTCTGTATCAGCAGAAAAATGGCATTTTTGTACACTGTATACGACTCTGTACACGACTTAACACTGAATCCCTATGGCGGTACACTTAAATGTACATGTACTGTACATTTTGTGAAAAAGTGATACGGAATCGGCCCTTTATACCTACTCGACAGAATCTGTAGAGTCCAACTAATGGGTGTTTGTGTTGGGTGGGGGTTGGGCAACCGCGTCGGATAGTTTTATGGGTGGAGAAAGAGCCACAGCATCCAAATTCTGAATAACAGCCACTTTAGCCCGTCTCGTAGTACAGTTTTGTCAGGTCAAAGTGGCAATCGAAAGAAAAAAGTTAGGTTTTTGATCAAAAATTTTCAGTCCCAACCGGACCAACAAATTTCCAGGTAAAGAAAACACTTTTTTCGTCTCAAAATTGATTAAAACACATATAAATCCGAAGAAAAAAAATTACGATTTTTGTTCAAAATTTTCCAAGTCCGAACTGGAGTGGTAGTTATCCAGTCATCAGAAGCCAAGTGAAATAAAACCCTATTCCCATGGGGTTGGGGAAAGGTTTAAAGAAACCGTGAATGTTGCCATTTCAATAACAGAAACCTTATACGAGTCAAGAACGCCAAGTATTCTCATGTCAAAAAGAGGGTGTACAGACCACTGAGAGGCCGAGAGTGTACATTTGGCGACCGCCCGAAGCCAAATGCAACAGGATTGTGCTTCCACACTACAGGGCATTTTTTTACCTATATACGGGCTACACATTTTCCATCACCACCGCTTTTAACCCACTCTGAGTGCAAAGTATAATCAGGTCGTAGTACCAGTCTGAAGACCGGACCAAAAACCTCCAGGTAAAAAAAAAAAAATGTTGTCATCTCAAACTTGTCCAGAACGCATAGAAAACCGAAAAAAAAAATTCCGATTTTTGTTCAAAATATTCCAAGTCCGATTCGGAGTGGTAGTTATCTAGCCATCAGAAGCCAAGTGAAATAAAACCCTATTCCCGTGGGGTGGGGAAAGGTTTAAAGAGACCGTGAATGTTGCCATTTCAATCACTGATACCTTATACGAGTCAAGAACGCCGAGTATTCTCATGCCAAAAAGAGGGTGTACGGACCGTTGAGAAGCCAAACGCAACAAAATTGTGCTTCCAAACTACGGGGAATCTTTTAACCTATATACGGACTACAGATTCTCAATCACTGGCGTTTTTAACCCACTCCTGTAGTACAGTATAATCAGGTCAAATTACCAGTCCGAAGACTGATTTTTCGTTTTTTGGTCGTGGATTCCGAACCAAAATGTTTTGGGAGGAAAAATTTTGAGGGGTGTTTTTCGGTCTTATGACTGATACAAAGCACACAAAAAAAATTTTTTTAGATTTTTTTGCCATTTCGGGCGTCTTGGAGGACGTTTCGGCTCAAAAAGGGTCATAGGATAATTTAGTCCGGAACGGTTTAGTGACACAGGCATACACTTTGGGACACTCTACGCGTTCCCCAAGTTTAAAAAAAATCGCAAAGTTTTTTTCGGAGATTTAGTGATTATAAAAGGGTTGGGAAAAAAAAAAAAAAATAAGAATTCCGAAGAATAACAAATGTATTTTCCTTTTTCAAAGGAAAATCCAAAAAATAAGAATCCGAAGAAAAACAAATGTATTTTCCTTTTTCAAAGGAAAATCCAAATAATAAAAAAACTAGCATTGGTGACTGTGTCCAATTTGGCCAGTAAAGTAGAACTTCTTCACCAGAGCAAACAAGCATTGCTTCACTTCCCGAAGTTAGCACGGGAAAATACTGTGAATGGTTTTAATTAGAATAAATGGGCACGAGCAGACAAATTACTTTCTCGTCGGGAATTCACTTTGGCGATGGAATTATCAAATGGAGTGGCTTGATACTGTTGTGAGTACATAAATGAACGAAAACGAAGGAATGGGCTGTGTTTACAGCTACTGTGAGAGAGAGAGAGAGAGGGACAGAATGAGCCATCTATTTCATCAGCGACTTCTCGGCCACGCATGTGGCAATTGTTGTGTCTGGTTTGGGTAATTGTTCCCTGTTGAGGTCTCGTTTGCCAGTAAAGGGTCACATCCGGGGTGACCGTATACCCTCGGCGGCCAAATGACTATATTGGACCATAAGATTATTTTGTGATGGTGTCCACTTAGTAAATAATGGCTATTACTGGTGATATAACCAAAATAATCTGCTAATGTCTTGATTCGGACCGTGAACAGTCATGTGCAATTTAGTTGGAGGTCAAGGGCACACAACAGTCTGTAACAGCCAAACCAGACCTGTTTGGGAAATAAGCCGTCTCTGTGCAACGTTTTGTAGGGTGCCTCACCCAGCCACGCTTCACTTTTAAGCCATTGTCCAGCACGAAAATCTTGACGGCTATGGACTTATAACAGATCTTCGCTTGCTCTTTTTTTTGGTGGTGGTGGTGGTGGTGGTGGTGGGGGGGGGGGGGGCACATGCGATCACAAGAATACACAGTACACGCTATGAGTTCCATCTCAGCAAATAAACTTGTTCGGCATTACAGAGGGTTCTATCCGCATCAGGTAAAGTACTGAAGCCCAAGATATTCATGCCGACACCAAATATTTGTTAAAAACATGTTTTGATTCATCATTTTCACACAGGTAACAAACAATTTTGGAAGCGGTTGTCGTATGCAAGAACGCTAGAAATGCATTCTGAGAGTGTCCTATTTCAAAACTTTTCTTTGGGAGCATGCCCCAAGACCGCACTAGCATGGCCAACAATTGCTGTTGGCCACCTGTTGCTTCGCGGCAGAAACCTGCAATACCCCTTCCCCCCACAGACACACTAACTTTGAACTTTCAAATTGCTCCACGGCCCTTGCCAGGTGTATTCAAGTCAATAACAGATGGCCTTTGGTTTGGGAAATTTAAAACAATACGACGCCACACGTTTGATTCGTAATAAATTTGAATCACAAAATAGAAAATGACAATATTCACCAGTCCTTTGAATTGGCTGTGACATTAAATTTTGGCAATGCTGTCGCAATTGTCACCATCATCAAATTCAATGAGGGCGGAGAGGGTGGGTGAGTGTGGGGGGGGGGGGGGGGGGCTGGAGTTATATGTTCATAAAGAATAATAGATTCTCAGTATTGTACTTTCGATTTCAAATCTCGCACTTTCTGGTCTCGGTTCTGGTCTGGAATTGGGAAATCTCTTTGCCGACTTGAATAATGAGTTCTTTGACAATCATGATATTTCAAAGATTATGTAGGAAATCATCGGACAATTGTTAGCTTCTGTCGGCTGCTGGCTCTGAGTCTATGCCTCACTGGTCAGAAATTATTTTCCGACAGAATGTGTAAATTTTCGACAGTGATGTTTATTGACGTCGCAGTTCGCCACCGTCGCGCACCCACCTGATGAGGTCTGCAACTTCCGCAGCTATTAGAAGCGAAATGAATTTTTTTTTTCGGGGGGGGGGGGGTGGGGAGCAGAGTTTCCCAGTCCTCAATCTGGCTTCAGCAACTAATTCCAGGCCTTCGTGGTACTCTATTTCTTTTGGCTTCCATGTCAGAATGTTACGAAGCAAATGGGTAGTTGCAGGTAGGTAATTGTCGGGATATTTCTTGTAATTAGGCAAGGACTGATTAAGTAATATTAAATATTTAAAAGAAACGCGATTTCCAAAGTCTGCGGGTTTTACTGCAAATTTTGATTTCAAATTATGTACAGCGTTCACTGAATTTGAGGTCGCCGGGTGCAAAATGATCAATGTTTTTCAGACGTGTTTCCTGGCATAGACGCCAGAGTTGTAGAGTCCAACTAATGGGTGTTTGTGTTGGCTGGGGGTTGGGAAGTCGCGTCGGATAGTTTTACGGGTGGAGGAAGAGCCTCAACATCCAAATTCTGAATAACGACCACTTTAACCCGACTCGTAGTACAATTTTGTCAGGTCAAAGTGGCGATAGAATGAAAAAAGTTTGGCTTTTGAGCAAAAAAAGTCCAAACCGGACCAAAAAATTTTCAGGTAAAAAAAAAATTTTTTTTCGTCTCAAAATTGACCAAAACGCATAGAAAACCGAAAAAAAGAATTCCGATTTTTGTTCAAAATTTTCCAACTCCGAACCGGAGTAGTAGTTATCCAGCCATCAGAAGCCAAGTGAAATAAAACCCTATTCCCCTGGGGCGGGGAATGGTTTGAAGAGACCGTGAATGTTGCCATTTCAATCACGGAAACCTTATACCACTCAAGAACGCCGAGTATTCTTATGCCAAAAAGAGGGTGTACGGACCGTTGAGAGGCCGAGAGTGTACATTTGGCGACCGCCCGAAGCCAAACGCAACAAAACTGTGCTTCCAAGCTACGGGGAATCTTTTTACCTATATACGGGCTACATATTCTCAGTCTCGGCCGCTTTTAACCCACTCCTGTAGTACAGTATAATCAGGTCGAATTACCAGTCCGAAGACCGATTTTTCGTTTTTTGGTCGTGGAGTCCGAACCGAAAAGTTTTGGGAGGAAAAATTTAGGGGGTGTTTTTTGGGCTAATGACTGATACAAAGCACACAAAAAATCGAATTTTTTGTGGCAGATGTGTTATTATATTTCTTTCAGAAGGACCAGAATATGATTGTGTTTTTATTGTTGTCATTACTGAGCCGCTTTTAGTACTTGAAATAAGTGTTGGTTGGTTTTCTAGGTTGCGTCACAGGATTCCATAGTTTTTGGCGGGTTTGAGTGGTAACGTGAGAAGAAAGGTTGGTCTGTTGTTATGCTGGCCATCTTTGAATGCTGATTGCAATATTTTATATAACTCCACATTTATTTCACAGTTTCTAGTATTTTCATGGTTTCTTTTGGTCAGTATATATTCTGCCTTGTATAATTATCTCGAATTCAGTTCCGATTTGTGGAGTTGTCGTTTTCAACATTGCTCCGTTCATATCTCGTATTTTCGTCGTTTTGGTATCCATGATCAACTTAATTTAACTTCGTTCAGTTACTTAAAACAAATTGCACAATTGGTTATGGGTATATATTTTTACAGCTAACATGCACAGCACAGATTGAATGGATTGATTGGTACGGTGTTGTCAGGTCTGGAAGCATCGCAGTTTGTGTTGGATCCAGATCCACAATCTGGTAGGTTCTAGTTATACTGGAGTAAGTTGTTTATATATGCATATATTAGGGGGCTACAGTATTGATGTACATTGTTGTTGTTTTTTTATCCATGAACGATTCAAATATATTTAAATATTTTTTTAATGAGGATTCTGTGATTTATTCTACTGCCACTGACTGGGTTCAAGCCCTGCCGGTGTCTGGTTAAATTATCAGATACCGGTGAAACTTGAAAGTGGTCAATGATCGGAAATGTCGTTGAAGCACATCAACACTGTTTACCTTTTTGTGATCAAACCGATTACAAACATGACTGATAGTAAATGAAGCTGGAGTGTGAATGAAATGAAAGTGAAGTGTGATATTATTGTACTATGGTATCATGATATTATTATTATTCTGACTATTATAAAGATGATAATGAAGTTGTTTCTTCCAGCAGTAATGAGTGTTGATATTCGATGTAATTTGTAAAATTATGTATTTTTTGTATTTCAGAATCCTTTTTGATCTGTTATTAAAATGGTTGCTCAAGTTGCACTGAGTTAGTTGTGTACAGTCCTGGTGGACGTGATGACACTGCATCTACCCTAACCTAGGCCTGTTTCACTGGCGCCCAACAACTGGTTTTTGATATCCACAGAGAGTTTGCAGAGATGTTCAACACTCAACGGAGCCCACATGATTTCATCATAGAGAATTAACATGAACTTTCACCATTTAGAAGACTTTTGTGACATGTGACTTTTTTATTATTCATTGAATTATTTGTATTTTGGAAAATGTGTTCACCTTTATTATGAATGATTCTCAAGCAGCGAGATATGATGGTTGATGGTGAGTGATAAATATTATAGCTTTGACCACATATTTATCTTTATTGATTTGAAATTTAAAATTTGCATTACAGTTTAATTTTGAAACGTAAATGTAAATAATAACTTATTGCATTTGTTTGATTTTCAAACATGCTTTGACATTTGGCTAAAAATAATATCTAATTGTAATTTCAAATAATTACCTCTGACTTGTGGCCCAGGTCATATGTGGTAAGAATCTGATTCACACAATATTTTAAAAAACTAATTTTTTTCTGGTGAAGGGATATTCTGCACTTGAACACTAAATATATAAATTGATTTGATTAATAGCTTCATTTGAATTTGTTGTACTGCCTTTTTTGCTTAATTTCACATCTCAGTTTACATTCGGGAACAACAGGTTACATTTATTGAAAGGCAGAACTGTATTTTACTACGAAATTCTTTTGCTTTCGTGGTTGTAACTTTTGATTGGCTGTAGTGGCTGACGTCACATTATGTTTTGATTTTGTCTTGCTTTCATTGGCTGTGGAAGTTGTTGACTTGTGACATTTCTTGACATCACAAATTTGCTGGTCCAGTTTAACTGACATTGTTATTGCATTAAGTGGTTTAGAAACATCATTTTCACCTCATAACTAATATACATTATCGATAATAATTGATTTCAGTCTACAAAATAAATAAATTTTGTTTATTTCTTTTAGGTACATGTAATTCTGAATTTTTTTTTAGTAATTAAGTAATTTTGTTTTTGATTCCAGTGCAAACTCTTAGTAAACAAACCCAAGACATTTTTTTTCTAGCTGGTTGATGGTACGGAGTAACTTCCCTTTGACTATAACAGCAACTTGTTTTGAAAGGATATTGTGTTAAGATTTAACTGTTCATTCCTAATTTCTGAATGTATTATTCATATTTCAGAGGGACTATACATTGAGACTTCTGAATTTTTTTTTTTAAATTTTTTTATGGTTAAATGTGTCTTAAATATGTTTAAAAAAATTTTGTTTCCAGCTAAATTTTCTGTTAAAGATAGCCTTGCTTGCTGAAAGTATCATTGAACTCAAGTGATTCAACATTTTTTTCAGATTTTTACGGAATGTTGTACTGGAGTTTATAAAGGGACAATTTCATCACCGAGTTTATTACAGAGAGTTTTAACTATAATTTGGTACTACTGCTTCCAAGACTTAGAATTGTTTGCCGCAGAAAATTTCTTTGCAGCTTTACAGTGGAATACCTTCTACAATGGAATAATGGAGCTGGTGTTGAGGTATAATTTTCTTCTGCATGCAATTTATTTTTATTTCAGCAGGTTATGGGTCCAACTGTTTTCAGAAATTGAAATGGGACAAAATTAGAGAGAGAATTTTTTTTTTCCTGTAGACTGTTCAGAGATTTACCACACTGAGCAACTTCAACTTAGATAAAAACTGATTTATATTGATACACATACAATTTTCTTTTGCTGATGTATTTTGTTTCAAATGAATTATTTTTAGGTAATCTTCATGGAATTGTATTCTATTTAGGAACTTTTGTTCAAAATTGCAGCCAAATTTTGAACAATGAATTATTGAAATAACTAGTAGCATTTTTTACATACTACCAAAGTAACACATTTCTTGGGTTTCTATTCTCACAAACCTGCATGCATCATAACTGTAAAGTGAGAATTATTCAACTTGAGTTAGGGATACATTTTGTTCAGAGTACTTAATATTCCAACTTGAAGTGTTTGAAATATATATTATACATATAATAATGTCTGTTACTAGGGAAAATATTACAGATGATGATCTCAAACTGATTGAACTAATGAAAGGGTTGAAAGTCCCTCCTCCAAAAGTTGAAAATCCAGAACAATTTGAAACTTATATGAAACATTATGTTTCTGAAATGGACAGAGGCAATGCTGCTGATGATAAACCCAAATATTTTGTGAATCGACTTCCCAAAGTTTCATTGTTTTATGGAGAGACTGGTAAGGGAGAAGTCAATTACCTTACATGGAAGTATGAGATCAATTGCTTGTTATCAACAGGTGTTTATACAGAGGATCAGATACTGACTGCTATTCGATGCTCATGTAAAGGCAATGCGGGTGATATAATACGTAGAATGGGAGTTAGAGTGTCATTGGCAGATGTCATGAAAAAATTTAGTTCTGCCTATACCATACTTGAGACAGGAGAATCCATTCTTCGGAAATTTTATGCCTGCAGCCAGGAGTCGAATGCGACTATAACGACATATGCTGCTAGAGTTGAAGATTTATTCTCGCAGACTGTTGAACTTATGTTACTGACATCCACTCAAGAAGACATTTTACGAAATGTTCTTTATCAAGGATTGAGGCCTCATCTGAGACAGATTGCAGCATATAAATTTGATACTGTCTTAGATTATGATAAGTTCAAAGTTGAACTTAGAAAGATTGAAAGTCAGTTGGAGGAAGATATGGAAAAAGAAGTTAAAACCAAGTGTAAAGCCGCAACTAAATTGGAAGAAAAAGAAAAAAGTGAACTGAGTGAAGTCAAAAACCTTCTTCAGAAACTCAGTGACAGAATTGATAGAATTGAGAAAGAAAAAGAAGAGGCTAAGAAAAATGAGGCTAGTGGTGGTCCATATTATTACCAAGGATTTAATCGAGGTTATATGAGAAGCTATGGAGAAAGGCAAAACAGAAGCAGGGGTCGTGGTCAAGATAGACGCAGGGGTCATGGTAACTACACACCCAGGAGGCCTATAGCTGGAAAAACGTTTCAACCAAGATGTTATAGATGTGATAGTGAGGACCACTTCATAAAGGACTGCCCAAACTAGTATGTGCCTCTGTTGGGGGGTTAAACCGTGGCGCATAAGTTGTAAACAAAGAAAACCCCAAACTTGTTGGAAGCTCCACTGAGGCTGAGATCAGCATAAATGGTATTAAAACCCAAGGATTAATTGACAGTGGAAGCTGTGTCAGTATTATATCCCAATCTTTTCATAAGCAATATGTATTGGACACAGCTGTTAAACCATTGGAAGAAATACGAAATATTGAGTGTGCAGATGGAAGGGAGCTGCCTTACTTGGGATATGCTACAGCCTCATTATCAGCTGTTGGTATACCTGACAGCCAAGAGAAAGAACGTCTTTTCTTAATTGCACCTAACACTAATTACAGTTCGCAAGTGCCAGTTCTTTTAGGAACCAACATACTAGATGTGTTATTGAATGATTGCAAAGCGATCTATGGAGACCGATATCTACAGAAGGCAAATTTGCACACTCCCTGGTATCTTGCCTTCAGATGTACGGCTTCACGACAGAAAGAACTTTGCAGAAATAAAAATCGAATTGCTGTTGTGAGATTAGCTGAGTGTTCTAAGGTTCTGATAGGACCAAATCAGTCTGTTAGACTGAAAGGATATTGTGATAGAGAATTAGGCTATCAGAAGACAATGCCATTTTACAAGAGTGTAAAAAATCTTGTTTACCCGATTTTATAGAGGTAACACCAACTGTCATTCAGTATAATTACAGAAAAAAATGGTGAGATTATTGTAAATATCTCTAATGTAACGACTCAGACTGTAACGGTCTTACCAAAAGCTGTTATTTGCGAATTACAGCCAGTCACAATAGATGAATTGGTGTTCAACAAAATTGAAAATGAGAAGAAAATAGCATTTTTATAGCAGATTCATATGTTGAGGAGGAAAAGCTAAAATTGGAAAATTTGTTGAAGAAACATGAATCCATTTTTTCCAAGGATGACACTGATATTGGACAATGTGACTTGATCAAACATAGGATTGATTTACTGAACGATACCCCATTCAAACAGAGGTATAGACGTATACCTCCAGCTATGGTGGATGAAGTGAGACAGCACCTTGAGCAGCTGCTTGCTGCAGGAATTATACGGAAAAGTAAGTCACCATGGGCTTCCAACATTGTCCTTGTCTGGAAAAAAGAATGGAAAATTGAGAATGTGCATGGATTACCGCATGCCGAACAATTGGACAGTTAAAGATGCGTATGCATTACCTAGAATTGAGGAGGTTTTCGACTATATAGCCAATAGCAAATACTTTAGTGCTATTGACATGAAAAGTGGATATCTTCAGGTTGAGTTCGAAAAGAAACATAGAGAAAGAACGGCATTCACAGTTGGCCCACTTGGATTCTACGAGTTCATTAAGATGCCTTACGGATTATCCAATAGTCCAGCTACATACCAGAGATTAATGGAGGAGTGTCTTGGTGACATGAATATGAAAATATGTGTCATCTATTTAGATGATGTCATAATTTTCTCGGACAGTTTGGAGCAGCATTTAGAACGCCTCGATCTTGTACTTACAAAACTACAAGAATGTAACCTGAAGCTGGCAGCAGAAAAATGTTTTGTTCTAAAAAAGTGAGTGAAATTCTTGGGTCATATAGTCAGTGAAGATGGAATAGAGACTGACCCAGAGAAGATTCAGAAAGTTGAGAATTGGCCAACTCCTTCAAATGCAAATGAGCTTAGATCAGTTTTGGCATTTGCTGGTTACTACCGACACTTTGTAAAGGACTTTTCCCAAATTGTAAGACCACTGAATGATTTGCTCCCTCCGACAACAGAGAAGAAGAATCGGAAAAGCCCTAGTAAATCCTGGAAATGGACAGAAATTGAACAGCAAACATTTAACAGCCTTAAAGAGATACTTACCAATCCACCAATTCTTGCATATCAAGATTTCAGTAAGACATTTGAGCTACACATTGATGCCAGTACTGTGGGTCTTGGTGCCATGTTATATCAACAACATGAATCCAAGAAGAGAGTTATTGCATATGCAAGTAGAAGCCTATCCAAATCAGAAAAGAATTACCCTGCATTCAAGCTAGAGTTTCTATACTTGAAATGGGGTGGTGACTGATAAATTCAGTGATTATTTAATTGGAAACCATTTTGTGGTGTATACAGACAATAATCCTCTGACACATGTGCTTACTACTGCTAAATTAGATGCAACTGGACAGCGATGGGTATCTTCATTATCAGGATATAATTTTGATATCCCATACAGAGCAGGACTTCGAAATGCTGATGCTGACGGAATGTCAAGATATCCATATCACAAAATCCAAGATAAGGATACAGAATTAATTAAGATCGACAATGACACAGTAAAAGCCATATGTAGTGTAACACAGATTACCCAATATATAGATACTTTACCTTCTGCATCTATAAATATTATAGAAGCAACAGACACATCAACCGAATTAGCTCAACTGGAACTTAGAGAAATAAGGACTGCCCAAAGAGAGGATAATACCATCGGAAAATGGTTGAGAGCAAAAACTGACAGAAAATTTCCCAAAGGACACTATGACAAAGACGACCATACCATGAAGAATAACTTCCAGCAGTTCAAAGTCATTAGGGGTATTTTGTATAGACAGTTAAAGGATAATGCTGAAAGTGTATTACAGTTAGTGCTGCCATCTAGATATAGAAAAACAGCTTTACTCAGACTGCATAATGAAATTGGTCATCCAGGAAGGGACAGAACTCTTTCATTGTTGCGAGAGCGTTTCTTCTGGCCTGGTATGACAGCAGACTGTGAACAGTGGATAAAGAAGTGTGATCGCTGTTTACGAAGAAAATCAGATGTGAACATCCGTGCCCCATTTGTGAATGTTAAAACTTTCTATCCATTAGAGTTGGTCTGTATGGACTTTTTAACATTGGAACCCAGTCGCGGAATTGGAAATGTGCTAGTAATTACAGATCATTTCACTAAACTAGCCCTAACAATACCAACAAGAAACCAAACAGCCAAAACAACAGCTGAGGCCTTGTATGAAAATTTCATTTTACATTATGGAATACCAACCAGAATCCATTCCGATCAGGGTCGGAACTTTGAATCATCTGTGATTAAAGAATTGTGTGAACTATTTGGAATAGAAAAATCGAGAACGACTCCATTCCATCCAAGTGGAAATGGCACTCCTCTAAGATTTAATCGTACCCTCTTAAATTTGCTTGGGACTTTGGCCCCTGACAAGGAACGTGATTGGAAGAAGTACATCAGTTCATTAGTTTTTGCTTACAACAGTACCAAGCATGAAACCACAAAGTACTCACCTTTTGAGCTAATGTTTGGTCGAAAGCCGAAGTTACCAGTTGACAAGATATTTGACACTGGCATTGATGAAAGAGTTAACGTGAGTGCAGATGATTACATTCTGCAGCTTAAGAAAAGACTAAAGTTTGCCAGAGATGTGGTTGAGACACACATTACTAAAGCTGGCGAGAAACAGAAACAACATTTTGATAAGAAAGCTAAAGCTTCCAGAATAAGTGTCGGCGACAGAATATTAGTGAAAGTTCTGATACATGAGGGTAAACACAAAATAGCAGACAAATACGAAGAACAGGAATCAATAGTAATTGAGCAACCCGATCCAGACATACCCGTGTTTAAAATAAGATCACCAGATGGTAGGGAAAGAGTACTACACAGAAACCACCTACTTTTACTTGGTCCGGGTAGACCGGAAGACAAATTAGAAACCAAACCGGTTCCTAAACCAAGAACAGTGAATTTAGAGGCAAGTAATAAGCCTATACCTAAATCAAGGACCAATTGTAAAAAGCAGAAACAGTTATCTGCAGAGGAAAAGGAAATGCAAATGAGCGATGTCGCAAGCAATTCAGAGTTGGACGATGAATATGTCACAGTGACATATGTTGGTGGGGGACACCCACAAATCCAACAGTGAAATAGAGGAAACGGTTCCAGTAACAGAAGTCACTGAACCCAATATTGAGATATGTGAGACAACAGGTGATCCTGGTGGTCAACAATTGGATTCATCTCATTCTGAAGAGAATGCAGAAGAAACCATTCAGCAAACAATAAATGAACAACACACTGGTGAGGAAGAATTGGTAGACGAAACAGACAACCAACCTATTGTGGCACCAAGAAGAACTGAACGAGTAAGACAAGGTCCCAAATATCTTGAGGCATATCACTGTAGTGAATTGAGTTGCAGACCTGTGGACCAGAAGACAGATGCACTCAACAAATTATTAGCTTCTGGTATATTAAACACAGTAACTACAGACATAGCCAATAAGATATGGGAGGCAGTGATGAAATGAAAAAAATATTGACTTTTATTTTTGATGGCAGTTTATGCACAAAAAAAAAAATGCTATCATTGTGCAATGAATATTTTTTTTTTATTTTGTTCTTGGTGGTATTTCTTTATGAAGTATTTTAAACATACATGTATATTTAATTATTTCAGTAAGAAAATTTTCAGTGCAGAATTATACTGAAATAACAGTTTTCTTTCTCAGGAGGATTGCCACATTGCTCACCAACTCATATATTTGACATATATATACAGTGATGAGTCTACATAAAAGACATGTATATTTCTGCTGCAGTCAGTTGAAAGCCTGAACAATTTTTTTTATGTTATATTGTACATAGTCTGTTTACAGTAAGGAAATTGTAGAAACACAATTTCACTTGGACAGAGGGGGAAAGAGAATATTTTTACATGAAATTTCTTTGGGGACATTTTTAAATGGAGAATGATTTTTTTTTTCAGATTATGGATAGTTTGCTACATGTTCAAAATATTCATCCTTAAATATGTATTTTTGTTCTGATTTATTCCTATAGCATGGGACGTTAATCATTTTTTTAGCTAGGTTGGATATTGCAAACTTCAAGATAAACAAAATGAAGTAATATCTAATAGACATAGATATTTAACACCTATAGGCATACTAAATTTCTTGGTATTCAAGAGTCAAGAACAATAATATCAATGGTTTTGATTCCATTTCAGGAGTATTAACATGCTGATTTGTTTCTTGAATTTCAGCATTGATTTTTTTTTGATAAAGTTTCAGCTATCAGACCAAACCTGTGGTAGAAGGTGGATGTACATGAGTTGGTTGCTCATGGCAGTGTGATTCTAAGTTATGACTACCACACAAATAATTTTTAGGAATAGTTTGAAATGTTCTTGGGTATTTGTTCGTACAGTATTTTTTGTAGATTACAGCAAATGATGGGACATCATTTTCTTGATGGGGGAGCATGTAGCAGCTGTGTTTTTATATTTCTTTCAGAAGGACCAGAATATGATTGTGTTTTTATTGTTGTCATTACTGTGCCCCTTTTAGTACTTGAAATAAGTGTTGGTTGGTTTTCTAGGTTGCGTCACAGGCTTCCATAGTTTTTGGCGGGGTTGAGTGGTCACGTGAGAAGAAAGGTTGATCTGTTGTTATGCTGGCCATCTTTGAATGCTGATTGCAATATTTTATATAACTTCACATTTATTTCACAGTTTCTAGTATTTTCATGGTTTTTTGATTAGTATATATTCTGCCTTGTATAATTATCTTGAATTCAGTTCCGATTTGTGGAGTTGTCGTTTTCAACATTGCTCCATTCATATTTCGTATTTTCGTCATTTTGGTATCCATGATCAACTTAATTTAACTTCGTTTACTTAAAACAAATTGCACAATTGGTTATGGGTATATATTTTTACAGCTAACATGCACAGCACAGATTGAATGGATTGATTGGTACGATGTTGTCAGGTCTGGAAGCATGGCAGTTTGTGTTGGATCCAGATCCACAATCTGGTAGGTTCTAGTTATACTGGAGTAAGTTGTTTATATATATATATATTAGGGGGCGTACAGTATTGATGTGCATTGTTGTTTTTTTATCCATGAACGATTCAAATATATTTACATATTTTTTTAATGAGGATTCTGTGATTTATTCTACTGCCACTGACTGGGTTCAATCCCTGCCGGTGTCTGGTTAAATTATCAGATACCGGTGAAACTTGAAAGTGGTCAATGATCGGAAATGTCATTGAAGCACATCAACACTGTTTACCTTTTTGTGATCAAACCGATTACAAACATGACTGATAGTAAATGAAGCTGGAGTGTGAATGAAATGAAAGTGAAGTGTGATATTATTGTACTATGGTATCATGATATTATTATTATTCTGACTATTATAAAGATGATAATGAAGTTGTTTCTTCCAGCAGTAATGAGTGTTGATATTTGATGTAATTTGTAAAATTATGTATTTTTTGTATTTCAGAATCCTTTTTGATCTGTTATTAAAATGGTTGCTCAAGTTGCCCTGAGTTAGTTGTGTACAGTCCTGGTGGACATGATGATACTGCATCTACCCTAACCTAGGCCTGTTTCATTTTTTTTTTCGATTTTTTGGCCATTTCGGGCGTTTTGAATGACGTTTCGGCTCCAAAAAAGGGTCATCAGACAATTTAGCCCAAAACGGTTTAGCGACACAAGCATATACTTTGGGATGCTCTACGCATTCCCCAAGGTTGAAAAAAATCGTAAAGATCGTATCCAAGATTTAGTGATTATAAAAGGGTTGAAAAAAACAACAATAAAAATAAAATAAGAATTCCAAAGAATAACAAATGTATTTTCCTTTTTCAAAGGAAAATCCAAATTATATAATATAACTAAATCACGTGTAGTCAATAAGGATTGCCTCGCTACTCATTGAGAACTTTAGGATAGAGTCTGTGAGGACTGCCTCACAACTCTTCTGACGCATGACTGAAATGTGTTTAATAAGACCTATATAACAAAGCCCACTACATACTCCAGGATAGTGAATCAATGGTGAAGCTGAACGAACACCGAACCCTTAACAGAAAAACAAGATAAGCCACAGTAAATTAAATTTACTCAATCGGATTAAACTGCGTGGAGTCAGTGAGGATTGCCTCACTACTCATTGAGATCTTTAGGATTGAGTCTGTGAGGATTTCCTCGCAACTCTGTGTGTGGGAAGTGGGCTCCGAAGAAACACACCCTTTACCCCATTCATAACAACAATCACACAATAGTCACAATACACAATAGCGGATACCTATCTTTATCTCTACCTATAACTTTTCTAATAACATTCTCAAATTTTCTTGCAACACTCTTATCAAGAAAACGCATGGAAATGGTAGACAAAGCGTAGGAGGAATTGGTGCAACCTACCTTTCTGTTAACATACACAAGAAACCACCAAACACCAGGCAAGGATTGAAACAAGCTTGTCTGGCTGGGGACGCGTGTACATTTTATGTAAATAAACATTTGAATAACGATTTAACAGCGCTTTTAAGGGTTTGAGGGTGTGTGTCTGTGAGAGGGTGTGTGTGTGTGTGTGCATGTGTTTTTTGTGTTTTTTATTTCCCCTCCAATCACCCTGTCATCTGTTCCCCCTGAAGGCAGACCAGGAGGGACCTATCCAAAATTGACTGGAACTTCTTCAGAAACATCATCGAAGTAAAAATAAAGGCAAATGACCCCTTAAATGCTCATGAACTAGAAAAAGCCTGCACCCATCTTAACGAGGTTATCAACAGTACACTAGATGAAATTTGTCCCAAGCAAACAGTAAAGATGTGGATAAACAGAATAACCCAAACAACTCTTCAAATAATCAAGCAAAAAAGAAAAGCCTTCCGGGCTTACCAATCAGAGAAGGATCAAATGAGAAGAGCAGAACTTAAAACCGCATATAATCGCCTACATGGAGAAGTAAAAAAAGCCATAGCTAACGGCAGTCGCATGAGATGGGAAAAAACAACAGAAAACCTAAATGGGCTGAGAGAAACTAAGAGGTTCTGGGATACATTTAAAACTCTCACTGGCCAAAAGAGCAAAAATGCCAATAATAATGTGCTGAAGACTAGCGACGGAACTATGGCCATGGACGACAAGGCAAAGGCTAGAGCTTTTGCCGAACTTCTAAAGAAAGCACATCGTCCACAAGAAGGGAACAGATATGACAACGATTTTAAGGTAAAAGTAAATAAATTTGTCCAAGATAACAAAAAGAAAAGAAAAAAAAAAAAAAAAACACCCTCTGACAGACACACACCCTCAGGCCCTTAAAAGGGCTGTTAAATCTTTATTCAAATGCTTATTTATATAAAATTTACTCTCGTCCCCAGCCAGACAAGCTTGTTTCTAGCCTTGCCTGGTGTTTGGTGGTTTCTTGTGTATGTTAGCAGAAAGGTAGGTTGCACTAATTCCTCCTACCTTTGTCTACCATTTCCATGCGTCTTCTTGAATGAATGAATGCGTCTTCTTCGGAGGGCATGCCTGGTATATATCCACCTGCCTGTTCATGCTACATTACATGGTTGCAGCGGACCCACAAGATACCCCACAATGAGGAGGAGGAATCTATCCAAAATTGACTGGGACCTCTTCAGAAAAATAATTCAGGTTAAAATAAACAAAAACGACCCAATGAATACCTGCGAGCTCGAGCAAGGATGTACCAATCTCAGTGAAGTCATTAACAACACTCTTGATGAGATTTGTCCCAAACAGATGGTTAAACCATGGGCCAACAGAATAACTGAAACCACACTCCAAATAATAAAACAAAAAAGAAAGGCCTTCCGTACAAATCAGAAAAACTTCCAACTAAAAAGGTCGAACTTAAAGCCGTGTATAATTTCCTCCACGGCGAAGTTAAAAAAGCAATAGCAAACAACAAATGGACTCAGGGAGACTAAAAAGTTTTGGGATACTTTTAAAACCCTTACTGAACAAAAACATAAAGACGCCTACAGTAAGGCTCTAAAGATCAGCAATGGAACTATGGCCCTGGATGACAAGGCGAAGGCTAGTGCCTTCGCTGAGATCCTTAAGAAATATCACCGTTCACATGAGGGCGATAGGTTTGATGATGAGTTCAAAGAAAAAATAAACAAATTTGTTCAAGACAACAAGACAACATTTAACGATGCCAACTTCAGCCAAACGCCCGAGGACGGAGATGGCCTTGAACTCACAGAACCAATAAGCCAAGAAGAAGTGGCTAACACAATTGAAAAATGTAAGTCTTCTTCTTCCCCAGGAGGGGACGAGGTCTCATACAAAATCCTGAAACAATGTCCCAATACTTTTTTCGGTAGACCCACTAACCTCCTAATCTGCTGTCTCTCTAGTGGACACTTCCAAAAATATTGGAAAGTAGCTACAGGAAAGTAGATACAGGAGTCATGATACCCAAACCCGACAAGGACTTGAGCAACCCAGCTAATTACTGCCCAATCAGCCTACTCAGCTGTATTGGAAAAATTTTCGAACGGATTCTCATGAATAGACTCCGCAGCCATCTCAAATCAATCTGCTTTTTCAATAAGTGGCAAAGGGCATACATAAGCCAAAGAGAGGGAATCGAGCATGTTTATAGACTGATAGATTATATGAAAAATTCTAAGGATCGTATCATCATTTTCATCTGATCGAAAAAGCAAAGTGAGGGTCAACTGCAAAGTGTCAGACGAGGTAAAACTCGAAGCAGGCATTCCACAGGGTTTGGTCCTCAGCCCGCTTCTATTTATAATATATGTGAATGACATTGACAAAGTAGGGAAGAACCATGTTAAACTATCTCAATTCTCAGACGACAAAGGAATGTGGACAGCCAGTAAGTCTGGAAACATAATACAAAACCACCTGCAGGATACCATCCGTGACCTGCAAAACTGGTGCACTCTGTGGCACATCAAGCTAAATGCCACAAAAACACAAAGAATCACATTCTATAAAAAGCAAAGAAAAAAAGCTGTCCCTAATATTGAGCTTAAGCTTTACGACCACAAACTTGAAGCTAGTAATGAGGCAAAGTTTCTGGGATTCACCCTGGATAGCAGTCTCAATCTAAACAATCACGTAAACTCAGTCACTGTCAAAGCCACTAAATGTATCAATTTCCTGAAAATGATTAGAGGTAAAAATTGGGGAGCCAATAAAGAAGTTCTCTTCAGGATATACAAATCATATATACGCCCAGTCCTAGGGTATGGGGCCATAATAAAGAGTGACCTGAATAAAACCAACATTGAAAAACTACAACGGGTTCAAAATTATGCCGTGCATGTGGCACTATGCAAACCCAAATGGACACCGATATGTAAAGTCTGAATTAAACATGAAATAGCTAGTAATTTTAATAATTATATACAGACAATTATTTACAGGGTTTTACCAAGTTACCACACACGAAATCGCTACAAGTCGCTCGTTAATGTCTTCAAAATCGCCACCAGTTTCTGATGCCTCGCTCTCGGCGATACCCACTTTGTTTTTGTTGTCGGTGCTACTACAAAATTGCCGGTGCTACTAAAATGAGTCCAGACCAAATCTCTAATGTTCTACACTCCTCCCCCACTAAAATGATGAAGTTCAACCATTTCACTTATTAACCTTCCCAAAAGTACCTGTGTAAAAACAATTCATTATTAGTTAAGTACATAGTCTCCATAGCATTCGGGGAGTTTTATTGGTCTTCCTGATCTGGTAAGCTGCACATTACCTTGGGCTTGTATTTGTTGGCCATCTTCGGGTTCTTCGTCTATCTGACTTCCCAGGAAATCTGTTATAGGATTGCAGTCATTTTGATCTGAATTAATCACATTGTTTGAATGAAACACTGAGATTATATTATCATCTGTACTTTCTTGACCTGAATTAATCACATCGTTTGAAGGAAACACTGTGATTACATTATCCTCTGTACTTTCTTGACCACCAGTAAGTTCACAATGCTGTGATATAATGTCATCCTCTTCAACAACTCGATTGAAATGCGAAAGACATGGCTTGAGTCTATTATGATGAATGATACAAGTCAATTTAGTGCCAATCTTCTGAATCTTGTACACTACTCCAATAGGAAGCACTTTCTTAATCACAAATGGACCATCAAATAACAAACGGATTTTATCAGCTCGACCCTTTCAAAGATTTGGGCAATACAGCCACATTTTGTCTCCAACCTTGTACGACTTATATCTTGCAAACCTATCATAACCCTCTTTCTGCCTTCTGTACTGTTGTTTGGTATGTGCTTCAACTAATTTGAATGCATATGAGAGCTGAGAACGAACATGCCTTGCATAATTTGACACTGTATTGTAGGTTTCTCCTGGTGGATCACCGCACATAACATCTATGGGTAGTCTCATTTCCCTACCATGTTTCAAGAAGAATGGAGTATATCCTGTTGTGTTATGCACACTGCTATTGTATGCCATTTCGACTTGAGGAAGAAAGATAACCCAGTCGCCTGAGCGATTATGAGCAACTTTTGTCAGCATATCTATCATAGTATGGTTGAATCGCTCAACCATCCCATCACCTGAGGGGTGGAATGGTGTGGTGCGTGACTTAACAGTGCCCAATATCTCACACACTTCTCTCACTAATTTAGCATTAAAGCCTCCACCTTGGTCCGTGTGGAACTGGTCAAACGTCCCATGAGTCATGACGTATTTATTTAGCACTTTATCTGCTATTGTCTCAGCTTTTTGATTTTCCAATAATTCGTAAAATAATCCTGAAGAACAAGAGCATATCTTTTATTTCTCTTGGTGACAGGCAACTCACATATGTCAGCAGCAACTATTTCTGAAGGACGTGATACCCTTATTTGTTGTAAGGGAGCTCTCAACGCAGGTACCTGCTTTTTTGCTTGGTCACATACAACACAAGTCTCACAATGATTTTGCACATCCTTACTCATTCTGGGCCAGTAATAATTTGATTGTAGTCGCAGGAGTACCCGTTTTGACCCCTGGTGGCAACACCCATCATGCATTGCCTTTATTATTGAAGACTGTAATCGTTCTGGCACTAATAACTGGTATTGATCCATTCCCTTAAATTTTCTTTTTCTATAACACAGATTTTTGTGGATGACCAGACATGGTAGTTCCCGAAAATACTTCGACTCCACCGGATTATTTTTTGCAATATTTGTACTCTTCTGAAACATCCACTCCTTAATTTTTAATATATATTTGTCATCTTGTTGCTCCTTGAGGATATCAAATTTTATATCTACACCACCAATAGAAAGTATGCCACTATTTCCTCCTTCCACCTGATTTAAGTGTAAACTGCTATCAGTTCGACACAGTTTTGTAGTTACAAATTGTGGTGAAGGCAGTAGGTGTGAACTGCTATCAGCTCCACATTCCTGTTCACAATATGGCTGTGGAAGTCGTGATAATGCATCTGCATTCTGATGATCTTGTCCATGACGATGTACCAACTCATAATCATAAGTTGACATTTCAATGGCCCATCTTTCTCTGCGACCTGTTGGATCATGTCCTGCAGTTGGAACCTTACGACCAACCAATGGTTTGTGGTCAGTTATAACCTTGAAGTGTTTTCCAGCTAAGTAGGTGCAAAAATGTCTAACACTCCAAACAATGGCCCACCACTCTTTGTCATAAGTTGACCACCTTTTCTCACATTTGCTGAGAGACTTACTGGCATAACTAATTACTTAGGTACATCCATCAACTTCCTGAGATAACACTGATCCAATTGAGTTAGCACTTGCATCAGTGTCCAAGCGAAATTCACAGTTAAAATTTGGATAGCCCAGTAATGGTGGACTGGTTAATGCTTCTTTCAAAATATCACACGCTACCTGACACTGTTCTGTCCACTGAAAAGGACAGTCTTTTTCAGTCAATCAGTATAAAGAACGAGTGATTTCAGAAAAATTTTGCACAAATTTTGAATAATAATTTGACAGAGAAAGAAACAATCTCACTTCTGTGACATTTGTTGGTGCAGGACACTTCCTGATTTTACCAGTATTTGCTGCATCTGGACCAATTCCTCGACCAGACACTCGATGGCCTAGGAATATAACCTCCTTTTCAAACAAATGACACTTTGATGGTTTTAATTCAAGCCATGCTTCCCTTATCACAAAAAAACCCTTTTCCAGCATTTTAATGTGACTACTGAAATCAGGTGTAAAAATGCAAATATCGTCAAGATACACAAGACATGAACTAACATCAATTCCACATAAAACCATTTCCATTAAACGTTGAAATGTTGGCGGCCCATTTTTTAACCCAAATGGGAGTGTTCTAAATTGGTACAATCCTGATCCCAATGAAAAAGCTGTTTTTTCTCTACCTTCTGGTGCCATTCCTACTTGCCAATACCCTGGAGCTAAATCAAGTGAACTAAACCACGACAATCCAGATAATTTATCAAGTGCCTCGTCTATTCTGGGAATTGGATGTGAATCAGTTTTTGTAATAGCATTGATCTTTCGGAAATCTACACAAAATCGAACTGACCCATCCTTCTTCTTTGCTATTACCACAGGCGTACACCATGGACTGTTACTCGCCTCAATAATTTTGTCTTCCAGCATTTCTTTTTGAATACGTTCGGCCTCCTCACGATAATGGTATGGAATCTGGTATGGCCATTGCTTAATAGGAGCATTGTCTCCTGTATCAATATGATGTTGTACTAATTCAGTGAAACCACGATCCCTCTCACTTGTGATAAATGCATTTGCAAACTTTCCTAGTAAAGAGTCAGCATTTGCTCTCTCCACCTCTGTAAGTGTACCGCAGTCAATTTTGGACATAAGGCTATCCTTACTATCCAAAACACAACATGATGTAGTTCCAACCAACTTATTATCAAACTTGTTTTCATTTTTTTTACTGTATATTTGATGGGGATAAACTTCTGCACATTCAACCGCACTGTCTGTTGATGGGTAAAATCTTCCAATAACCAAACCCGGCTCGATCTCCATATCTTTACTGGTGATATTCATCCCTTTCAGTACTATTTGTCCTTGTTTAACAAAATTGGATGATCTCGCAAAAATTATACCACTGGTATCAGACAGAATATCTGATGGATCAAACACGCCTTTGTATCCATTTGGTACAATGCCATTTTGAGGACTAGCCACACATGCATTAATAATACTTTCACAGTTATGTGGTATTTTCACCTTATTTTTAATTCGCACCAAGCCCACACTTGGTAACACACTTTGTTGTGACAAAAATGGAATTGTGTGATTCTGGCATATCAGGAATCCTTTCAACGTATCAATGATAGCTTTCTGATCACAAACAAAATCCCATCCTAAAATTAACTCCTGTGATAACCCTCATACAATGAAAGCTTCACATTCAGTTGTTAAACTGCCGAGGGTTATTGTAAGCAATAATTTCCCAAATATTCAAGAATTCCTCCATTTACTGCTGTAATGTAATTCATACAAGTCTCATAAGTCGGAACACCAAATTTCTTTAGCCTGGTGTAAAGGTCTTCCAACAACAGTGTTATTCCCCTTGATGAACCCCCTGAACCTGTATCCAGAAGTGCTGTTACTTCTACACCATACAATATTGCACTCACCATTGATGTTTTCATCGTATCTGTGCTCCTGTCTGTAGTATCTTTGACTGGAGTTGAGGATGGGGCACACATATGACTGGCCACTACTTGCCCCTCCCTAGTGACCATTGCTGGTTTCCCTGATTTAGACGACATTTTGAACTAGAACGCATATGACCTTTTTCAAAACAACCAAAACACTGTGCCTCTGGGCATTCTCTTTGTATATGACCTTTCTGTTTACAGTAATAGCAAAAGCTCTGCTTGTTCACAAGTGTATGGCTATCCATACGCCCTGTAGAAAAGTGACCTGCGGGTGCACGGCAATCCATGCCACCCCTGGTCATTCGAAAACACCGCTCAATCCCTCTAAAATTTCTTGTTCCACCTTGAGCAGCACAGCTATCCATGCTCTCTACTGCAGCCTGCCTTGCAGTGCAGCTATCTATACTTGCACCTGTGGTTGCACAGCTATCTATGCACTTACCAGATAATCTAAGTTCTAAATTATCAGTTATTTTTTGCTCCATAAGTTTCAACTGATCACTCAACCACTCTCTATCTGACGTTAAAGTGGCACACTCATTACTTGGTTGTTGTACTTTCCCTTTCATCTCAGAAATTGCCTTTGTTGTTTTCTCTCTCTCGTCTGCAATGTCTAACCACTCTTCCAAGGTTTTTGCATCTTTTTTTATCAGCTTTTCAGTCAGTGCCCGATCCCTTAATCCCTGAAGAAATTGTTCCTTAATTTGTATTGCAGTAAAACTATCACCAGCTTTGTGGAATGCCTTATCTGCTAACTCCTCTAAAGCATAAGCAAAGTCATGGACTGACTCATCTTGTCTTTGAAGCCGACTTCTAAATTTCGAAGTGTAGTATGCTGAATTTTCAGGAGCAAAATGTTTCTTCAACTCGTTAGTAATGTTATCAAAATTTTCTCGATCAGGTTCTTTCAAACGTTTAAAAATTTTAAAGGCTCTCCCTGTCAGCAATGTTGGCAACAATCTTGCTTTCTCCTCTTTTGATCTATATGCAGATATAGCATCTGTTACCAGGTGAAATTTATCTAACCAGTCCAATATGTCGTCATCTGCTGATGTCCCACTAAATGGAGGTGGCAACCTAATGTTAAAAACGTCACCAAGGGGTCGAGGGTCAGCCGCTGATACAGTTTGTTGTTCTGAAGACATCTTTTTTTTCTCACACTACTTACTCATTTTAATATCAAATAGTCATAACAATAAATCTGCAACTTCACTGGCAGAAGGGTGTAATTCAATTTCAACCATAACCTCCTGATCACTGCTAGATTCAACTTCTATTCGGAGATTGTCTCTTGGGAAACACTCACGAAATATATCTAGCTGAACGTGTTTCATCCAACACCTACTCAACAGCACACTGGAATCTATTCCATCTGAGTGAAGGGAGTAATTAATTGAATATGTTGTAGGTCTGTTTTTACATTTGCGTGATTTAACTAAATCTTGCCCCAGTGAAATTGTCCCTCGGCCAACACTTCCATTTAACAGTTTTATTTCCTCATTCACTAATTTTATTTGGAGCAAGCGTGAGACATTCATTCCAATGAGGGATTTTTGACCTATGTTTTGGAAGTAAGAGATGAAATTATTTAAAAATAAATGGCGATTCTCGTGTATGGCGCTGACTGGCTTTGGCCATCACGTTGGGTAGAGGAATACTTAATGTGGTGATTGATTACGACATTGCCCACACTCATCTAACTTCTACCGGGCTTCTCTATCATACAGGCAGAATAGGCTGGAGTTTCCATCGGATCGCGATCTCTTCGCGACTCGGTCGAAACTTCAGCCCCGATTTTGATCGTGGTGCCATTGTAGTCCCACATCAGTATTGGATCAATTCGCTCATACTATCCCAACTCATCGTTCGAAAATTACCGTGGCCTCTCTAAAATGTGATCGTGAGAGATATTTGTACGATATGCACGACTGTTCTGACATGTTCTAGCTTAATACATGTCTGATTTACTATCAAGATTCCCCTCACTTAACACAATCTTACCATTGTCCGCTGATATGGTATCAAAAACGATAATGAAGTTTTGTGCAGTTTGTGACTATGTTGTGATCCGATCGGGTTTCAGTTGTAGTGTTGCAGTATACCCATACGGGGATTGGACCAGACCGATCCTGTTATCCCAACTTGTTGTTCCTTAACCAGCATGGCATAACTGCGATGCAGTGGTTTGAAATACCCAAAATGCGGTCAGATGATTGTGTGTTAGTGGTGAAATTCAAGCTGAGAAATATCGCTTTTACTGCCAGATGACTGTCTGGTGTGATGTAACATGTTCGATTTCATACCAAGACTACACACTTTTTTCATACTCATAACAATTCTCGTTGTTTGTAGTCACAAAATGTAGACATGGAATCTCGATCGTATCGTGATTATGTGGTGTGCCGGCCAAAATTAAAACTGCTCTCCCACGAACCCCAAATTCCTGTAATATGCTTTACTCGTAGTTGGTCAACATCCATTTTAATTTGGATAAGAGTGATGACTATATTAGAGCAACTCCATTAATACTTACACCCCCCACCCACATATACACATATCCACTTGATAAATACACTTCTGTTAAGATTGACCCCACCCCCTATATGCTGTTGCGTGCTTGCAAAATCAGACAAATTCCTTAGATCGGGTATGAGATCTCGATCGGTTTGCGATTCAGTCGTGTGCCAATTGAGATCTCATCACCAATATTCTCCCTAATACATTATGATGCTTGGTTGGTGTGGTGGTGTTGCAATATAAGCTCTTCTCCATGGGAAATGAAGTGTGACTTAATTTCACGTCCCTGAATTTCAATCTAATATGTGGTCTTCTCTTGGAATTAACGTGCTTTACAACATTACTCCAACAGTTATATGTATATATGTGAAATTGTTTATGGTGTGTACCTGCGACTGGTTTAATATTATGTTGTGAAAACGGTTATGCTTTCTACACTTGTTAGCTGATGAATTTTAGTTGTATATCTGAGATTCGATTAGTTAAGGTACTCTGGTTAGAACTGTTCCCCACCCACCACATGCTATGATGTGCTACCAAGACCGAACAACGAAACATAATATTAATTCATCGCTACTTGGAAAGTTATCTCGCCCACATTGATGTTTTATTGCAGGTGATACCTCCTTTGTATTGTGATTTGAGTGGTGTGCGTCAAAATTAAACCTGCCCCCCCCCCCCCCAACCGCAAACGCCCCTAATGAGTTTTCCTCGTGGCTTCTCAATATGCATGCAATTTGGGGTGTCACTTGGACGACTACACACAGAGCAACCCCATTAATATTCGCCACGCCCTCCCCCTTTCACACACACTCACATCCACTTGATGGGACACTTTACTAAGAATATGCTGTGTGCTTTTAAAAACCAGAAAAAAACCTACAAATCGGGTATAGAGTCTCGATCGGATCGCCACTCAGTCGTGCGTCGAACGAGACTTCGTCTCCAATTTTCTCCCTGATGCCTTTGTGATGTTTGGGCGGTGCGGTTGTGTAGCAATATAAATATATGATTTTCTCTATGGAAAATAGGTGAGATTTAACCTCACGTAAACGATATCCAAAACCAGCTTTACGCCAATCAGAAACTATACTCCAAGAGTGGTGTGTATATATGGGAAATAGTATCAGATATAGTATATACTTACGAGCTGATGTAATATATGTTGTACAAATGTATTATAATATCTACTTGCCAGTTGATGAATCACAGTTGTTGCACATCTGTGACTTGACTTGATAAGGCTCGCAGATTAAGAATGTTACCCATCAACCCAGTGGCTATGATGTGCGTCCAGGACCGAATAATGAAAAAGTAATCTTGACTCTTCGTTATTTGGAAAGTTATCTCGTCCATATTGATGCCTACTCGAGAGATAAACCCTCTTCTTGTCCCAACCCACCAATTTCCAATGTTATCATTGGAAATTGGGACATAATGTCTCGATCGAGTCGTGACCGCGTCGTGACATGATCGAAATTTTGTCTTATTTTTTCTCTCTAAATTCTGTTCATGGCGCCATGTTGTTACCTCATAGTATCCCGCGACGATAGTGTAACAGGGACCGCTATTGCATCGCCGGGGTGCTAGAATGTTCTATGTCCCTCCGGGACATCGAACATTCTGGCACCCAGGCTACGGTTGGTAAACGTAACTGAAAACACTAAATGCTTGATGAACCACATCTAATTTTTTATGTAGGTTGCACTTGCGCTGGATTCATCAACCACAGGTGGGGCGCCCTTTATTCCCTCTTGCAAATGCATTTTTTTCTCTCTCTCTCCTTGTCATTCGTTTCCATGTAAGCTCATTTGTTGCAAGATGGATCTATTACTAGGGATTGTGTCCACCTCTTTCGTGCCATTGTAATATAAAATACAAATGCAACAGCACTTTCTTCCTGCCAACTTTCGACACTTTCGTGGCAGGAAGGAAGGGCTTGACTTTCGTCTTGTCAGTACCATGGTTTTGTAACAATGGTACATAATTCCTGATGAAACTTGTGCAACTCGCACTTCCCACGAACAGTCCTATGAATAATGAGAAAACGTTGAAGCCCATTCCATGTACATAGGCGAAAGTGTACTCCCAAACATTAGCTGTGTGAGTCCAACCCAAAGAGTAATCTTATACCGACAATTCACTAGTGTAAAGAGGATATTTTTGACTTTGCTTAAGGTGTCCATAAACCTTACCCCTATACAAACACTCAAGTTACTTTGTATATATTTTATTACCTTCACTTCCTTTCTAGTGTATTCTGTGTCCTTTAGTTCCAAGTCTAGAACTCAACGACTTTTTACTGTCGGTTACATCTCTTATTTTATTCAAGCTTGAATACATTTTGCTTCTGATACTATAATTATATTCCATGTGCTCACTTGAATTATACCGTGTCCGGCTAGGAAATTTTAATCTTGCAGTTTATTCTAGCAGTTCAAAGCACTGTCTGACGAAAGATAGATCTGCATGTATCCTAATATACTTGCTCTTGCGTCTCAGTGGTGCTGAACTGCATGAAAGCTTCTCCATCATGTTTGCTTTGTACATTAGGCAAGCAAATGTGCCCATTACCCCTCACTCAGTTAATTTTACCAAACCAGTTCCACGTCGCTACAGTCGTTTGAATGTCTCAAAGGCTACCCCATTATTCAAAGTATTAACTACATCTTTTATATCAACGTCCTTTTTATTCTTTTCAGTTATAAGCTTATTATTATCAGGTGATATTGAAAGCAACCCCGGTCCAAATTCTTTTAATTCTGATCACAGCCAAAAAACTCTGAAAATTGTTCATCTTAACATTCAAAGGGTCAAACCTAAACTGGATATTATTCAATGTGAATTTGCACCTTTTGATATTGTGGCCTTGCGCGAGACAGGGCTTCACAGCAACGATACCTCATCCGACGTCCAACTTCATGGGTTCCATGAACCATTGTGATTCGATCGCTCGTCAAGGGGAGGTGGGGTAGCCATTTATATTAAAGAGGGTATCCCGTTTCGACACAGACCGGATCTCGATACAGCGAATACGGAATGATTATAGTCTGAAATATTTACAAAACGGAGTAGATCATTATTATTAGGAGTATTCTACCGTCCACCCAATAGTCCTCCAGATACATGGGATGCCATATCAGCATCCATCGAAAAAGCTAGAGACACGTCAGTCAGTGACTTAACTATCACGGGTGATTTTAACAACAACCAAATGGGTTCCCCAAGAAATGGCTTTTCTGAAATTACCAATTACTTTAATCTCAGACAGCTTGTGGATGAACCAACTTGTTTTACTGAGACATCCGCTTCCTTGTTAGATCTCTTTGCTGTTATTGACACAATCAATGTGAAAACATGTGAAGTTCTCGAACCGATTATTCCAGACATGACCCGCTATCACTGCCCAATTTCAGTCGAAGTCGAATTTTTTAAACCAAGACCTCCTTCTTTCAGGAGGAAGGTATGGCTTTATTCTCAAGGTAACTATGACGTACTGAACGAGGCTTTCTCTAATACCGACTGGGGCCTTATCTTTGATACTCAATGTTTAGACACTCTAGTTACAAATGTTACCGAAAAAATACTCGATATTGCATCCAACATATACCTAACAAATTTATAACAGTGAGAATGGATCAACCGAAATGGAGGCATAATGAAATAAGACTCATAATGAAACAGAGAAAACGCCTGTATCGCATTGCTAAACGTACCGATCCCCTCACGCCTGGGCCAAGTACAAACTTAAACGGAATGAGGTTGTATCGGCCATCAGGAAAGCTAAAGCCCAGCACCTTTCAAAAATCCAGTCTACATTGAGAAGCAATGAAACCCCAGCGTCACTGTGGTGGAAGACCCTAAAAACACTAATTAATTGGTAGTTGTAACACAACAGAAATTCCCACCCTGACTCATCTAAACAAAATGTATTTTTCTAGTGCTCAGAAAGCTGAAGTGTTTAATGAATACTTCTGTTCTATCTCAACAGTTGATGATACTAATGCTTCCTTACCAGATCCACCAATACATGTTTTTCAACGCATTGATAGTATCACCCTGCATTGCAACGAAGAATATGCGGCAATGAAGTCCATAAAGGTGTCCAAAGCGTCTGGTCCCGATCAAATAAGCACGCGTCTCCAAAAAGAATGTAAATCCTCTCTTTGCGAACCACTCTCAATTTTATTCAACATATTACTGAATAATTCGTACTTTCCTTCATTATGGAAAAAAGCAAATGTCACCCCAATATTACAAAAACAACCCTCAAACTCAGTTAGTAATTATCGACCGATATCGCTGATCAGCTGTGTTGGTAAATTGTTTGAAAAATGTGTCTTTAAACGCTTGTGGCAGTTCCTGAGTGAAAACAATGTCCTTAGTCAATTTCAGTCAAGTTTCACGCCTGGAGACTCAATCGTCCTCCAGCTGACTGACATTTATGACGAATTCTCTCGCGCACTTGATGAAGGCAAAGAGGTCAGGGTAGTTTTCTGTGATGTCAGCAAAGCGTTTGACAAGGTATGGCATGCTGGTCTTATCCACAAGCTAGAGAGTATTTGTGTTTCATGAGAACTTCTTCTATTTCTAAAATCGTATCTGGCGGATAGGTCACAGCGAGTTGTGATAGCCTCGGAATCGTCGTCATGGAGACCCATCAATGCTGGTGTACCCCAGTGATCTATACTTGGACCTTTACTGTTTTTGATATACATAAATGATATAACCAATAACTCACTCAGCAGTATTCGTCTCTTTGCAGATGATACGTCCTTGAATCTAATTATTGAAAACCCAGAGCAAGGCGCGGTAATAATTAATAACGATTTGGCTACAATCGAGCATTGGGCAAAAACATGGTTGGTTGAGTTCAATCCGAACAAAACTGAAAGTATGTGTATATCACGTAAAAGAAATCCTAACTCTCACCCACCCTTATATTTAGGTGACTCTCAGATAACAGAAGTTTCTGACCACAAACATTTGGGTCTCGTACTAAATAGTGCATGTACATGGAACAATCACATCGACCATATTTGCTCCAAAGCCTGGTCTCGTTTAGACATGCTGAGGAAGCATAAATTTGACCTCGATCGCAGTGTCCTTGAAAAAATATATTTTGCCTTCATTAGGCCTCTTCTCGAATACGCCAACACTGTCTGAGATAATTGTTCTGTGACCAATGTCGCTGAACTCGAAAGAATACAAATTGCAGCAGCAAGAATCATCACCGGCGCAACCATTAGTGCCAGTAAGTCTTTGTTATATTCGGAAACACAGTGGGTATCCTTGCAAGATAGACGCCACAAACACGAACTAATTCAGTTCTTCAAAATGTATCATCACATGTCACCCCCATACATCTCCAACAAAGTTCCACCGCTTGTCTCCTCGGCAAATTCATCACGTACATGCAATCTCCGATCTAGTCAAATCCATCGCGTTCCTTTTTGTCGTACGCAATTGTATCAGTCTTCATTTGTACCCAGTGTTACTGACCAGTGGAACAAGTTGCCGTTACCTGTTCGCGAGAACTCATCATTGATTAATTTCAAAACATTTCTCAGTAATGGTAACCTAAGACCACCTAGGTTTTATAGTAACCCGAAATCTCGTAGGGCTCAAATATACCATTGTCGGCTGCGGTTGGGTAGTAGTAATCTTAATTCACACCTATTTGACAATCATTTATCACCCAGTCCCTTCTGTCAGTGTGGTGAACGCGAAACAACTGATCACTTTTTCTTTCATTGTCCCTTGTTTTTAAACGCTCGTAATTATACGATTCATTTACTCCCATATGTAGCAGATACATCCATACTTCTATTTGGTTCTGAATTTTTAAATTACGAGGACACCCACCTTATTTCCGAAGTTGTACATGACTTCATTTTATCAAGCAAACGAGTTCAATAAGTTGAAACTTAATACTACGCCCCCACCCCCACTCCTCTTGTAAAAGTTAACACTGAAATAGCGATTGTGCATTGTATCAAACAGGCTTTGATTACCTGTAACAATAGAACCCATTGACCAATGCCTGTCGTGGAATACCCCTTCACGCCTTCAGACTTGTAACACCCCCTAGGTTTATTTACGACTGATTCGCAATTAAATTAACAAAAGTTGTCCATCTACGATTCTCATGAGTGCTAATTTTAAACAACTTATATTCAACATGTGCTTCGCCTGTTTGAGCTCTGACTTATTCTCAAGATATTGTTTAATAATTATATTATTACCAACTGTGAGTATGTGCAATGTGTGTATGGGCATTGTGGGGGTGTCTGTCGTGGGCTTGCTCCGGTTTCTAGGGTGAGATCTTGATTTGTCTTTGACTCGTCGTGAGCTGTCCGTGGAGACCCGAGCGTGATCTCGATAACGCCCATGGTGATATTTTCTAAGTGTCATGTATTCAGGCTGGTTTCATCTTACTAGTTTATCTTTTCTTCTCCTTTCTATTTATTAGTACCCGTGTTTTTTCTTCTTTCTTTCTTTTGATTTTACCTTGAAGTTTAAACAATCCCGCATGTTGTTGACTGGCGGCCGATGCGACTTCCTATGCTCGGTATCTACTTATGTGACGACTAAACGAACCGTATCTCCATCTCCAGGCGTAGCAACTAGCTTGTAATACAATGCCCAACCGAGTGAGAGTCTCGGCCGTCATGTGGCGACGTGTGGGATCTTCCGCTGATTTATACCACCGGTAGGTGTAAGTTATACATTGCCAGGGAGACGACTTACATAAGCTCTAGCTTTCTGTCGAATCCCTCTCCCACATAATCTGCTTTCCTTGTTCTGTGTAAACTCCTGTATTTAGTGTTGTTCATACTTGTTTTTTAACTTTATAGTTATTGTAAAATGTATACACATGTCAAATACTAAATAAATACTGTTTAAACTAATTTTATTTGTCTTTTTAATTCAATGTCATCTTCCCGGTACACTCTGGCATTTGAATGTCCACAAGATTCATTAAAAATTTCAATAGAATACTGTGGGATTTCAAGAAATCTAACAACTGAATTACCAAATTGGTTCAAGTGTTCTTTCATGTGATGGAAATTTGAAATTATGCTACTTATAGTCTTATCATTCCGTGAGCTTAATTTAATAAATCTGCCACATTTTTTTGGTTAAGTCACATGTGCCCACCCATACATATACTACTGCGTTGTCACGGTGTTCAAATTTTCCGAAATTTTCACGCAAAAAGGCTAAAGTTTCTGACGAATTTCGTCCTGGACGACACCAGAACCTCACATTTGGTGGAAATTCATTGCTTATTGCCCTTAAACGATTACCTTTACTGTCAGATAACAAAATAAGAAATTTTGTTTGAGCTTTTGTTGTGTAGCAAGATGGCTTTGCTATAAACTTTTGTATTTTTGAAACACTCATGGACTTACGTTACCAAGGAAACGAAATTCAAAACAAATTGTGTCAACACCAAAAACTAATATTTCACGTCGCGGTCACCGCTGCCACCAATTGTAAAGTCTGAATTAAACATGAAACAGCTAGTAATTTTAATAATTATATACAGACAATTATTTATAGGGTTTTACCAAGTTACCACACACGAAATCGCTACAAGTCGCTCGTTAATGTCTTCAAAATCGCCACCAGTTTCTGACGCCTCGCTCCCGGCGATACCCACTTTGTTTTTGTTGCCGGTGTTACTACAAAATTGCCGGTGCTACTAAAATTAGTCCGAACCAAATCTCTAATGTTCTACAGATAAAGGAACTTCACGAGCTAGCAAAAATATAAACTACTGATACGCGATTAAATGACCTACAAATCAAAACCCTCAACAGACTCCAAGATAGTGAATTAATGGTTGAGCTGAACGAACACCGATCCCTTAACAGAAAAACAAAATAAGTTTCCAGAAAATAATCGGGAATCGGAAGTAGGGGATTTTTAAAGAAATTTCCTCATATTGCACTCAGCTGAAATTCGGGCTACCATAGGGGACCCAATGATATTTCTTAAGGATCTCAGCGAAGGCGCTAGCCTTCGCCTTGTCATCCAGGGCCGTAGTTCCATCGCTGATCTTTAGAGCCTTACTGTAGGCGTCTTTATGTTTTTGTCCAGTGAGGGTTTTAAAAGTATCCCAAAACTTTTTAGTCTCCATTTGTCGTTTGCTATTGCTTTTTTAACTTCGCCGTGGAGGCGATTATACACGGCTTTAAGTTCGACCTTTTTGTTGGAAGTTTTTCTGATTTGTATGCATGGAAGGCCTTTCTTTTTTGTTTTATTATTTGGAGTGTGGTTTCAGTTATTCTGTTGGCCCGCGGTTTAACCGTCTGTTTGGGACAAATCTCATCAAGAGTGTTGTTAATGACTTCACTGAGATTCGTACACGCTTGCTCGAGCTCGCAGGTATTCATTGGGTCGTTTTTGTTTATTTTAACCTGAATCAGTTTTCTGAAGAGGTCCCAGTCAATTTTGGATAGATTCCTCCTCCTCATTGTGGGGTATCTTGTGGGTCCGCTGCAACCGTGTAATGTAGCATGAACAGGCAGGTGGTCGCTACCTAAATCATCGTCCCCCACAAATATGTCTTGCATTTGATTAGTTAGTGATTTACTGGTTATAATTAGGTTAAGGATGTCGGATTGGAGGAGTATGTTGTTACTGACGTGGGTAATGATCGTGGTCGTTATTTAATACAAAAAGATCAAATTGTTCGATGATATTGAAGAGAGCGCCGCCATTGGGTTCCGTTTTATTGTATCCGAAAACCTGATGTTTGGCATTGAAATCTCCTAAGAAAATACAGTGTTTGTGCTTTTTCATAAAGAATTCAAAGACTTTGCTGTCAACTGTTTTTTTTTCGGTTCATTATAATATGAGATTACGGCAACTCTATTATGATCTAGTTCAATCTCAGCGGCAATCACATCTGCGTTGAGATGATCGCTTGATATCGTTTTATATTTTAAGTCCTGTCTTATGAGGAGAGCGACTCCGCCTCCACGTTGTGTGGGATGGTCTCGTCTAATGATGTTGAATCCACTTAGCAATAATGTTTTATTTGGCTTTAACCATGTTTCGCTGATACCAATTAGATCTACGTTTGTGAAGTAATCGGACATCTGTAATAATAATAACACTTCGGTCGGCCGCCCATTTGTCGCGGTTCTCGTATGAGAAGGCCTTGGTTATCCATGTTCTACCAACTGCCTCCCTATTCCCGCGTTTCTTCTCTCCTCCCAACACTCGGAGACGAATTTCTTGATGACATCCCTTGCCCCATTTTTCCCAATCTCTTCGATTAGTATATTAACCCTCTCCTTTGAGTCGCCCCCTAACCACATGTCGTTCATTCTCCCATCCCACTTCTCCATTATACTCCCCTTGTTCTTTTCGATTGGTATTTTGGGCATTCTATAAGAAAGTGGGCTTATACAGTTAACGCTTCGGGCGTTCCACTGAATTATTTTCAACTTATCCATAAGTGTTCAGTACCTGACGTAATTGTACTAGTTAACGTGTTGTGGGTGTGATTTATATTTTATTTATGGCGGCTTCTATTAGCGAGGAAGAGATTTGAGTTCGATATAATTTGGATGCTGTTTTCCCAACTTCTTTACATATGACGGAAAGACTGACGTCGAAGTGTTTGTTCATTATATTAAAAATTGAACATTAGGCTGCACATCGAATGTGGAGAGGTTGAGTTTTCTACGCTGATGACATTAATAGCTTTGAGTTCTATGTCGGTTTTAACTTTTTTGTAGTGGGGACACCCCCGATAATTGCTTGTGTGTTGCCCGTTACAATGTGGGCATTTCGGTGTTGAAACCTTGCATGACTTTGTTATATGTTTTTCGCCGCATTTCATGCAACGCAACTCTCCTTTGCATCTGTTCGACATATGGCCAAATTTCTGGCATTTATGACATTGTGTGGGCTGAGGCAAAACACGATACTCCTCAGTCTCATATTTTTGTCCGTTTATACAAACACCTTTGTTAATGAAGTTTAGTTTTATGGCTCTATTGGGGCATTTTACTTTAAATTTCCACGTAGGGTTGCCTGTAGTCTTAGATATTAGTCTCCCCCACGAGTATCCGGACAGGGCTTCATCAATATCCCCATCATTGATCTTTGTGGGAACCCTTGTGACGACTACGCAAGGGTTTTGCAGCGGTTGATGCGGTTGTTTATTCGTCTGGTGTTTGGCCGTATTTTCCTTTTGAGGTTGTTTAGAAAGGGCTCTTATCTTGTCGGCAAATGATACACCACTGTCAGTGGTGAATGTTGGCGTCGCCGGTATCGTTTCCGTTGCGTTACTGTCTGCCGATTTCCCATCATTGTGGATCTCCGCACTGGTTGTTACTACTGTAACATCCATGGTGTCCGAGGTCCCAACGACAACAACACCCGGGTTATTGGTGTGTGTCGACGCTTTCCGGGTTTTCTTAGCCACCGTTTCTATTTCCAGGGACTCACCATTTTCCTGAAAGTCTGTATCCAATTTCCTTTTCGGGCGCGGCGTAATCTGATTGACAGCATCACAGGTGGGAACAGTATTTGCCTCTTGCTCTATGAGCTCTATGAGCGAACGCAACCAGTTGTCTTGACTGATGGTAACGAGTTCCAAGCCGTGATTTGGTGGTACCTCCAAAGAGATGGCGTTCACAGGTCTCCCCATCTCAGCGGTATTATCTATAAAGGGCGAAACAGGTGTAAGATTAGTTTTGCCCACCATCCCCTTGCTAGGATTAGTTTTCGAAAACTGTTGAGTTGTATCAACTGGTTTAGAAGCACTAGCGATATCCGTAACTGTGTTCGTTTTAGGGCCCAACGAGTTGGACTCCACACCCTGGCCCTTTTGTTTAGAGTTTCCGTTGCTGGGGCACGAATCCAAACCTGAATTATTTCTTCCTTTTCCCATTTTTCCAGATGCCGACTTATTTTCCTTTTTTGATTCCGTCGAAGCTTTTACTAATTCCATTTTTTTTCTTTCTCGAACTGTTCTTTTTGAGCCCTAAGATCCGAGCGCAAACCCTCAATAGTGTCGTAAAATCTGGCTATCTCTTTTTGAAATCCAGATATCATCGATATTAAATCCATTCCCGAAGTGGGTTCAGTGGTGGAGTTAGTTGCCATGTCACTTTGTTCAGTTATCAGTTATTGTCTAAGTTATCAGCAAATTATTGGTAAAATATTTCGTTAAAGTATATTTATTTTTAACAGAGAAAAGCAGACAGAAAATAGATAGAGTTAAAGATAAACACTTACAAAATTACACTAGAGTGCACAGAAGTGGTACAGAGAACAGTAGGCTTTGTTAATATTCAAGCTGTGAGATGTGTTCAGTCAGGAGCTTTCACTTAAATCAAAGCCAACCAATAGGGCTTTATGGGGTCAGTAAAGCAAACCACTCACTGACTGATTAAAAATCAACGAAAACTAGTCAATAGGGCCTCATCTAATTTGTTTGAACGACACAAACTGAGTTATGAAAAACAAACTTGGGAGAACTCAGATTGAAAAGAATTATCCAGATGAGTGACATTTCTCAGCTTGTCACCGAGTTTAATTATGTACTGAGCTGTGAAAAAAAAACCATCCAACATATGGATATATACCTGGCATGCCCTCCCAAGAAGACGGGACATCGATAAAACAACTTCACGAGATAGCAAAAATAGACACTATAGCAATGCGCTTAAAAGATCTTCAAAGCAAAACTCTAAATAGACTTCAAGACAGCGAATTAATAATAGAACTCAATGCGCATCGCGTCCTCAATAGGAAAACTAAATAATCTGGGGCATGTCTATCTAAAGGGTTAAAGATTACATCATTGTGATGGGGTGAGCCAGTTATTCTGTGACCTAAATTTAGAACTGGCTGCGGGTGACACGATACGCACGAAAGCTTGCCTCTGTTACCAGTGGGAGTTGCAAACAGCGAGGAAAATCTCCACCTGCTGCCGGGTCTCCCCTCCTTGAGATATAAATCTCGGGGGAAAAATGCTGGCTTCCCCATCCAAAAGGACGGAAAAGGTGTAAATTAAAAACCGAATTGCTCTAATTTCCAGCTCTCTATCTTTTCTCCCTCCTCTATCTCATCAGACACACGACCAAACTGAATGACATACTATGAGGGATTGAAACAATCCTCAAGCAAAGATGTGCAGAAAACCTAACAAGACCAAGGCAAGGATTGAAACAATCTTGCCAGTAAACAGCCCTTTTAAGGGCTTTTTTTTTTTTTTTTTTTTTTTTTTTTTTTTTTTTTTTTTTTTGGGGGGGGGGGGGGGTGGAGGTCATTTGGAATTCCCGAAGGATAACCAGATACCTCAAAATCACATACGGCATCCTATCTCCCAGAAGGCTTGATGGATGACTCCCGGTTTTTTTTTCAAACAGCTGTTGGAGCTTTCTCCATTCCTTTTTTGTAACCGCTATGGTCATATACCGGGGCCGCTACCAAACCGGCGTTGCTGTTTGGTTTTCTTTTTTCCTTTTCCCTTAAAATTGCCATCGCACAACATTATACTCTGGCTCGCCACCATGGTGGGACTCAAACCTCTACCATCGCCAAGCTGGAACCGAATAGAGCCCACTCTCCAATAGTCTTAATGGCGTTGAGGGTTTGGTCTTTGACAATCTATCACTCCAATGCAAACTGCCGGGAATTCTAACCGCGTGCATACCCCTTCAGACCCCATTTGAGGCAATAGGAAAGCTAGGCATGTGTGATCCAAGATCCAAGTGAAATAAAATAAGGCTAACCGGGTCGCAAGGGATTTGTAAATCCCACATCGTCCCTGCGCGCCTTCGGCGCGCTAAAACCTTTCATTCATTTCATTTCATTTCAAGAAGACGCATTGGAGGTCATTTGGAATTCCCGAAGGATAACCAGATACCTCAAATCACACACGGCATCCTATCTCCCAGAAGGCTTGGTGGATGACTCCCGGTTTTTCAAACTAAACTGTTGGAGCTTTCTCCACTCCTTTTTTGTAACCCGCTATGGTCATATACTGGGACCGCTACCAAACCGGCGTTGCTGTTTGGTTTTCTTTTTTCTTTTTCTCTTAAAATTGCCATCACACAACATTATATTCTGTCTCGCCACCATGGTGGGACTCAAACCTCTACCATCACCAAGCTGGAACCGAATAGAGCTCACTCTCTAATAGTCTTAATGGCGTTGAGGGATTGATCTTTGACAATCTATCACTCCAATGCAAACTGCCGGGAATTCTAACCGCGTGCATACCCCTTCAGACCCCATTTGAGGCAATAGGAAAGCTAGGCCTGTGTGATCCAAGATCCAAGTGAAATAAAGTAAGGCTAACCGGGTCGCAAGGGATTTGTAAATCTCACATCGCCCCTGCGCGCCTTCGGCGCGCTAAAACCATTCATTCATTCAAGAAGACGCATTCATTCATTCAAGAAGACGCATGGAAATGGTAGACAAAGCGTAGGAGGAATAGTTGCAACCTACCTTTAATTTTATATAATAAGCATTTGAATAAAGATTTAACAGCCCTTTTAAGGGCTTGAGGGTGTGTGTCTTTTTGTGTGTGTGTTTTTTTTTTTGTTTGTTTGTTGGGGGAGGGGGTGGGGTTCACCCTCAATACTTTTTTTTATCTCGAGATCTCGAGATAATATGTCGAGATCTCGAGAAACTATGTCGAGATCTCGAGAAACTATCTCAAGATCTCGAGAAACTATCTCAAGATCTCGAGATAATATCTCAAGATCTCGAGATAATATCTCGAGATCTCGAGATAATATCTCGAGATCTCGAGATAATATCTCAAGATCTCGAGAAACTATCTCAAGATCTCGAGATAATATCTCAAGATGATCTCGAGATAATATCTCTAGATCTCGAGATAATATCTCGAGATAAGCATATATAATCGGTGTCACCCTTTGATCATTAGCATGAATTCACTCCTGCCACACAAACTGTTTATTTACTTGTCGCATCTTTTCCAACTGCAACATATTCATGCCTCCCATGACAATTACACGAATCAACTCCTGTCCCTCAGAAAAGTGAATAACTTATCAACCAACCAATTTGTTGCGTATCAGTTATGAGAGCCCACCAAATCTCAATCCAGCTTTAATATAAACCGAGTCCCGTCATCCGAGCTTGCACTTGCTGGTGTCTTGTTCCCACTCCAATCCGAAAGTGTCAACCCACCACCCGGTACCTCCCAATACCTACTGTAGAACCTTTTACCCTAAAACACAACGTTTTGTCATTACTTTACAAGATGAAAAGTTTGTGTCTGTCTAACACTCCAAATCCAAAGTGTTGATCCAGTATCCGATACCTCCTAGTGCATACTGTAGTGTTTTTTACCCTAAAACTCAACGTTTTCCCTCTTCTTTTCCTTCAAGTCCCATGCTGATTGTAGTGATGTTTACCCTAAAACACAAAGTTTACTCGCCACTTTACAAGACACACAACCATAAATACCAAATATTTCCTTCCAGCTCCACAGTCAATGAAGTGATTTTTACCACAACTCACGAAGTGTACTCACTACTTTGCAAGACACAGACCCGTAAATACCAAATAGCCTCCCCCACCCCAGCTCCACGCTGAAAGGGTTCATTTCCACAGTGAAATCAATCACCCACTCCCTCGGTGGATTTATCACCTACTTTCCACTTTGGTGACTGAGACACATCGTCTCTTGACACGCTGTTATTCCACGGACCCGTCATACAGCATAACTTTAACCCATCAAACCGATGGTGCTACTTGGTGTATAATAATCTTACACCAGCGACAGCTATAAACATACCGTCGGATTCCCTTTCCCCTCGTTGGTTTGAATAGTTTGAATAGTCTGGATTAGGCGTAACTAGTTACGCCCTGTGGATACTGCTTCCGGACGAGTGATTAAGGCCCTCACGTATTACCAAGGTCAGTTTTAGAAAAGGGCTTGCCCAGTACAAGGCCGCAGATGCTAGACAAAATCGTGAATGCTTATTGAAGAAATTGAAAAAGAGGAAGTGAGGGACACTATTAAGCAGTTTATATCTGAATGCTGGGAGGAGAGGAGGGGAAGAGGGGGTGGGGTGCAGGGGGAATGATGGCCTTCTCTTATGAGGACCGCGACAAATCAGCGGCTGGCCAAAGAGTTATTATTATTATAGTCAATACTCAGCAATCTCCTGACCTCCCAGGACCAAATTGAGACCCATAACCCCGAGCACAAGAGGCGAATGGAATCGCCCCCCCCCACCCCCCACCCCCACTCTCTCCGGTGAATCTGAAACGTGGCAGGATGGGCATGACTAACATTGTTTCCACACAAAACCCAATTACATGTAGTAATGAAAAGATTGACCTGTCACCCGACAAGTCTCAACGGTCCATACACCTTTCACACTTATCCGAAAGTGACAACTCCAACAGTGAAGTATCCAGTCCCACGCATATAATAATAATAATAACTCTTTGGCCAGCCGCTGATTTGTCGCGGTCCTCATAAGAGAAGGCCATCATTCCCCCTGCACCCCACCCCCTCTTCCCCTCCTCTCCTCCCAGCATTCAGATATAAACTGCTTAATAGTGTCCCTCACTTCCTCTTTTTCAATTTCTTCAATAAGCATTCCTACCCTCTCCCTCGTATCCCCCTTCAACCATCTATCCTTTGTTTCTTCACCCCACTTCTGCATTATTCTTCCAGTAAATTTTATTCTATGAGGTATATACTGTGGGCATTCCAAGAGAAAATGTTCCAGGGTCTCCACTACTCCAGAGTGGCACATTTGGCATCCCTTTTCTCCATCTCTCCCAATTTTTCCCCGAAGCTCCAGTGATCTTGATCTCAGTTTGAACAGCAGTGACCCTCCAAAGGTGCCATCTAGGTACTTCTCAAAAGCTGGCTTTTCTTTATATTGTAACCCCTGCAGTGATCTTTTCACGCTAACCCCTGCTCGCCAGTTTCGATTGCAATCTTCCATGACTCTCTCTTTGACAAACCTTTTGCCTTCTTTCATTCCTACTTCTATGTTTGTGACCTCTATAGAGTAATTGTCCATTAGTTCCCTCACATGTTTTGACCACCCCGTATCTATATTAGAATTCCAAATGGTATCGAGCATCAATTTGCACCACCGGTTGTCAGGCAGGTTTCTCAAGTAGTTAAAGTAACACAGTTTTCCCAAATCTACCCTGTCCTTGATTTTCATCCACCCAAGCTCCTCCCTTACTGCTTCCAAAGCTGCAGCATTACTCGACCCTGTTATCCATCTGCCGGCATCATTCTGAGTACTTTCCAACTTCTTAATAACGGTTTGGTTTAATGGAATCACGTCCGTGCCATACGTTATACTTGGTAAACCCACCCTCTCCCACAGTGTTTTCCCCACAAAGACCTTGTTGAAACTATTTTTCCCTAAAAGTTTTAGTTGGTTCAGAATTCTTTTCCCCTTCAGAATCAGTTTGGCTGAGTAATTTCTGTACACCCCTCTTCCCGTTATATTTATGCTTACCCCTAGATACTCATACTCTCCCGCTTCTCCTACAGTGATTTGTTTGCTTTCCCCTTCGGGGATTGAGAACTCCCCCACTCTCCATCTCTTCGTCATATCTACCTTGCGTCCAACGGGTATTACCTTGCTTTTATTTTCATTTAGTTCGAGCCGCCAAGTGTTCCCATATCTACCAACAATTTCCAGCAATTTCTCTAGCCCCTGTTCAGTTCTAGACATTAACACCATGTCGTCCGCAAAGAATAAGCCTGGTACCTTTATGTCTCCAACATTTACCCCCTCCGCACTCTGAATTAGTTCGTCCCCTAAATCTTTAACATACAATGCAAATAAAATCGGTGAAAAGATACACCCCTGCTTGAGGCCTATATCCATAGGGACTCGTTTTGTAGTGATACTCCCTAGACTGAGTTGGCTTTGCACATCTGTATACAGTGCTTTCATGATTCCCACAAAGTCACCCCCCAGTCCGATGCCCTCGAGCTTTCGCCACATACCTTCCCTCCACACTCGGTCGTACGCTTTTTTCACATCTAGAAATGCCAGAAACATCTTTTTCTTTTCAGCCTTTGTTGATTCTATCAGTTGGGTGAGTGTAAATAGGTGATCAGTGACTCTTCGACCTTTCCTGAAACCATTTTGAATTTCTCCTAAAAAACCTTTCTCTTCAATAACTTCCTCAAGTCTACCGTATATGACCTTACAGAATACTTTTTCGATGTTACTACTAACTGATATCCCCCTATAGTTATCTAGAACTTCCTTATCCCCCTTTTTGTGTATGAACGACACCTTACTTTCCCTCCACTCTCTGGGGACCTTTTGCTTTCGCAGAGCCAGGTTGAAAAGGTTTGTCAGGACTTCAACAAGTGCCTCCCCTCCATTTTTGAGGAATTCGTTCGGAATTTCATCAGTCCCTCCCGCTTTACCATTTTTTAATTTCGAGACCACGTTCCGCACTTCTTCTGCCGTTATTTCGCTACATACACGATTGGATAGGTTCTCCTCCACCAGTGTATTTCTTTTTGGTGGGGACCCACTGCCCCATCGCCTATCGTTTATCTTTTCCCAGTGCTTGACTAACTATGAAGCGATACGGCCTTTATCTTCTGTACTTTCCCCATCCACTTTGATACTCTGCACACTACTTTTCCCCCGTTTATTTACCCAGTTCCAAAATACGTTTGAGCTCGAACCCCCCGTTTTCTTTATTGTTCTGGCAAGACTGCAATTGCGCTCCTTCCTATTATTATTCTTTATCTCATTCACCTTTTTCCGTGCCAGTTCATATTCTCCTTTCATTAGTCTCGTGTCATTGTTATCCACCCCTTTAAGCTTCCTACTTCTTCTGTAAGCAGCGCATTTTACCTTCCTTACTTTTATAGCCTTTTTCAGTCCCTCGTTAACCCTGTATCCGAGCTCTCTCGTTGGGACCCTCACCCTTCCTATACAATCCTTCCCTGCCTCTGTTAGGCTATTTACTATGCCATCTGAAATACTCTGGACATTTGCATCCCTAGGTATACATTCAAGACTTGGTTTTAGTTTTTCCCGAAACTGCTTCCAGTCGGCTCCTTGTTTTAGTCCCCAAACTTCCTTGAAGGTATTTCTGTCTCTATTCGTCTTTTTGCCCATAATCTTAACTGTTATCAGGTTGTGATCACTACCCAAGTCATTTTTTCCCTCGTCATCTATTTCTACATCTATAACCTCCCTCCATACGCTAATGTCAGTGAGTATATAATCAATTATTGTTTTCTTATCGTTCCTCTCCCAGGTCCATTTACCCTTACATTTCGCATCCCTGTTCAGAATCTTTAAACCAAGCTCTTTTGATAGGTCCAACATCTTCCTCCCATTCGTGTTAATTTTCCTATCACCTCCCTGTATGCCCTCCTCCTTATCCCCGATGTGCCCATTGAAGTCCCCCATTAGGACAATACTGAACCCTCTGCTTTCAAGCTCTGTGATATTCGATCTAAGAGTTGTATATATTGAATCATTCCACTCGGGCTTACTTCCCTCCACTGCTAGGTATACAACACCAACGGCAACACTCCTGCTTCCTAACTTGATTTTTGCCCAGACTATTTCGTTGGATACTGGAATCTGAGTCCTTGCTTCTGTGAGATCTGTAATCAATGAGGGCTGTAATTCCTCTTTAGCGTAGATGCCAACACCCCCACCCCGTTTCTGACCCTCAGTTCGCCCAGCTCCTATCCACACGCAACCCTTCATCTGATCAACCCGCTCATCCCGTCGTATCCACGTCTCACTTAGACCCATTATATCGAAATCTCCTTCGTCCATCATTGTTGATATTTCGCTTACTTTCTTGTGCAGACCCTGGATGTTGCAGTACCCAAACTTAATGAATCTTTGTTTTTTTGTCATCACTGGCACATTATTATACCCCTTGTATGTCCCTGTGTTGTGCATGTTTGTTGTTTTTCCTATGTTCCCAGCATTTGTGCCCCTCTGGGTTATCGGCTGTGGTCCCCTACCCCCCTTTTCTCCAAAAAAGGCCCAGCCACCTGTAAAATTTTTTGGCCCAACAGGTCTGTACCCATCCTACTTAAATGCAATCCGTCTCGCCCATACAACTCTCCTTGTCCCCAGAATGAATCCCAGTGGTCAATGAAATGTATTCCCAAGTCTTTGCAGTGCTCTTCCAGCTCCTCGTTTAGTGTCATAATCCGCGAGTTCCTCTCATTCCCACCACCCATAACGGGGAGCACCCCTGAAACGATGATCCGAGCATTCCTGGTAAGTAGCTTACTAATTAGGTCCTTGTATGTGTCCACCAAACGAACTGATTTCCTCTCCCTGATGTTATTGGACCCCACATGTAATACCACTACCGGATCAGGCCCCGACCCAGCTACAATACCGTCCACTCTATCCCTCAGGTCCTCCACTTTAGCCCCGGAAAGCACAGAACAGTTCTATTTTTACTGTCCGGACCACAGACAACCTTGTCGATCCCCCGAACTATGCTACTTCCCGCAACCACCAACTTACTTTTGGCCCTCGCCCTATTTATCTCCTCTAGTCTCCTATTGTTTACAGCGTCCTCTTTCTCTCCAACAGCCCCACTCGGAATCACTATCGGTATCGGTATCTTTGACCTAGGATTACTCCTATCCTTGTCCCTCCGTCTCTTTCCAGGCCCTGAACTACCTGGACTACTCCCCTCGTCTTCTCCCGGATCTCTCCTCCTTTTTCCTGGCCTAGACCCCAAGCTACTATCTGTTGCAACTACCTCCATCCCCTCATCTGACTCTTCCGAATCGAGCACATCAAATCTGTTTCTGGTGCTGCACTCTCCACTGCCTTTGGGCTTTACACCCCTATCTACCTGCTTCTCTGGCCCCCCTTTCCTACCACTTTTGATAGTCCACGCCAAACGCTTTACAGCATTTCTCCGGCCTGGGCCCCCCTCATCTGTCCTACGTACTTTTCTAGCAGCCCCCACCTCGTCACCTACCTCATTCACATCAAAGGTTCTACCCCCATGTTTCCTCTTGGAACCACCGACAACCATCCATCCTTCTCGGAAAGCTACTTTCACAGGCGTAACTCCAGACAGCCCCGCCCTACCAAGTTTTCCCTTCAGCTCAGCAATCTCCCCCTCAAACTTAACAATTGTCTCAAGTAGGCGGAGGATTTCCTGACAGTTTGCACATACCTCTCCATATCCCATCGAACAACAGTCCCCATACATCATAGAACACTGTTTACAAACTTCAAGCCCAATATCGCCATCGGTGGCCCCACCAACCCGGCTCTGACCGACACCCCAGTGACCTCTGTCTGCACACCAATACTTACCCCGTTGGCACCGTTGACCTGGACCGCGATATTACACGTATTTACCTCCATACTTACCTCCGTCTGAACAGACTTGCTCGCCATCATCAAAACAAAATTACGCGATCGGACAGGGAAAACTGTAAACACGCGACAAAAGGCAACACGACGAACCGTTCGACAACTTAGCGCTCACAGTTTTATTTATGACCTCCTAACTTTGTCCCAGTTACTGTACTAAACTACCTCCCCACAAAGTTGAATAAAATAACCTGAAAATGAAATATATATGATTAGTAAACAATAAAAATACTTAATTTCGATTAGTAGCCAAGACTAAAAAAGACGGACAACGTGAACCCGATTTCCAGTATGTCCGAACAAGATGAAGCCCCCTCAACATCATTTACTGCCACCCTTAACCAGCTACAACATGGCACCCCAATCAACAATGCGTTCCTCCATGACCCCATACTCTCACCCGGTCATGGAGAACCCCCGTACTTGTGACCCCCACCTTCAACGTCAACTCATGAACCGAATGTAATACAGAACATCCCATATCACAAGATTAATTGGACCTGGGGGAGCCGTGGCTGAGTAGATATAGGTGCAAGCTACAAGCCGAGAGGTCCATGGTTCGGCAACCACGTTGTGTCCTTGGGCAAGACACTTCACCCTCATAGCCTACGTGAGGGCACGGTTGCGTTGTGTACTAAGGCGTACTGCACGTCGATGGTGCACCTGTCTTCAATCAATTCTACCCTGCTTGTGTGGAGTTAGTATGTTGGGGAGCTGACAGTTCCTCGCCGTTGTTCGGTGGTTCTCTCCGGGTACTGCAGCTTCCTCCATCCGTAAAACTGTCATGGTCATGATTAGCCATTGTGCAGAAATATGTGACCTTAAACAACAACAAATAAATAAATTGATTGGTCTCCTATGTTCTTACCCATACGATCCTCCGTGATCACATACTATCACCCGCTCACAGGAGACCCCCCGCCCCAGTACTTGTGATCTCCACCCCCAGCGCCCACTCATGAACCGACAGTAATACAGGACATCCCGTCCCATAAGATTGATAGGTCCCCCAATGTTTCCACTTTCTGTTTTGCAACTCCCGTCCCCATAAAGCTGGAATAGCAAAACAGAAAGTGGGGTGCTACTTGTTGTATCAAATGTCGCGGGAACATCTTTTCAACACAACATTGCGGGCTTCACTGTTTGGAGGGAGAGACACTTTCGCTCATTTGGGAGGACCGCAATTTGGTTCAAACATTTTTTGGGAGCTATAGCAACGATAGGTCAAACCGGGCGGTATGTTTGACGGGTTTTAGTTTCGACTATCACTGCAGGGAGGTTCGCAGTGGTGTCGTTTTGAGGGATATTGTTGGGAGTCCCACTGAAGGAGTATGAAAAGTGTATTCATAGTTGGGTATTGTCGGAGGACAAACCAATGGTGTGATTCGCTATCGGGGTATGGTTGGGCAAGATGTTGCTGTCATAAATTGGGTGTGTGTCCGTGTCATCTTGTGAGTTAAGAAGGAGTGGTCTGTGGCGCGTGGTCCTGGTGGAACTATGCTCTCAGGATGGCTAAATTAAGGTTTCTCAGCTTGGAATGGGATTCAGCCGGTGAGAACATAGGGGACAATCAATCTTGTGGGACGGGATGTCCTGTATTACTGTCGGTTCATGAGTTGACGTTGGTGGTGGGGGGTAACAAGTACTGGGGGTGGGGGTATCCTGTGAGCGGGTGAGAGTATGTGATCACGGAAGATCGTTTGGTTAATTGGGGTACCATGTTGCAGCTGGTTACGGGTGGCAGTAAACGACGTTGAGGGGGCTTCTTCTTGTTCGGAGATACTGAGAAGCTGGTTCAAGTTTTCCTTCTATATATGCGGGGGACTGTTTTCATCACCATTGGATTTGTCACTTTCGGGTATGTCCCTGGAGGAGTGTGAAAGGTGTATGGACCGTTGAGACTTGTCGTGCGACAGGTCAATCTTTGCATTACTACATGTAATTGGGTTTTGTGTGGAAACAATGTTAGTCATGCCCATCCTGACATGTTTGGAATTCACAGGGGGGGGGGGGGGGGGGGGGGGTTCTATTCGCCTCTTGAGCTCAGGGTTATGGGTTTCAATTTGGGTGTGTAATTGTGAGAACAGCTCCTGGGTGTCAGGAGATTGCTAGGTACTGACCACAAATTCACGGTTTTGTCTAGCATCTGCAGCTTTGTATTAGGCAATCCCTTTTTCTAACACTGACGTTGGTAATACGCGAGGTCCTTAATCACTCGTCCACCTGCGGCAACCGCATTGTGTCCTTGGGCAAGACACTTCACCCCCATTGCCCACGGTGGGGGCACGGTGACGCTGTGTACTAAGGCGTACTGCACGTCGACCAATGCTAACCCTGCTTGTGTGGAGTTGGTATGTTGGGGAGCTGACAGTTGCTCGCCGTTGCTCGGTGGTTCTCTCGGGGTACTCCGGTTTTCTCCACCCGTAAAACTGTCACGGTCATGGTTAGCCATTGTACAGAAATATGTGACCTTAAACACCAATAAATAAATAAATAAATAATCACTCGTCCGGAAGCAGTATCCGCAGGAGGTAACCAGTTACGCCTAATCCAGACTTTTCAAACCAACGAGAGGAAAGGGAATCCTCGGGTAGGTTTATAGCTGTCGGGTAGCACCGTCGATTCGCTCGGTCAAAATGGACGCGGGGATGGGGGTTAAATTTATGCTGTATGTCTCCGTCAGCAAAATGGAAAGTGGGTGAAAAATGTACCAAGGGAGTGGGGATGAAGTCGTCCAGCGTGGGGATGAGGGAGCTATTTGGTATTTACGGGTCTGTGTCTTGTAAAGTAGTGAGTAAACTTTCTGAATGGTGGTAAAAATCGCTCCATTCAATGTGGAGCTGGAAGGAAATATTTGATATTTATGGGTGTGTGTCTTGTAAAGTAATGAGTAAACTTTGTGTTTTAGGGTAAACATCACTGCAATCAGCATGGGGCTGGGAGGAAAATAAATGAGAAAATGTTGAGTTTTACAGGGGGGGGGGGGGGGGGGGAAGTCGCAAAAAAATACCAGGATACAAGGTCCGGGTGGATGGGTGGGTGGGTGGGTGGGTCCGAGCCCCAAAGTGCAGTTTTTGCCGGTGTCAAGCAATTTTTTGTCAAATATCATTTTACAGACAAGTAATTACAACCAAAGTGAATTCAAGTGCTTAGATTCATAACTTAGAACAGAATAGAGCATTGATATGTGTTGGGGGTTCCATGTTAGATTTTTCCCCCATGTTTTACACTTCATTAGGGGGTGGTTCCTGTTCTGGGTCTGGAAAAAAATTGCAGCTCCTATTATTTGATTCTTCTGTAAGCCTCAGGGTGCCTCATGCCATTGGTCTAGTGTGCTTCCATGTATGGAATAATTGGAAAGATTGATAGAATAAAAATCTTGATTGTGGAAAACGTGTATAATTTCAAGCAAGGTAAATATGATTCTGGTGACACTAACATAAAAAAAATAAATAAGAGGCAATTCATCTCAGACAAGCCACCCTGGCATGGGTCAAAGAACTTCAGTATTAGGTCTCTCTCAGACCAGCTGTACAAACTAAACATTTAACCGAAACGTAATGAAATGAAAAACAACTATTTCTTGTGGACAGTTGAAGATATCCAGGTGGGAACAATATATTTTGGGCAGGGCTTCTTGGTGATGGGATTCGACTGGTGTCTGAACAGCATATACATGTTGTACATCGGGGTAAGGGTTGTGTTGCTTGGAACATGAATGGGTGTATATCTGCAATTCAATTGGTGGAGGCGGGTTCCCGTGGTTACCTGGGGGTCTGATGCTGCATTTCCGTTGTGGCTTTATAAGCAGAGAGATTGTTTTGGGGTCATCTGTGGCTAGGGATGCCTTGGATGCCCAGGAGCAGGGCTTGGATATCGGACAAGTTGGTTTGCGGCACCTTTCATGTTTGGGAAAAGTATTTATTTATTTATTTTTTTTTTTTTGATTTAGGTAATTTGAATACTTCGTTAAACAGATTTTATAAATTGGGGTGGGTCCCCAATTGCCTTTGGGGAAAACCTGTGCGGGAGGGTTGGGTGTCCAAGACATGACTGACAAAAATTTGCATTCCGGGGGTAGTAGGTCCCAAAAATTCCACTTTGTATCCGTAATTTTTTGCCTGACACCCCCCCCCCCCCCCCTGAGTTTTAGGGTAAAAAACACTACAGTATGCACTAGGAGGTACCGGGCACTGGATCAACACTTTGGATTTGGAGTGTCAGACAGACACAAACTTTTCGCCTTGTAAAGTAGTGAGAAAACGTCCTGTTTTGGGATAAAAGGCACTACAGTACGTACTGGGAGGTACCGGGTGCTAGGTTGACGCTTTGGGATTGGGTTGGGAACAAGACACCAGCAAGTGCAAGTTCGGGTGACGGGACTCTGTTTATATTAGTGCTGGGCTGAGATTTGGTGGGCTCTCATAACTTCGCTACAAGGTGATTGGTTGGTAAGTTTTCTGAGTTCCTGGAGTGGATTCGTGTAATTGTCATTACGAGTGAATAAATATCTCGTAATTGTCATCTCGAGATATTTATTCACTTGTCGCATCTTTTTTTGCAGTGGGAAAAGATGCGACAAGTGAATAAATATCTCGAGATCTCGAGATATTATCTCGAGATCTCGAGATATTTTCTCGAGATCCTGAGATATTATCTCGAGATCTTGAGATATTATCTCGAGATCTTGAGATAGTTTCTCGAGATCTTGAGATATTATCTCGAGATCTCGAGATAGTTTCTCGAGATCTTGAGATATTATCTCGAGATCTCGAGATAAAAAAAGTATTGAGGGTGGCCTAAATCAGCCACCGTAGAAAATCTATCACGCCAACGTAAACTCCCAGGAATTCTAACCGCATACATAACCCCCCCCCCCCCCCCCCCCCCCCGCAGACCCTATTTGAGGCAAGGAAAGATAGGCCTGTGTGATCCAAGTGAAATAAAATAAGGTTAACCGGGTCGCAAGGGATTTGCAAATCCCACATCGTCCCTGCGCGCCTTCGACGCGCTAAAACCTTTCATTCATACATCATTGGTCATTCGCACCTCTGCCGTCACAGCGGAAGTTCAACAACGCTATTGCCATTTGCACTATTTAGGCTTTTCCCTCTGGAAAAGACTATTGTTTTTCTACGGATTATTAAAATTTTGCACACTCATAGAGAGGCACAAAATCTAAAAATGTACCGAGGCGGAATTTTCGATTTAACCCTTATTTCGTCAGAATTGGCAAAAAACTGCCAAATTTGGGGTTTATCGGCACTTTCTCGAAACACGTCTTGTAGATTTTTTTAAACATTCGTCATTGCTAGAACTGCCTGTGACACGACCACTGATACACATGACATATTAGGCGATGCATATGGTAACCCTCCACAGGCTGCCAAACATCAAAATTTTGATGAAATGGGCTGTTTTCGGGCCCCCACAGCACCCAAACGATACACGAAAGATAAACATAACTTCCTTTATTGGAAGTGGAATTCACCGAGGATCATTTTTGCATGTAATAATGGTGTTCAAAAAAAACCAAGTGTTAACCCGTTTTGGGCTGGTTAAACAGCAATACCCCAAAAAAGCTCAAAACTTCATGTTTTCCGTCAAGTAATAAGAGTATTCAAATAACAACACTTAACCCGTTTTGGGCTGGAAAAACAATGATACCCATCAAAAGTTTAAAATTCATGTTCTCCCTGGATTTCTCTGAGAACATCTTGTAGATTTTAAAGAAAAAATGGCCATTCACAGTTCTTGGTGTGACATAACAAGTTGCATGAATAAATATTCCTGTTAGCACTTGTTAACCATCTACAAGCTACCAGACATCAATATTTTGTACATTTGAGATAAAATGGACCATTTTTAAATTGACACAGCACTCAGTGGATATGTGTCAAACAAACATAAGTCCTTTTGTCGGTCATTGATTTGTTGGACGACGATATTGACATTAACCCATTCCAAAGTTAATGATGGTTTTTACCTACACATTTTTTTTTTATAAAACTGTGTCATTTGAGAATACTAAACTCACCTTTCTCATAACATCAATGAAGGAACTTCACTGAGACAGTTAAAAACAATTCTTCAGACACTGTGAGGTCATGAAAAATCATGGAATCTCATCGGGAAAAGCCATGACTCTCCAGAATCATAAAGTCTAGTTTTTTTTTTTGTTTTTTTTCCACACATTTTGTCCGTACGATTCAGAAGCCATTTTCGAACCGATTTTCACGAAATTTTGCACACGCATCGAGGGGCCCAAAATCTAAAAATGTACAAAAGCGAAATTTTCGATTTAACCCTTATTTCGTCAGAATTGGCAAAAAACTGCAAAAATAGGGGTGTATTGGCACTTTCTCGAATCACGTCTTGTAGATTTTTTTTATACATTCGTCATTGCTAGACCTGTCCGTGACACGCCCTTTGATACACACGACATATCAGGCGATGCATATGGTAATCCTCCACAGGCTGCCAAACATCGAAATTTTGATGAAATAGTCCGGATTCAGGCCCCCACTGCACCCGAACAAATAAACGAGAGATAAACATAACTTCCTTTAATGGGAGTGGAATTCACCTAGGATCATTTTTGTTAGTAATAGGGGTGTTCAAAAAACCAAGCGTTAACCCGTTTTGGGCTGGTTAAACAGCAATACCCCCATAAAGCTCAAAAATTCGTATTTTCCGTGGATTTCTCTAAACGAGTCGTGTAGATTTTCAAGAAAAATTTGTCACTCCCAGGCCTTGGTGTGACAATAGAAGTTGCATGGACAAAATACTGTGGTGAGCATTTGTTAACCCTCCAGGGCTGCTAAATGTCAAAATTGTGATAAAATGGGCTGTTTTTGGACGCCAACACCACCCACTTGGTGTACCACCGAGAAAGTTTCCTTCTTTTATCGGACGCAAAATTGATGGGGAAACATTTTTGATAGTGGTAAGGGTATTCAAAAGTCGAAATCGTAACCCATTTTGGGCTGATTAAAGAGAGATACCCTTTAAAAGCTTAAAATTCCCATTTTCTGTGGATTTCTCTAAAAGCAACTTGTAGGTTTTCAGGAAAAAATGACTATTCGCAGGTCTTTATGTAACATTACAAGTTGCATGGAGAAAATATTCCGGTGAACATTTATTAACCCTCTACAGGCTGCTAAGCGTCGTAATTTTGTTTTCAGACGCGCACAGCACCCAATGCATACCCGAGAGATAAACATAATCTACTTTGTTGGAAGTGGAATTCACCGAGGACCAAATTTGTTAGTAATAAGGGTATTCAAAAAACCAAGCGTTAACCCCTTTTGGGATGGTTAATAGCAATACCCATCAAAAGCTTAAAAAATCATATTTTCCCTGAATTTCTTTACAAACGTCTCGTAGGGTTGCAAGAGAAAATGGCCGTTGATAGGTCTTAGAGTCACATTACCAGTTGCACGGATAAAATATTCAGATAAGCATTTGTTAACCCTCCATGGGCTGCTAAATGTCAAAATTTCGAAAAAAATAGTCTGTTTTTGGACACCAACATCATCAAATGGGAATGCTGCAGAGAAACATAACTTCTTTTACCAGACGCAAAACTGATAGGGAAAATTTTTAGTAAGTAGTAAGGGTATTCAAAAATTGAGGTCGTAACCCATTTTTACCCGGTTAAGGAGATGTACCCCTTAAAAGCTTAAAATTCCCATTTTCTGGGGATTTCTCCAAAAAATCTAGTAAGTATTCAAGAGAAATTGACCATTTGCAGGTCTTGGAGTGACATTACAAGTTGAATGAACAAAAGATTCCTGTAAGCGTTTGTTAACCCTCCACAGGCAGCAAAGGTTAAAAATTCATGTTATCCGAGGATTTCTCTAAAAAACATCCCATAGATTTTCAAGAAAAATTGGCCATTCTCAGATCTTAGAGTGAATTACAAGTTGTCTGTACAAAATATTCCAGTAAGCATTTGTTAACCCTATGCTGGTTCTCAAACATCAAAATGTTGAAAAAGAGGGCTGTGTTTGCATACCCGCAGCACCCAAAGTTAAGAGGAGAAATCAACATAAGTGGAACTAGAATTCACTGAGAATTATTTTTATAAGTAATAAGCGTATTAAAAAAACAACCCTTAACCCGTGTTGGGCTGGATAAACAATTATACCCATCAACAGCTTAAAATTGATGTTCTCCCTGGATTTCTCTGAAAACATCTCGTAGATTTTTAAGTAAAAATGGCCATTCACAATTTTTGGTGTGAAATTACAAGTTGCATGAATAAATATTCCTGTTAGCACGTGTTAACCCTTAACAAGCTGCCAGACATCAATATTTTGGATACATTTGAGATAAAATGGACCATTTTCAAATAGATACAGCACTCAGTGGGTATGTGTCAAACAAACATAACTCCTTTTGTCGGTCATTAACTTGTTGGACGACGATATTGATATTAACCCTCTCCACCATTAATGATGGTTTTTACCTAAACATTTTTTTTTATCAAACTGAGTCATTTGAGACTTCTAGACTCACCTTTTTCATGCCATTAATGGAGGAACTTCAGTGAGACAGTCAAATGCAATTCATCATACACTGTGGGTCATGACAAATGATGCAATCTCACCGGGAAAAGCCATGATTCTCCAGAATCATAAAGTCTAGTTCTGTGTATCTTTTTGTATCACTGTAAGTGTTTACTTTTTTCTCTTGCTATTTCTATCTGCATTTTTCCGCTAAAAACGACTATTTAAGTCAATACAATTAAATTAAAATCTCTAATAACCTAAAACATAAATTTTAGAATTATTTACAAATATAAACAAATGGATAAACAAAGTCAAGTTTAGGTAAACAGTTCTGTCTTTAATTCTGGCAGTCTAAGCAAGTGGAAATTCCACTAACACTGACATGGCATCGATGATGTCGATGATGTCTGGCTTCCAGAAAGAAATAGCCAGGCTGAATGACACAATAGAGGGTTTGCGGTCAGAGCTTCAAGCCCAGAAGCGGCAGACAGATAAAGAAAAGGCTAAATTGAGAAGGGAATTGGAAAAGGCAATTCTGAGAGCCAAATCAGATAAGGAGGACCATGCTCCTCCAGCTCCTGATTCACCATGCATTGACGCCGCTACAGAAATGAGAAGACCTACGTCCGCCGGCTCACTGGCGGGGATATCCGAAATAGATTCAGATCTAATTACCCCAGCCAGGATAACTGGCTGCGTTCCATAGTAGAAGAAGCCACCAACATGGCCACAGCTTCCCCGGCTGAGGCGGTTGAAATTCAATTGGATAAAAATTCAGCTAAAATCCACAAATCGCAGCGACAGAAAAAATCACCAAACCAAAATCGGCCGAAAAGGAAACTCTTCAATGAGTTCCGTGAAAATGATGAAACCGTGGACGGCGAAGACGAAAATGGTTTCTGTATGACTACTGATCGGCACGTCAAGAAGACAAAAACTATCAAGCAAAATTCACTGAGCACCGCTACTGAAAAGGACTCGATGGTCACACCAAGAAATGGGGTTTCTGTTAACGCAACAGAATCTACATCACCGAAAATAGTGAATGCGACTGCGACAGCTAGCCCAACCGATAGCTCGACGTACGCCGATAAAGTAAAAGCCAAAACGCCCCTAAGGTGACCAATAAAACCAGCAAGACACAGAGCCATCCACAACCAAACCCCTGTGTCGTAATCATACGCGTCCACCCCAAAACGGAAAAAAACTCGATTGATAAAGCCCTTCCAAGATGCTTGTGTGAGAGACTAATCTCCAAAGCCAAGGGCAAACAAACTCGGAAAATAAAAGTAAAATGCCTTAATAGAACAACGAAATTAAATCTGATAAGCAAATGGGTAATTATCAATGGCAAAAAATACGAAACCGAGGAATATCGTGTTCTTCCGCAACCCGTTCAGTGTCACAAGTGTCAGAAATTGGGTACTTGTCAAACAAATGCAACGGGGAGCAACGATGTATGAAATGCGGTGACAAACACATCGCGAAGGCATGTAGTGCTACAACTCTGAAATGCCCCAATTGCGGTGGTCAACACCCCAGCAACTACCGGGAGTGTAGCCACTTCAAAAAAGTTAAAACAAACATCCAGCTTAAAGCTCTAGATGCAAGTAATGTCGAGAACTCATCTTCCCCTTATTCCACGCGTACTCTAAAGGCTGGCTCTATTTTCAGCATAATGAAGAAACACTTGGACACCAGTCTTTCGGACGTTTGCAGAGGGATTAGTAAAACAGCCTCTGAGTTATATAAAACTCAGATATCTCACACGCTATTAGAAGCGGCCGTCAACAAAATATAATTATGTAACAATATTAAAAATAGTAATTAAATTTAAATACACTTAGTACAGTTATTCCTAAACCATTCATGGATACACCAAAAATAGTCCAGTGGAACGCTCGAAGCGTTAATCAGAAAAACTTGCAAATGTCACATTATTTCAAAAATGCGGACGTAATTGGAATTAGCAAAACATGGCTTAAACCAAACAAAAAATTCTCGTTATGTGGTTTTGATATTATTAGAAGAGATCGCCCGGTCCAAAAAGGTGGCGGTGTCGCTCTGCTAATAAGGCAGGAGATTAAATACAAAACAATACCATGCGACCCCTCAATGCTGAAGTGATTGCAGCTGAAATTGAACTTGACCACAAACACGTGGCCATCATATCATATTATAACAAGCCACAAACAACAGTAGACAGTAAAGTATTTGAATTCTTTACCAAAAAAGTACAAGCACTGCATATTATTGGGTGATTTCAATTCCAAACACCAGGTATTCGGTTGTCATAAGACTGAGCCTAATGGTGACGCCCTTTTCCACATCATTAAAGAACTCGATCTATTCGTGGTAAATAACGATCAAGACGTAACATGCATGAGTAACAACCCACTCCATCAATCAGATATCCTAGACTTGATTATCACCAGCAAATCACTAACCAGCCAAATGCAAGACATATTTGTAATGGATGATGAGCTAGGCAGTGATCACCTGCCGGTTAACGCCACTTTGAAATGTAGTCCCGCAAGGTATCCTCCCGTGAATAGGAGGAACCTATCAAAAATTGACTGGAACCTCTTCATAAACATCATCGAAGTAAAAATAAAGGCAAATGACCCCTTAAATGCTCATGAACTAGAAAAAGCCTGCACCCATATAACGAGGTTATCAACAGTACACCAGATGAAATTTGTCCCAAGCAAACAGTAAAGACGCGGATAAACAGAATAACCCAAACAACTCTTCAAACAATCAAGCAAAAAAGAAAAGCCTTCCGGGCTTACCAATCAGAGAAGGATCAAATGAAAAGAGCAGAACTTAAAACCGCGTATAAACGCCTACGCGGAGAAGTAAAAAAAGCCATAGCTAACGACAATCGCGTGAGATGGGAAAAAGCAACAGAAAACCTAAATGGGCTGAGATAACCTAAGAGGTTCTGGGATACATTTAAAACTCTCACTGGCCAAAAGAGCAAAAATGCCAATAATAATGTGCTGAAGACTAGCGACGGAACTATGGCCATGGACGACAAGGCAAATGTTAGAGCTTTTGCCGAACTTCTAAAGAAAGCGCATCGTCCACAAGAAGGGAACAGATATGACAACGATTTTAAGGTAAAAGTAAATAAATTTGTCCAAGATAACAACTCAATTTTCAATAAACCGAACTTCGACCAAAGGCATGAAGACGGGGACGACCATGCATTAACTGAACCAATAAGCGTAGAAGAGGTCATGGGTATAATCAGAAAATGCAAGTCATCTTCGTCCCCAGGAGAAGACGAAGTCTCCTACAAAATAATGAAACAGTGCCCCAACATCTTCTACGGCAGACTTACCAAACTCCTAACCTGCTGTCTCTCCTGTGGGTACTTCCCAAATACTTCCCAAAATGCTGGAAAGTGGCCACAGGAGTCATTATACCTAAACCCGACAAAGACCTTACCAACCCTTCCAACTACCGCCGAATCAGCTTGCTTAGCTGTGTTGTAAAAATATTTGAGCGGATTTTCACTACGAGACTTCGCACCTGTCTCGAATCAATCAACCTTTTCAACAAATGGCAAACAGCGTATAGGAGTCGGAAAGAGGGAATCGAACACGTTTATAGACTGGTCGATTATATGAAAACAGCATTTAGTCAAAACGAAATCGGAACAGCGCTTTTCTTGGATGTAGAAAAAGTGTTCGACTCGGTATGGCACAATGGCGTGAGATATAAACTAGCGAAAATGGGATTACCCACTAAAATTCTGAGGATCATATCATCATTTCTAACTGACCGAAAACTCAAGGTGAGGGTTAATCGCGAGGTGCCAGAGGAAGTAATACTCGAAGCGGGAACACCACAAGGGTCGGCTCTAAGTCCGCTTCTTTTCATAATATATGTGAATGACATAGAAAAAGTTGGGAAAAACTGTGTTGAACTATCGCAGTTCTCAGACGACAAAGGCATTTGGACGGCCAGCAAGTCCAGAAACACAATTAAAAATCGTCTACAGGATATCATTCGCGATCTGGAGAGCTGGTGCGCCCTGTGGCGCATCAAACTCAATGCCGCCAAAACTCAAAAAGTTACGTTCTTCAAGAAGCAAAGGAAAAAACCAGTCCCAAACAAAAAGGCCAATTTTTGTGATTTATCCTAGATAGCAACCTCAGTCTAAACAGTCACGTAAACTCCATTACGGTTAGAGCTACTAAACGTATCAATTTTCTGAAGATGATCAGAGAAATTGTGGAGCAAACACAGATGTGCTTCACAAGCTCTACAAAACATTTATACGTCCGGTACTAGAATACGGTGCCATAATAACAAGTGACCTGAGCAAAACCAACATTCAGAAGCTACAGAGGGTTCAAAATTATGCCCTGCGTGTGGCACTATGCAAACCGAAATGGACACCGATAAAGGAACTTCACGAGCTAGCAAAAATAGAAACTATTGATACGCGATTAAAAGACCTACAAAACAAAACCCTCAACAGACTCCAAAATAGTGAATTAATGGTTGAGCTGAACGAACACCGATCCCTTAACAGAAAAACAAAATAAGTTTCCGGAAAAAAAAAATTATACAATATAACTAAATTGCGTGGAGTCGGTGAGGATTGCCTCGCTACTCATTGAGAACTTTAGGATGGAGTCTGTGAGGACTGCCTCCCAACTCTGCTGAAGCGCGATTGAAATGCGTTTAATAAGATCTATATAATAAAACCCTCCACATACTCCAGGATAGTGAATCAATAGTGAAGATGAACGAACACCGAACCCTTAACAGAAAAACAAAATAAGCCACAGTAAATTAAAATTACACAATAGAAATAAACTGCGTGGAGTCAGTGAGGATTGCCTCGCTACTCATTGAGATCTTTAGGATTGAGTCTGTGAGGATTGCCTCCCAACTCTGCGTGTGGAGAGTGGGCTCCGAAGAAACACACCCCTTATCCCATCCATAGCAACAATCACGAAGCCCGAAAATATTTACCACAGTCTACAGGTCGTTTTTACGAAGGTATTTGATTTTAACTTCGTAGGATGACTCTGTATAATGTCTAGATGAGAACGTTCTTTTTGGTCGGGTTCAGTCAACCGTGACGGCCGCAGGGGCGTTACCTAGATTCCCTTAGCACAGTCTACAGATTGCATTTAATAAAGGTATTTCATTGCAAAATTGTAGGATGACTATTTGGGCCGTGATCGACCAGCCGTGACGGCCGTACAGGCCTGTGACCTAGATTTGTTTGGCACAGTCTAGAGTTCCTATTTAAGAAGCGATTTCATTGCAACTTGGAAGGATGACACGGTATGATGTCTGGATGAATCTGCCCTATTTTGTTCACGATCGGTCAGCCATTACCGCCGCCTGGTCACGTGACCTAGATTCATTTAGCACTTTCTACAGGTTGTTTTTATGAGAGGATTTCATTGTAACTTGGTAGGATAACTTGGTATGATATCTAGATGAGACTCTCTTATTTTGGTCATGATCGGTCAACCGTGACCGCCGAGCTGTCGTGTGATCTAGATTCCTCGAGCAACGTCTACGAGTTCAATTTATAAAGGACTGCATTGTAACTTGGTAGGATGACTCGTTTTGGAATAATTCTACTGTAACTTGGTTACTTTGTTCGACATGCTTTAACATGAGGGCCACATTTACTCAGGCCTCACTTCTTTAGCACAGTCTAAACCTCAAATTATCCTTATTCAAAACATAGCATACAGGGAACAAAAATTAACATATTCTCAATTATCAGTTCTTGTCGTATTTCATAATTCTTTCATAAACATTCGATTTTATCCATTTCACCAAACACTACACGCAGTCAAGTTCAGCTACAGTGTGATTAAAACTTTCATTTAATCCACTGGCAAGCATACATACACACAAACGCGACTGGTTTGCTGGTTAACGCAGCCGTAGAAAACCACCGAGCTGCGTAAAGTAACTATTAGACTGTCAAGCTTTTTAACCCAGTAAAAACCCAGCAGATAGTGTCAGAAGCCAAGTATACACCCGCGTCCTGTTCTGTTGCACTGTGTTCATTAGTGCACAATGGTACTACACACCACATGGGAAAATGACACAAAGAACCTTGTCTTAGGACACATGAATGACAGATAATGAATGAGGATCATGACCGAACCGTCACGATGATTGCGATTCTCTAACTCGACTCTGATGTTCTATTTGTGACAGATATTCAAGATTCTGATCCACTTCGTTGAAAAAACAAATACTTGTTGTTTATATGTAGTCTATTTAATATTGATATAATGCAAAACGTTGCGTGAATGACGTTCATGTAGAAAGCGAAAATGTATATAACGTTGCCTAAATGACTCCCATATAAAAACATATATAGAACACGTTGCCCAAATGACGTTAAAGCTTGAAGCTTTGCCTGCTTTTCACCCAAACGAGTCAAAATCACGATAAACATGTTTGATTTGTTCTGGCTTTCCCGAAGGACAGTGCAAATTGCGGATGAACCTCCTTCCTTGTAAAAGCGGACGTGCATCTCACGAGCCCCACTCAATAGACGCCTTCCAGACCATCGCAGTTGAAGTCGCTCGTCAAAAGGGTCTAAAGTAGCTGGCTCACCTGGCAAAAATGGACAATGTACTTCCTCTCGGTAAAAGGCGAACGGCACACTGCAGAACGAGGAACCCCTTTATAAGACCGGAGAAAACTATTGAACTGTGGCGAGTAACTATCAGACTTTCCAACATTTTAACCCGGTGGAAACGGGGTTGGCAGTGTCAGAAGCCAAATATATCATCGCATGCTGTACTGTCATGCTATGTGTATTAGTAAACAGTGCGCCACACCTCACATAGACAAATGACACCAAGAGCCTTGTCTAAGGCCACATTGCAGATGAGGAATGAGGATCATGAACGAACCGTCCCCGTGCTGATCAATGAATGATTGCGCTTCGCAAACGTGACTCTGATGTTGTATTTGTGACAGATATTCAAGATTCCGATCCACTTCGCACTTTCAAAAAACAAATACTTGTCATTTAGATGTCGTCTATTTAAGGTCGATAGGAACTGGCGAATAGACAAAAACAAATGGTTCCAAAACACGATAATTAAACAATTTTCATACAAGCAATCACAGGCAATGGCACTGCTTTGATCTAAAGAATATTTGGAGTGCTGAAGTTTCAGACTAAAAAGTGATTTTATTGTTGAAAATCAACTTTTAAATTGCACTAACAACAGAACTAAAAATTCACATTTGGAACACTTAAATTACTGAAACCCAAATTAATCTGAACCATGTATCTACAGCACTTTACCGACAAATGAACTTTGAGGTGCTTTTTGAATTATTTAAAACACATTTTTAATCTCCACTCTGAAAGATTTTTTTAGTATCAATATGAAGATGTGTAACCTAAAGAATGCATGCTTATGATTCACTGGAGCTTTACACTTTTCATTAGTTCTGTTTACCATCAACTGAACAATGATTGTCCTTCTAGTGTTCGAGACAAACTAGTTAGTGTATTTATCCTTGACCAGTCAGCTGTATCATGTATTGCCATTTCATAAGAAGGTTCAACATTGTACAACTCTGTCAGTGTTAGATGTTTGGATTTAGCAATTAATGTCAACAAACATTCATGCATATCTGTATCAAATACATCAGCCAAGGTGTTATGTACATCTTGCATGTACCATTTGTCTCTTAAAGTGTCACGTCTTGGTGTCATTACTGGAAAAATATTTTGGAATGGACATTAAAAACATGTTTTAAGTAAGGGATAATGAACGAGTGGTGAATCATTCGGTGTTAGAAAACACGAGACCCGAAGGGTCGAGTGTTTTCTAACTCCGAATGATTTACCACGAGTTTATTATCCGACTTAAAACACAACATTCTGTTAAAAGACATGTGTAGTTATAATAGCCGAGTTAAATGTTTGTTCTCAATTTTCGCGTTTTAATAGTATGTTCCTCTGCAGCATTTCTGTGACTGACGATCGGATTTGGATACATCACCCTTCTGATCCACACTATTCATGAAGCAGAGCGTCGTCCGGTTTTCACGCATGAACCGGGTTGCCTCAAACTGCTGGGGTACTTTCCACGGTGTACAGGCACATATTTTTTTTTTGGGGGGGGGGGGGGAGGGGGGGAGCGAATGGACCTAGGGGGAAAGCAAATTGATCATTTCGAAGGGGGTGATCGAGGAAAAGCTAAGTTTTGGCAATGATCAAAATCAATTGTTTGAAAAAGGTAAATGCGACTGAACACAGCAATAAATGGGCTACATTTCTGCCACAACGGTTTGGTTCTCTATGCTCTAGTTTTTTTCAAACACTTCGACACAGTTTGAAAGTTTGGAGGTGGTGGAAGATTCTTGAGTTATTCGGTGCGACCTGTACTGGCTTGAACCAGTTTAACTGTGCATTTAGAGTAAATATCACCGAAATAAATTGTCTGCATCACCCTGAGACGCGTAATTTCTCATTTTCGTGCAATAATTTACATTTTTCGTTTCTGTCCACCGGGAGGGGGGGATTTTTATGTGCTTGCGGCGGGGGGGGGGGGGGGGGGTAGGGGAAACAGCCGATTATGAATCGACTCCCGGCGAGCTTTTGTCCTTTTAGAGAGCGTAGTTTCTTTTGCAGAATTGTGCATCGATGGTCCATTCAACGTTATTTAACCTTAAACAGCCGGTGCACAAATAAAACGCACCACTTTCTGGTACGCACGTTATAAGCCAGGATCCTTAGTTTGTTTGTGTCAGGATGTATCCCCTTTATTTTTTCAAGTCTCATAATGCCGAATCAGTCTTCGGCAAAGGTATTTTGAGAGAAAAGTTGCTCTGCTAAAAGAAACCTGGCCGACGGAAGTCGATTCAAAATTGACTACTTCCCCCCCCCCCCCCCGCAAGCACATAAAAATCCCCCCTCCCCCTGTGGACAGAAACGAAAAATGTAAATTATTGCATGAAAGTGGGGGAAAACACGTTTGAGGGTGATACCGACAATTTATATCAGTTATTTTTACTCTAAATGCACAATTGAAATGGTTCAAGGCGATACAGAAAAATACTTAATTACTCAACAGTCCTCTATCACCTCCAACTTTTCAAACTGTGTCGAAGTGTTAAAGAAACTAAAGCATAGAGAACCAAGCTGTTGAGGCAGAAATGTAGCCCATTTATTGCCGGGTTCCCTCGCAAATACCTTTTATAAACAATCGATTTTAATCATTGCCAAAACATAGCTTTTCCTCGATCATCCCCCCCCCCCCCCTGAAAATGATCGATTTGCTTCCCCCCACTAGGTCCATTTGCTTTCTCCCCCAAATATGTGCCTGTACATCGTGACTTTCGCCAACGGGAAACAAAAGGCTTGTCGCAAGTGTGTTTTCTGAGAACAATAACTGTGGATTATTTTACGAATCCACAGTCATTGTTCTCCGAAAACACACTTGCGTCGATCCCTTTGTTCACCTTGGCGATTCGGAGTTATAATGCACTGAGGCGGATAACGCGGCTGTGTTTTAATTAATTTTAAAATCACCCCAGAGTTCACATCTCGGTAAAGCGCTAGAGATATATGTTTTGGATTAATTTTGGTTTCATTAATTTAAGAGTGCCGTGTGTGAATTTTCCGTTCTGTTGTTAGTGCGATCTACATTTTAAAAGTTGATTTTCAACAATAAAATTACCTTTTAGTTTAAATCTTCAGCAAACAAAATATTCTTTAGATCAAAGCAGTATCATTGTTTGTCACCGTTTGTACGAAAATCGTTTAATTTACTTGTTTTAGAACTCTTTTGTTTTTGACCATTTGGGGAAATTCACCGGTTCCTATAGACCTTAATATTGATAATAATGCAAAACGTTGCCTGAATGGCGTTCATGTAGAAAGAGAACATATATATTACGTTGCCTAAATGACTCCCAAAATGAAAACAAATATATACAGAATGCTGTCCAAAGGATGTTTATATAGTAAACATTTTCTGACCTTTCGGCAACCTACATTAAGACAAACGGATTTGGTCAACGCGAAATCATATATCTTTTAATAATGCATATATTTTCAATTTTAATACACAAATGCATTATTTATTGATAAAATAGAAGTGATAAGAGATGTTTTAATAAATACAGACGTTTGTGGCAAATATATTGATAAATATCTCTGAGGTTGCCCAAATGACGTAAGTTGCCGTAATGTCGTTTACAAAAATATATTAACGACAGTCATTTGTCTTTGTCCAAAGAATTGTGTCGATTCGCCATCAATCAAACTAACACACACGCATGAACTGTACCGGAATGTCCCAATATATTATTTGTGGGGAAATTGTATTGTCACTCTAACATGTTCAAAATAACGGCAGATTCAATAAGCATATGCTGTGTTCAGTTCATTTCAGGGTATGTATTTTCTTTTATATTTCCGGTGCAGGCTGAAACTTCAAACTAATTTTGATTCTAATGGGGAAAATAACTCGATAGGAGGGCGGCTTTCATTGTTTCTCGTCATGTTTCCACTTCCCACCACTGACATACATCTAGATGAGCCGGGGGGCGGGGGGGGGGGGGGGGGGGGGGGCAAAGGGTTTTGTCGGAAATTTTTACTTTGATCGGATTTTCTCATATACCCAACCTTCCATTCCCGATGAAAGATAAATAAAAATAAAAATAAAATTGGAACTCAAAGTTGCATTTAAAAACACAACAGAACACGGCAGTAAAATAATTGTAACTATCCTAATTTTTCTGGTGCGTAACTGCATGCTAAATCACAACATATGTTTGACCCTTGAAATGTATAAGTGACTGCAACTGAAGCAGTACGTCATATTTGCGGATATTAGACCGACACATTGCCTGCAGTTAGTTCTTTGATTTTTAGCTCACCTGATTGAAAGTCAGGGTGAGCTTTTCTTATCACTCTTCGTCCGTCGTCCGTCCGTCGTCTGTCGTCCGTCGTCCTGCGTGAAGGTGGTGTTTGAGCCTCTTTCTCCTAAACCACTGGCCACATTTTAATTAAATTTCATGTAAGTAGTGGTTATATAAGGGCATTTTGATTTTTATCCAAATTAGGTTTCGTCTCATATTGAGCAGCGGTGTGGGGACAAAATGGCCAATTTTTTGGAAAATCTTCTTCTAATGAACCACCAGTAGCAGAGACTTGATATATGGTATACTAAGTCCTCTTGAGGTTTAGAATCAAGTTTGTTCAAGAGAAGTTTGTCGGGCATTATTTGCCTTCGTTATGGGAGGGGCAAAAATTTTGGCCACGCCTAAAATTTCTATTTTCTGAACCGTGAGGTCAATTTGAACCAGATTTGATATAAGATGATAATGGGTCATAAGTAGTTGATTGATGCAAAAAAAAATTTCTCATTGCCCCGTGGGAACCCCGGGAGCTAAAAATAGGAAAAACCTTAAAACTGCCATATCTCCAAAACTGCACGGCACATAGAATTCTTATTTTGTATAAAGCTTACATTTATCCAGTAGAATAGAATGGTTAAAAAAAAATCCCTATCGGTTTGATCACAATGTACTTTTTTCAGGACTTTGAAAAAGTGCTGAGTCAGCACTTCTTAACACTTGTAGGCAATGGGAAAAAAGATCGAAAAATCTTCTCCAGATCCAGACAGCAGAATCTTTTGATATTTGGTATGCACCATTTTAGGGTGGATCTGATTCAAGTTTGTTCAAATCGGCCCCCTGGGTTCATATTTGGGCTCCGTATAGGAGCCCGATTTCGAACTTAGTGCATTTCATGCAAATTTCTTAAAAAATCTTCTTCTCCAGATCCAGCAGGCAGAATCTTTTCATATTTGGTATGCAACATTGTGGGGTGGATCTGATATAAGTTTGTTCAAATAGGCTCCCTAGATTCATATTTGGGCTCACTATGGAAGCTCGAATTCGAACTTCGTGCATTTCGGGCAAATTTCTTCAAAAATCTTCTTCTCCAGATCCAGCGGGCAGAATCTTTTGATATTTGGTATGCAACATTGTGGGGTGGATCTGATTCATGTTTGTTCACATCGCCCCCCCCCCCCCCCCCCCCCCCCCCTGGATTCATATGTGGGCTCACTATAGAAGCCCGAATTCGAACTTAGTGCATTTCATGCAAATTTCTTAAAAAATCTTCTTCTCCAGATCCAGCAGGCAGAATCTTTTCATATTTGGTATGCAACATTGTGGGGTAGATCTGATTTAAGTTTGTTCAAATCGGCTCCCTAGATTCATATTTGGGCTCACTATGGAAGCTCGAATTCGAACTTAGTGCATTTCGGGCAAATTTCTTCAAAAATCTTCTTCACCAGATCCAGCAGGCAGAATATTTTGATATTTGGTATGCAACATTGTGGGGTGGATCTGATTCAAGTTTGTTCACATCGCCCCCCCCCCCCCCCCCTGGATTCATATTTGGGCTCACTATAGAAGCCCGAATTCGAACTTAGTGCATTTCAGGCAAATTTCTTCAAAAATCTTCTTCTCCAGATCCAGCAGGCAGAATCTTTTGATATTTGGTATGCAACATTGTGGGGTGGATCTGGTTTAAGTTTGTTCAAATCGGCTCCCTAGCTTCATATTTGTGCTAACTATGGAAGCTCGAATTCGAACTTAGTGCATTTCGGGCAAATTTCTTCAAAAATCTTCTTCTCCAGATCCAGCAGGCAGAATATATTGATATATGGTATGGAACATTGTGGGGTGGATCTGATTCAAGTTTGTTCAAATCGGCCCCCTGGATTCATATTTAGGCTCACTATAGAAGCCCAAATTCGAACTTAGTGCATTTCAGGCAAATTTCTTCAAAAATCTTCTTCTTCAGATCCAGCCGGCAGAATCTTTTCATATTTGGTATGCAACATTGTGTGGTGGATCTGATTCCAGTTTGTTCAAATCGGCCCCCCACCCCCACCTGGATTCATATTTGGGCTCACTATAGAAGCCCAAATTCAAACTTAGTGCATTTCAGGCAAATTTCTTCAAACATCTTCTTCTCCAGATGCAGCAGGCAGAATCTTTTCATATTTGGTATGCAACATTGTGGGGTGGATCTGATTCCAGTTTGTTCAAATCGGCTCCCTGGATTCATATTTGGGCTCACTATAGAAGCCCGAATTCGAACTTAGTGCATTTCAAGCAAATTTCTTAAAAAATCTTCATCTCCAGATCCAGCAGGCAGAATCTTTTGATATTTGGTATACAACATTGTGGGGTGGATCTGATTCAAGTTTGTTCAAATCGGCCCCCTGGATTTATATTTGGACTCGGTATAGGAGCCCAAATTTGAACTTAGTTCATTTCAGGCAAAAATCGTCCTCTCAAGATCCAGCTGGCAGAATCTTTTGATATTTGGTATGCACCATGCTTAGGGGGGGGGGGGGGGGGGGATTCAAGTTTGTTCAAGACAAGTCCCTGGGTTCATATTTGGTCCACTGTGGTAGCTCAAATTATAACTTAGTTCAAAATGAGGAATTTTCTTTAAAAATCTTCTTCAGATCCAGCAGTCGGAATGTTTTGATATTTGGTAAGCAGCATCCTTAGGGAGGTGAGATTCAAGTTTGTTCAAGCCATGTCCCTAGATCCATATTTGGACTCACTGTGGGAGCCCGAATGATAACTTAGTTCAAAATGAGGGAATTTTCTTTAAAAATCTTCTTCAGATCCAGCAGTCGGAATGTTTTGATATTTGGTATGCAGCATCCTTAGGGGGTGAGATTCAAGTTTGTTCAGCCATGTCCCTAGGTCCATATTTGGACTCACTGTGGGAGCTCGAATTGTAACTTAATTTAAAAAGAGGAATTTTCTTTAAAAATCTTCTTCTTCAGATCCAGCAATCGGAATGTTTTGCTATTTGGTGTGCAGCATCCTTAGGAGGGTGAGATTCAAGTTTGTTAAAGCCAAATCCCTGGGTTCATATATGGGCTCCCTGTGGGAGCCCGAATTATAACTTAGTTCAATATGAGGAATATTCTTTAAAAATCTTTTTTTTTGAGACTGGTCAAAATCTTTGGATATTTGGTATAATCTTTTCTTAGGAGGAGCAGATGCAACTTGTTGAAATCAATTCTCTGGGTTGATATTTAGGCTACCATATCAGGTGAGCGCCCTCGGGCTCCTTGGGGCCTCTTGTTTAACTTACTAGCGGACATACCCGGCGATTCCCGCGGAGAAACATTTCTGAACGGATGGACACAAATTGCCCAGTGAAGTCCCAAAATAGTAAAACATACTCTGAAATAATCTACTTACATGACACATAAATAACATAGTAGCTGCGGGAAAATATTTGTTATAATTTCCCCCCAATGCCGCCTCTTCCAAAATGCTGGTCGAAACTTCTGGAATTTATTGTCAAGTCACTTTCTGGCTGCTGCAGAGCAGCCGTACGTGAATGTTTTCACATTAAATTGCTATGGAAAGGCGGTTTCCGTTGTTTAAAAACGTTAAATACACCCATTAACACTTTTGTACCCATAGGTTGCCCAAAAGGCCGTGTTGTATACGGATGAGAAATATCACATTCAGCTTTCGTTTTAAAAGGGGTGCATTCGATTTCACAGCGGATAAATTACCGGAATGTGAGCTGAAGGTATTTCGGGGTTCACTTTCTTTGAAAACTTCTTGACCTCGTTATTATAAATGTTCGAATGAACAGAAACATCTGACGAACGACAGTACTCATATCGCGATAAACTTCATAAAAGCGTGGTCAAAGCGGACCAGAACCAATCCCATGTTACTAGTGAGACAGAACTACACCAGAGTGCCAAATTTTAGCTCCATGCCTTATAAATTGTAGAAATGCACAAGGAACAAAGAGAAAGAGAGAGAGGCACATTCGACTCTATATATAAGATGTGCAGGCCGACAACAACGGGGGTCAGTTTCTATTCAGGTTCCCACTTGCCTTTGTGGGATTGCTAACGTTTCTCGTATCGTGAACGTTGTGTATCATCGGGTTTAGTTTTACAAAAAGGGTAAACAGAGGTTAACTTTGAAACGATTTCCGAAAAGTTGTGAAACTTAATTTAATATTCTTTCTGAAAACTGATTGTAACTTACCTTTTCTGTTTGTTTGTTTCTTTTGATTTATTCAGTAACACGGGGAGGGGGGGGGGGGGGGGGGCGTTGTGAGAGTGGAATTGTACACGACTCGATATTGCAGATCTTCTGTGACAAACTTTTGATACACACAGAGGGAGTAATACGTAATTGCCCAACAACACACAGGCATAAATACATTACACAACAAAACTCCTTTGATTTTTTGTTAATGTCACACAAAAACATCAACGTCTGATACTTAGAAATTGACATCTTCGGTATGTATGCAACAATTCGGAAAAAATAAAAAGGTGTACTTGCCCCTCAAAAGTAGGAACACGTCTAGAAAAAAAACGTCTTCTTTTAGTATATTACAAGATAGGCAAGTGGATAATAAAACACCTTTCGAAAGGTAGAAAAATGGTCGCAGTACCGGACATTTGTTTTAAAATGTTGCTCGATGATTAAAAAGTCATGTATTTTCAAACGAGTCTGTATTTTGTTTATGAATTTGTTGCGTATCTGAGAAAAAAATTGCAACTTGCGAAAGTGCAGAACCAGCTAAATGACGGTACAGTTGACTTAAAAAAAAATGTAGACAGAAGCTCCGCCTTGAGATAAGGTGGATGGAGAAACTCTCCCTCTGACAGAACAGAATCTTCCTTGAACATAATCAGTGCGACAAGATCATAGACTCAGAATTTCTTGCATTATTAGGCTTTTCCCTCTGGAAAAGTCTACTGTTTTTCTACGGATTATTAGGCTTTTCCCCATGGAAAAGACTATTGTTTTTCTACGGATTATTATTATTATTTTTTATTTGTTTGTTTTTGTTTGTTTTTGTTTTTTTCACACATTTTGTCCGTACGATTCAGAAGCCATTTTGGAACCGATTTTCACACAATTTCGCACACATATAAAGGGGCAGAAAATCTAAAAATGTACCCAAGCGGAATTTTCGATTTAATCCTTATTTCGTCAGAATTGGCAAAACACTGTTAAAATTGGGGTTTATCGGCACTTTCTTGAAACACGTCTTGTAGATTTTTTTTAAACATTCATCATTGCTAGACCTGCCTGTCACACGATCTTTGATACACACGACATATTAGGTAATGCATATGGTAACCCTCCACAGGCTGCGAAACATCTACATTTTGATGAAATAGGCCTGTTTCAGGCCCCCACAGCACCCAAACGATACTCGAGAGATAAACATAACTTCCTCAATTGGAATTCATCGAGGATAATTTTTGTAAGTAATAAGGGTGTTCAAAAAATCAAGTGTTAACCCGTTTTGGGCTGGTTAAACAGCAATACCCCCATAAAGCTCGAAAATTCACGTTTTCCGTGGATTTCTCTAAACGAGTCTTGTAGATTTTCAAGGAAAATTGGTTACTCCCAGGCCTTGGTGTGACAATAGAAGTTGCGTGGACAAAATACTGCGGTGAGCATTTGTTGACCCTCCACGGGCTGCTAAATGTCCAAATTGTGATAAAATGGGCTGTTTTTTGGACCCCAATAGCACCCAATGGGTACGCCATAAAGAAAAGTGCCTTCTTTTATCGAGCGCACACTCTATACGGAAACATTTTTGTAAGTAGTAAGGATATTCAAAAGTCGAAGTCTTAACCTATTGCAACCGTATAGGATACGCAGTCTCCCAAGGGGATCTAAACTTCACTGTGGGTGAATCTGACTAGAAACCGGGGCGTCAATGAGAGGTTCAATTTTTCCCTATGGGGGGACTAGATCTGAAAGGAATCGAAGGAACTCTGTTTAAACTTAATTAATTAATATTTATTTAATTCACATCTCATTGTATAATTTATCGGGGGGTTATTTTTAGTTCCCCATGACTGGAATCACCAGCTTATTTCATTTACAATAACTCAATATTTACAATTTACTGGAGTGACCAGCTGTAAACCAACCAATTACTCTTTCATGTGGCTGGAGTGACCAGCCTCTTTATTTGATTGGACTGACCAGTATTATTTACAATTTTTCTCTTACTGGAATAACCAATCATATTGGAATCTCAATTAAATTGTTATGTGTCCAGTTTGGCAGTGGGTGTAAACTTAAAGTGCTAACTGACATAGTGCTAGAAGCCACTATGTGGCTTCAAAGGAAGTCCAAAGTGTCCAAGATAAAATCTTCACGTTAATTCCTTTTGTGTTTCCCAGTAATTCATAAGGATTAAAGACTGGTTCAAAAATCTGCCTTATAACGAATTATCGGAGAGAGCATGCAGGCACCCCCCGGTAACCCGCTATAAACAGATTATTTATCAGTAAAGCTCTGATCATCAATACTAATTTAGCACTCTACCAGTCATATCCAATTCTAAGCTAGTTTTCTAAACCAAAATAACCAGTTGCAAAAGGGCTAATATATCTGGTTAAATAGTTATCAATTTTTTTTATAAGTGCTAACAGTTTAGCACAGTTGCAATCCTTCAGTAATTTACAATTCTATAATAAATGGGACCGTTAAAGGACTCACAATGGAGTAACCAGTTTATGTGAGTATTGGCAGGGTTAATTGAGATTCAAATGTAAGGCTCATACCATTACTCAAGTATCCTAGTGATTTGAAGGGTTAATTGTCCCTTGTAAAAATGAAATGATCCAGGGTATTTTTTCTGGTACGACCAGTGAGAATTTCTTTGCGTTGGCAGGGGTTAATTTCAACTTTAATTTCGGACTTCACAGCAAGAGCTGTTATAGTAGATTCTTCTAATTCAGGACGGATTGTACCATTGAAAATTTCAACACACGCATCTCTGTTTGACTTTGAGTCCAAACTGGACTAATTAACACAATGGGCCTAAAGAATAGTTATATATCTCTGAAGAGGTTAATTTGTATTTGATTCCAGAATTTATAGTATGAATTTAATAAATCTCCATCATTTTTGATTAGGTTAAGTAATTGTGCCAATGATTTAACTTAAAAGTCTTAATAAAATAACGGTAACATGTTGCAGCTGGCCAGAATGAGCCTTCATTCTGGCCCGGTGAAACATTGTACCGTCCACCGACTCGAGTCGTCGGACTGCACTAAGCTACAGCAACAAGGGAATGTTTTCCCTGGTTCCCATCTTAAAGTGCTACGAGATATACACCTTTTTTGTTTTAGGGTTGTTCTCGATCAATTCTTGATATTTTGAGATCGTTATTTCTCGCTGGAACCTGCGGCAACCGCGTTGTGTCCTTGGGCAAGACACTTCATCCCGATTGCCTACATGGGGGCACGATGACGCTGTGTACTGAGACGTACTGCACGTCGATGGTGCGCATGTCTTCAACCAATCTAACCCTGCCTGTGCTGCGGTGCAGAGTTCAGAGTTACGATGTTGGAGAGCTGACAGCTGCTCGTCGTTGCTCAGTGGTTCTCTCCGGGTACTCCGGCTTCCTCCACCCGTAAAACTGTCACGGTCACGATTAGCCATTGTGCATAAGTATGTGACCTTAAACACCAATAAATAAATAAATATTTCTCGCTGGAAATAACCCGGCATTCAGAGTGTCAAATCGACGTCTGCGCTGGCTTTTATAGGTCAAGAATTCCACAATTTTTGTGGGGTCACGTGATAATACTCTCGACGTCAATTTATTTCAATTATTGATTGTTTTAAAGTTACTATGTAACTTTGGTGCCGACATGTATTTTTCACCCCTTTCCTCAATTTCTTCTTTCTTCATCTTATGTAAGGTATAGCCTGACACATGTTTTCTCAAGTCTCTTTCATTTGCTGTCTTAAACAAACACAGGGAACAGTAAAAAGGCACCCTTTCTAATTTGGTGTGGTATTTGAAGATGTGTGCAAGCACTCTAGCCCTCTCGCCCTCATATTTACATGCATTGCATCTATAAGCTCTTCCCCGTAGGCTCACAAAAGATTTGCTGAGGTGTGACATCCTGAAAGGAAAGTAAAAAAACTACTTAGAGTGTCGGCTTTGCAGCAAACAAATTTTTGACATCTCTTACCAACATTTAATTATAACTATAATGTTTGGTAGACTGAAACTTCTTTAGTGCTGCTTTCTTCCACTTCAAGACTTCATCACTGTGGTAAGGTTTCAGCTTATTGTGATGAACCACCTTTTGCGTACCTTGTTCATCAAGTTGTATCCTGTAAATTAATTCATTAATTTTCTCTAAAACTAGAAATGGGCCTTCATAAAGGGGTTGAAGTTTTGGACAAATACTTTTAATCTTTGCTTCATTCATGTACCAGACAAGGTCGCCACGTTGATAGTGATTTACTGACACTTTGACATCATACAAGTCTTTTTGTCTCTTAACAGATTTATTTAAGTGATTTCTGGCAACAATGTGGGCTTCTTGCGTTCTGTTTCTCAACTTTTCTACATAGTCCCCATAACTGGTTATTTCCTGTTCATCAATACTTCTACCCCCAAACACAATTTTCAGAAGGGAGTCGTACTTCTCGGCCTAGCATCAGGAGGTTGGGTGTTAATTGAGTTGAATCATGGGGTGTGGCTCTGTAGGCAGCAGCTAAACACCCTAAATTTAAATCCCAGTCAGTCTGTTGACCCTTAAAGTAAGCCTTAATCATTCTCAACAAGGTGCGGTTGAATCGTTCAATTTGGCCATTGCATTTGGGGTTGTAAGGACTTGTTCTGGTCTTCTGTATTTCAAGTAATCTGCACAGTTCTTGGAAGATCTCCCCTTCGTAATTCCGACCCTGGTCTGAATGGAGTGTGAGAGGACAACCAAACCTACTTATGACCTCATTTAATATCTTGTTAGCACAAATTTCAGCAGTTTGATTGGGCACTGGAAAAATTTCGACCCATTTAGTAAAATAATCTGTTACTAGTAGGATGTATCTATTCCCTCGGGGTGTCAAGGGTAATGGGCCTAAAAGGTCAGTTGCCAAGCGGTCAAGTGGTGATCCTGTTTTCATGGTTCCCAGTGGTGCTTTTGGATGTTTAACAAGTGGTTTGTTCGCTGCACATTCATGACACTTTACAATCCAAATTTGTATGTCTTTGCTGATTCCAAACCAGTAGTAACGTTGTAAAGTTTTCTCCCTTGTCTTCTTGTTTCCAAGATGTCCAGACAGAATGTTTTGATGCATCTGTAGCAGGACTTCCTCCCATAGAACTTTTGGTGCTAACACTTGAAGATGGGTTCCTGTATTATCTCTGCAGTGAAAAATCTTGCACAGTACTTCTTTTTTCAAAAGTAAGGAGTCCCAAATGTGCCAATAGTACTTTATTGCTGAACTCAATCCAATCACATCACTCCATTTTGCTTGTGCTTTATTTTCCATCCAAGTATAGACTACCCCTATGTCGGTATCTTCCCTTTGGAGTTTTTGTAACATCTTATCAATATACTGATTCGTCCATGGCATAAAAATATGACCAGACTCTGGTTCTAATCGTGGTTTATTTTTGCCAGCTGACCTGGTTTCGACTTTCCTCAGTGCTGGATTTTCTTGTGGCTTACCCTGTGCCAAGCTTGAGGTGATGGATTCTGTATCTGTAAATTTATCCCAAGAGCTCATCATTTCGAGGGATCTTTTTCTGCACTTCTTACATGGGCCGCACTTGAGAGGCTCCAGATGGTCAGTTTTGTGGCACTCACATTCTCTCGGATTTTCACAATGGGACATTGCATCTGCGTTCAAGTGTTTCCTTCCAGCCCTGTGTTCTATTTGGAAATTATAGTTGGAAAGTATTTCTATCCATCAAGCTATTCTACTTTTAGGTTTCTTGAAACTGAAAAGCCATATGATTGCTTGATGATCAGTTCTGATCAAGAAGCGTCGTCCGAGTAAATACTGTCTGTAGTATTCTACAAAGTAGCGGACCACTAACAGTTCCTTATCAGTGATGCAGTAGTTTTTCTCAGCCTTATTCAGAGCTTGGCTCCCATATGCTATGACCCTTTCCATTCCATTTTGTCTCTGACTGAGTACTGCACCGATGCTGATATATGAAGCATCTGAGTCCAATATGTATTCAGTGTCATCTCTTGGGTAAGCCATTACAGATGGGCTGCTCAATTCCTCTTTCAATTTTTCAAATGAATTTTGACACTCGGTTGTCCAAATAAATTTCTTATTTTTTTTTGGTAAGCTCCACCAGTGGTCTCGAGATAATTGCAAAGTCCTTTATAAATCTTCGGTAATATGAACCCATCCCGATATATTGACGAATTTGATGTATGGTTTTGGGCCTCGGCCATGATTTTAATTTTTGGACATTGTCTGGATTTGGTTTCACTCCATCTTTAGATATTACATGTCCCAGGAAGGTCTCTTCAGTTTGCATCAGATTACATTTTCCAGGCTTTAACTTCAACCCTGCTTTTCTAATTCTTTCCAAGATTTTGGTTAACCTTTCTGTGTGTTCTTGGAAATTTTTCCCAAAACATATAATGTCATCAATATATACAAGTAATGTTTGCCATTGTAGTCCATGCAGGGCAATTTCCATCAATCGCTGAAAAGTTGAGCAACTATTGGCCATTCCAAAAGGCATCATGGTGTATTCATACAATCCGTAACGGGTGGCAAATGCTGTTTTTCATATATCTTCTTTCTTTACGGGTACTTGATGATACCCAGCTGTTAAGTCTAATGTTGAAAAGAGTACAGAGCCTGAAATAGCATCTAAACAGTCTTGTATTCTTGGTAATGGGAAAGCATCTTTCACAGTGACCTCATTAACCTTTCGGTAGGTGCAGCATAGGCGTAACTTCCCATTCTTTTTCTTGACTAAAACAATTGGAGAAGCCCACGGTGAATTTGATTTCCGGATAGTTCCCTGTTTTTCTAATTGCTCAATCATCTTCCTTTCCTCCTCTGCATAAGCGATAGGTACCCGGCGTGGTGGTTGTTTGATCGGCTTTGCATTGCCTGTTTCTACCGCGTGTTCAATTAAGTTAGTACATCCCAGATCAGCTTCATTCTTTGAAAATACATCCTGATATTGATTGAGTGTAGATGATAGCTTCTCTTGCTCAAGGCGTGACAAATTTGCGGGGCACTTTCAAACATTTCTTTCAGGTGATCTGGTACATGATGCGATGCACTCGCATTATCGACCCTTTTCGCATTAGCAAAATGTTCAGCATCAAATTTAGTTGATTCATTATGCACTTTGCTGAATTGTATTCTGCGCATGTAGGCGAAGTTGGTAGATTCTTCAGGATTTTCACAATCAATTACTTCTGCAGTGCTAGTAAAAGTCTCGGCTCTTCCAATCACTGCATCTTGATTGACATGCACATCAGTTGGAAAGAGGTTCATGATTCTAACCTTTGCTGTTGTATTATTTGTAATATCTGCTATACAAGGCGCCACTAGTAAGGAAGTGCTTTCAGTGAAGGATGGGGTGGGTTCGAGAAGTACTTCACCAAGTTCAACTTCACAAGGCAGTCCATCTAATAAAACATCTAAAATGGCCTCGCTGTTCCCTTTTATGACATAATGATCAGCTGCACGGATTTTGTAGCTTTCTTCCAGGCCAACTTGCATACAGGGGACATCATGTTCCTTAAATTTGATTATGCCTTTACTCAACAATATGTCAGCTGGACCTTCTTTCTCTTGTAATATGTCTATTCCTAGTAAGGCTCATCATCAATTTCAGCCACTAAAATATCTGTGGTTATCTTGAGCGTTCCCATTTTAATTTCAAATGTACCTTTTCCAAGCTCTTGAATCGGCTCTCCATTTGCACTTTTCAGACATGAGCTTTTAATTAGTGGTGGTCTTTCTCCCATGGGTATACGGTTAAATATTTTCTCTGAAATTATAGTTTTTGATGCTCCTGTGTCAGCTGTGAAAATTAACTTCACGCCTTTGATTTCGCCATTTACATAAACTCCATCAGCTCTTGGAACTTTCCTTTTTATAATAATCATTTCACCATCCTCTGATTTCGTTGGGTGGGAAATTTTTTCCAAAGTTTTGTTTTCATTTACAAATTGGTCATTTTCTGTTTGATTTCCTTGGACCAACCCTCGACCGGTAGGGTCAGTCATAGCTAGTTTAAACCTTTATTTCCTGTGTTACTTACATTGGGCTCTTGAGCCTTAATGGAATGATCCATTGTTTGGTAGTCGTTGTTCCACCTGAAGTGTGAGGGTTGTGCCCTCTGCTGAGGATTATAGTTACATGTAGCTTGAGAGGTGTTTTGCCCACCAAAGAAATTTTCTTGTGTTCTCCAGTTGGACGTTCTGCCTCTATTGAACGATGTTCCATTGTTGCTATTGTACTGGCTCCGTTGCCACACACCGTTGTAAGCAGGTTTGCGTTGTGCAAAGTGTGGACAATGCCTCTTTATGTGGCCTGGAGAGTTGCAGAAATAACAAATGTGTGGCTCTGCAGTCAAATTTCTTGGTTGACTTAATTTAGCAACATCACTGGATGCTTTTGTGATATTTTCAACTTTTTCTTCTAAATTAGAAACAACTGCCAGCACCTTTTCGAATTTCTCGTCACCATTCTCATTTGATTGACTTTTAGATGCAGGTACTTTATTTGATATTTTAGCTGATTTTCCATTTCTACCAGTGACTTTAGTGTTTCTGAGAACACCTTTATTTCCTTTTCCCTTCTTTGTGACATTAATTTCATCATCAAAGTCTTCTGTTGAGCTTTCTGTGTCTGAATTAATTTTTCGCGTTAATCTTTTATATTTTCTGTCATTGCAGTAGTCTCCCTTGTTCCTGTGAAGTTAATAACTTGAACAACAGCATCATCAATGCTGGTGGGTTCTTTAAAGAACTCCACTTGAAATCTTACTTCTTGATCGAGTAAGCCTTCCAAAAATTTCCTGAGTAAATCTTCCTTCTTTGTTGCCATATCTCTATTGGGGTATGCTTTATCATACAGCCTTTTCAAATCAACTGCAAATTCTTCAATCCTTTCATGTGTCTGCTGATTTCGGTTCCGAAATCGTACTCCATAGGATTTAGAAGTTTCTATTTTTCTGTACCTATTAGCTAGTTCAGACACTAATTTCCTATAGGCTGACCGTACTACATGGGTCAATTGCCCAAATACAAAATCTCCAGCTTGCCCTTGTAAACGAGGTAAAATTTCACCCAATTTGTCACTATCTGACCACCCTCATCAATTTGCAACTTCGTCAAATCTGTTATACCAGACGTGCCAATCTTCCTTTCCGGAAAATACAGGTAACTTACATGAAATTCCACTTTTATAACTGGAAAGTACTCTAGAATTCACTGTTGTTATGGGTGGACTCTGTGAGTTGTAGTTGACATCACTCACTTCGGTAGAGTCTTCGTCGCTGGACTCGTAACTGCGCAACTCTGTGAGTTGTAGTTGACATCACTCACTTCGGTAGAGTCTTCGTCGCTGGACTCGTAACTGTGCACCGATCTGTAAATGGGATCTCTGGGTCTTGCAGTCCTGGTATCACCAGCCCCATTTCTTGTGATTCTCTCTTGAGTATCGTTATTCCCATTGGAGTTACATGTAATGTTTACCAACTCTTTAACTGCATCTTGAAATCCTTTAGTCATTTCATTTACCATTCCCCACATTTCAAAAATCATGTGTTCGTTTTTACTGCAAGTATCCATAACCATTTCCTGTATATCAAAATTAAAAAGTCCTTTGTCGGTTGTTCTCGCTTCAGAACCCGCTCTGCTATGGTGATACTTCTCTACAAAAGGTACCTCAGTGTTTGTCAATGTGGAATCGGTGTCCATTTGACCATCTGGTCCCTTATCTATGCCCCGCATATTAAAATTCATGCAATCATCATTATACATACATGTACTCATTCCCTGCATATTAAAATTATTGCGTTGCTTGTCCCTATGTGCAATCGCCCCCCGCATATCAATAGTCATGCATTCATTTTCATTTGAGCATGTATCTAGTCCAATACCATGTTTATCACCAAGCACTTCTCTCTCATGACTTCTTGTAGAAGTTTGATGTGCAGTTAAAATCACTGTTTCATTTTTCTCATTTGCATCATCTGTTCTTGCTTCATTTTCCATTAATTCATTATTTTCATCTTAGGCACACTGGTCCAGGTTAGTTTCATTACCACTATCAGCCTGGGCAACTTCTACTTTATATTTCTTACTCTTAACCATTTTATTCAATGTTATATTTTCTAGTAAGACAGGTTCGTATCTCTGGATACAAATTAAATTAATTTTAATTCTTTATCTGTATCTTGGTAGCCTCGCCAAAATGTAACCGTATAGGATACACAGTCTCCCAAGGGGACCTAAACTTCACTGTGGGTGAATCTGACTAGAAACCGGGGTGTCAATGAGAGGTTCAATTTTTCCCTATAGGGGACTAGATCTGAAAGGAATCGAAGGAACTCTGTTTAAACTTAATTAATTAATATTTATTTAATTCACATCTCATTGTATAATTTATCGGGGGGTTATTTTTAGTTCCCCATGACTGGAATCACCAGCTTATTTCATTTACAATAACTCAATATTTACAATTTACTGGAGTGACCAGCTGTAAACCAACCAATTATGCTTTCATGTGGCTGGAATGACCAGCTTCTTTATTTGAGTGGACTGACCAGTATTATTTACAGTTTCTCTCTTACTGGAATAACCAATCATATTTGAATCTCAATTAAACTGTTATGTTACCAGTTTGGCAGTGGGTGTAAACCTTTAAAGTGCTAACTGACATAGTGCTAGAAGCCACTATGTGGCTTCAAAGGAAGTCCAAAGTGTCCAAGATAAAATCTTCACGTTAATTTCTTTTGTGTTTCCCAGTAATTCATAAGGATTAAAGATTGGTTCTAAGATCTGCCTTATAACGAATTATCGGAGAGAGCCTGCAGGCATCCCTGGTAACCCGCTATAAACAGATTATTTATCAGTAAAGCTCTGATCATCAATACTAATTTAGCACTCTACCAGTCATATCCAATTCTAAGCTAGTTTTCTAAACCAAAATAACCAGTTGCAAAAGGGCTAATATATCTGGTTAAATAGTTATCAATTTTTTTAGAAGTGCTAACAGTTTAGCACAGTTGCAATCCTTCAGTAATTTACAATTCTGTAATAAATGGGACCGTTGAAGGACTCACACTGGAGTAACCAGTTTATGTGAGTATTGGCAATTGAGATTCAAATGTAAGGCTTATACCATTAACCAAGTATCCTAGTGATTTGAATGGTTAATTGCCCCTTGTAAAAATGAAATGATCCTGGGTAATTTTTCTGGTACGACCAGTGAGAATTTCTTTGTGTTGGCAGGGGTTAATTACAACTCTAATGTCGGACTTCACAGCAAGAGCTGTTATAGTAGATTCTTCTAATTCAGGACGGATTGTACCATTGCAAATTTCAACACACGCAACTCTGTTTGACTTTGAGTCCAAACTGGACTAATTAACACAATGGGCCTAAAGAATAGTTATATATCTCTGAAGAGGTTAATTTGTATTTGATTCCAGAATTTATAGTATGAATTTAATAAATCTCCATCATTATTGGTTAGGTTAAGTAATTGTGCCAATGATTTAACTTAAAAGTCTTAATAAAATAACGGTAACATGTTGCAGCTGGACAGAATGAGCCTACATTCTGGCCCGGTGAAACATTGTACCGTCCACCGACTCGAATCGTCGGACTGCACTAAGCTACAGCAACAAGGGAATATTTTCCCTGGTTCCCATCTTAAAGTGCTACGAGATATACACCTTTTTTGTTTTAGGGTTGTTCTCCATCAATTCTTGATATTTTGAGATCGTTATTTCTCGCTGGGAATAACCCGGCATTCAGAGTGTCAAATCGACGTCTGCGCTGGCTTTTATAGGTCAAGAATTCCATTTTTTGGGGGGGTCTCGTGATAATACTCTCGACGTCAATTTATTTCAATTATTGATTGTTTTAAAGTTACTATGTAACTTTGGTGCCGGCATGTATTTTTAACATGCGCGAATGAATAATAAGAACATTTCTCGTTGCGAACTTCCCTTTTACTGCTGCAGATAAGCTGCTTTGCTATGATATTTCCAACTTTCCACATTGAAACAGTTAAAATGTAGGACGCAGGAAACACCCGCAACGCGCATGACAGTGACCGAGTTTCGATTGAAAAGAGAAATGGCTGTGATCACATTTGTACCAATTTACCGTGTGAAAATGCCAATTTCTCAAATGGGATGATTTGTTTGAGACAATCATGGATCAATTTTAATCCATGATAATTCGAGGAAATAGAAACGAGGTATGTTCTCGCATAACAGATTTGGTTTATACGTCAATTTCACTCCGAGGTGGAGACGGCAATTCGTCCTTGAATTTGTATACACGGAGTTGCAAAACGCAACAAGATTGAAAGGCACTACGTATTCGGGAAGCAATTAAATTATTGTTTTGAGATTTTGACTGAATACGAAAGCCAACAGGTCCATTATTTCACACTATTTTGGGCAGGCTAAAGAGAGATACCCCTTAAAATCTTAAAATTCCCATTTTCTGTGGATTTGTCTAAAAACATCCTGTAGGTTTTCAAGACAAAATGACTACTCGCAGGTTTTTGTGTGACATTACAAGTTGCATGAACAAAATATTCCGGTGAGCGTTTATTAACCCTCCACAGGCTGCCAAGCATCGTAATTTTGTTGAAATGGGCTGTTTTCGGACGTGCACAGCACCCAATGTGTAACTGAGAAATAAACATAATCTCCTTTGTTGGAAGGGGAATTCACTGAGGACCATTTTTGTAAGTAATAAGGGTATTCAAAAAACCAAGTGTTAACCCGTTTTGGGGTGGTTTAAGAGTGATTCCCTCAAATGCTTAAATAATCATGTTTTACTTGGATTTCTCTAAAAATGTCAAGTGGATTTTCAAGAAAAAACTGGTCCGTCGCAGATCTTGGTGTAACATTATAAACTGCAAGGACAAAATATTCTGATAAGCATTTGTTAACCCTCCACAGACTCTCAAATATCAACACTTTGATCAAATAGGCTGTTTTCAGCCCCCCCCCCCCCCACATCACCCAACCTGTAGTTGGGAAATAAACATAACTTCCTCTATTGGAAGTGGAAATCACCGAGGATAATTTTTGTAAGTAATAAGGGTATTCAAAAAACCAAGCCTTAACCCGTTTTGATCTGGTTAAACAGCGATACCCATCAAAGGCTTAAAAATTCATGTTTTCCCTGGATTTCTTTAAACACATCTTATAGATTTCAAGAAGAAATGGGCATTCATAGGTCTTAGTGTGCCATTACAGGTTGCATGGACAAAATATTCCGGTGAGCATTTGTTAGCTCTCCACCAGCTGCTAAACATCAAAAGTTTGATAAAATGGTCTGCTTTGAGACACCAACAGCACCCAATGGGTTTGTAAAGGCTAAACAAAACTTCTTTTACTGCGCGTAGAATTCACAGAGGATCAGTTTTGTATGTAGTAAGGGTATTTAAAAGAATGAAGCTTAACCCATTTTTGACTGGAAAAGGAGAGGTGCCCCTTAGAAGCATAAAATTTACATTTTCCGTGGAGTTCGCCAACTGCTTGTTAGCGATTTTCAAGAACAATTGGATATTGGCAGGTCTTGGTGTGGTATTACAAGTTGCGTGGATCGAATATTCCGCTAATCGTTTGCTAACCCCTCTACACACTGCTCAACGTCATAAGTTTGATAAAATTGGCTGTTTTCGGGCACCAAATGCGTATGTAATAGATAAACATATCTTTTATCAGAATTCACGAGGGATAATGTTTGAAAGTATTAAGGGTATTCAAAAAACCAAGCCATAACCCTTTTTTGCCGGATTAAAGACAGACAGCCCATGCCATGTATGCTGCCTACCTTACGTGTAAAATCGACACCCCCACTAAATCTACTGCGAGGTGGCGTGTCAGACCCGACCACCTGATCTCATTAGGTAACACTCCTTCGTCGTATTTAGCAGCATGGATTTCCCCAAGAAGCAGAGATAAAAATACGTCATCGGAAAATAATGCCAAATATTTTATTTAGTGTGTATTTTGTCCGTATACAAAATTTCTCACCCACGTATGCCTAAAAATGATTCAATAATACGATTGGACATATTTCTCTCATAAAACGTGAAAAAAGACTTGACTTATTGCATTTTAGGATTGCACATGTATATTTTTAGAAGATTCTCTGTCTGTTATTATTCTTCGGCGTCAATCTTTGATCTCGTTTGGGACGATCAGTAATTAACACCTTTTCGACAAGAGCCATCGAAATTTAAAATAAAAAAATAATCAAATTTCACTAAAACCTTTCGCAGAATCGAGTTTTTCAGAAAACTCTGTCGCGATTGCGTGTGTCATTTTCAAAATTCCGGTCGGTAATCATGAAATTTTAAATATGTAGTTGGCAATAACAAAATTGAAAGCATGTCGGCCAAACTTGCATGACGTCAGAACTCGATTCGGGTGAAATACTGCGATGATGCACTGGAAGGACGAGAGTAAAGAACGCTGATATCGAAGTAGTAAAATCTAGTTCATATTTGCAGCGTTACTGCAAATAGGTTTCTCGTATTTCTTGTTAAAATGTTGTTTCCGACAAGGCCAAGTACCATAGAAAATTTGGAATACTGGACAATGGCATACGGACACCTGCCCCGAGAACAACTGCCTTCTATTAAAATTAATTGGCGGGGACGTCTGTCCCCTCCCCCATCACTCTGCAGTTTGTTTGTTTTTTTATATTTTACCTAGGACACGAGACCCTCCCCCCCCCCTGCTGTTTTTTTTTTCATCAAGTACACCTGCCCCCGTTTGATTGCTAACGGGCCCCTCCCCATTGACCTTTCTATCCTTAGAATCACCCGGGCCGACGGGGAGAGGGCGTTTTTGCGAGCATAGCTGGCTAACTGCCCTAGGAAACGAGCCCCGAAGATATGGGTTGCCCTTCCCGCTCGTGCTCCTGGTGGCCCTGCGAAGCACCTCTATTTGTCGTTATGTTAGATGTTGGGAGAATAAAGTAAAAATAATTTTTTTGCGAGCCAAAATTCTGGAGAGGAATGATGGGGATAGGGGCTAGATTTCAGAAGTCTGAAGTGCAATTCACAGGATGGGGAGCAGAGCATAACTGAGAAGTATCGGTGGTCGATATACGATTTCCAGTGAATCCTCTCCAACATGAACTCAAAAGTAAGTGTATATTTATTTATTATCAACAATAACCGCCCATAAGTTCCACTCTCACTGTATCCCGTTTCGCCGGTCAATTCCACGGTGTCCCACGCCATCGGTCGATTTATCCCAACAAAATTACCGATCTTACCACCCCCTTCCCCCTCCCTGCCTCTTTCTCCAACCAAACACACATTGAAAGGTACGCCTCACTTCATATTCCACACTGCACTACATGATATTATTTATTTATTTATTGGTGTTTAAGGCCATGTACTTATGCACAATGGCTAATCATGACCGTGACAGTTCTACGGATGGAGGAAGCCGGAGAACCTGGAGTGAACCACATGCTGCTGCCAGCTCCACAACATCGTAACTCCGCACTGCAACACAGGCGGGGTTAGATTGGTTGAAGACATGCGTATCATCGGCGTGCAGTGCGCCTTAGTACACGGCGGCATCGAGCCTCCATGTGGACAATAGGCGTTATGTGCCTTGCCCAATGACACAGCGCGGGAGTCCGAATTGATCGCTCAGACGGTCATCCATCCAATGATTAACCGGGCTCGACGTTGCTTAACTTCGGTGATCTGACGAGAACCGTTTACCAGAACGCCACTGCGCTCTGCCACAGCATGATAAGAAAGCAGTAAATAACGTTAGCTACAATCTTATAATATCAAATACAGTGTTGACACTATAGCATTTCCTCGACAGTGGGTCCAGATATACTTGTCTGTAAAACGGCTATACACTGCCCATCCTCCACCCCAGGGTGGCGACGTGGCAGTATATAGCCATCTTACAGACGCCATGTTGTGCCTATGGAACCTTACAATACAAGGGGGAGTTCCCGAACATGGGAAGGGGTGCAGGTATATTTAAAACTATGTAAGGCGGTTATCAAATGCAGTGGTAGCGCCAACATTATCCCGGCAGTGGGGCTAGGTTTTTACTAGCTTGTAAGACGACTATACTGCCCATCCTCCATCCCAGCTTATATTTTATTTACATAGATGTACGAACAACACTTCTTATATATATATGTAATTATTGTTGTCTTTTACTTCATGTTTCTCATTGTTGTCAATAACTGCAGGAGGTGTGGAAAGATGACATAATCATGCATAACAACCGTGGTCTAACAGGAGATAATTGACATGCTAAGAACTTCAAGTTCACATTTTCTGTGGATATCTTCAAGTCGTTCTCACAGATTTTCAAGAACGAATAAACTGTGGAGAAGAATTGTTCTCGCAAGTCTTCATTAACCCTCCACAAACTGTCAAATATCAAAATTTTAGATAAATTTGAGATATAATGGGCTATTTGCATTAGACGCTAATTCTCAGAAGCTGATATTGATATTAACCCTCTCCACCAACAATGATGTTTTAACCAAAACGTTCTTTTATCACACTGGGTTATTCGAGACTATTATACCCACTTTTCACAAGGCATCAATAAAAATACTTTCGTGATGCAATTAAAAACAATTCTTCAGACACTCCAGGGTCATAAAAATCATGGAATCTTGTGTTCTCCCTGGATTTCTCTGAAAACAACTTGTAGATTTTTAAGAAAAATGGCCATTTGTAGTTCTTGGTGTGACATTACAAGTTGCATGGAAAAATATTCCTATAATCACTTGTTAACCCTCTACAAACAGCCAGACATGAGTAGGTGATAATTGGGGATACCAGGACATTTTGTTCTTGTACATGTACGTGTACATGTACACGTACATGTACCTATAGAGTTCAGTGTTAAAATGTACACGAAATGTACAAAAACATGTTTTGTACATTTGTCCTGGAATCCCCACTAGATAGTTATCGTGTCCTAGATGGTTCAATCAGCCGTTGGCGAACGAGTGGGGATTCCAGGACAGTCTGCACGGAAGAAAATCAACCTAAAATTTCCTCAACGTTCGCCATCGTGAGTTAGACGTTTCGATCAATCATTGGCAAACGCTGTGGGGATTCCAGGACAGCATCAAAATGTCGAAAAAAATTAGAATCGACGAAAATTCTCCCCAACGTTCACGATCACATTCTAGACGGCGGTGGGTGCGATCCGGTCGCTGACGAACGATTGAGAGTTCCAGGACAGGACGTGCGTAAGAAAATCGATCCTAAAATTTTTCCCCAACGTTCGCCAACGACCGATCGCACCATCTAGACCACGATAACCAACTAGTGGGGATTCCAGTAGAGCAAAATATAAAAAAAAATTAAGAAATGTCGAAAAAATTAGAATGGACGAAAATTTTCTCTCTACGTTTGTCATCATGGTCTAGATGGTGCGATCGATCGTGGACGAACGGCGAAGATTTCTAGTGGAGGGAACAGATAAAAAATAAATCGTTAGCAGTTTTGAGATAAATTGTAACAAATCAGTTTTGTCGAGTTTCTTTTCATTTCCACTTAATCGTCTAACAATGCGGATGTAAAATGAACGGTTTTTCATTCAAAAAGTCAATGGTGAAAATTGTGAGGAGTTTAAGATAATTGTAAACAAATCAGTTTTGTCAAATTTCTTTCATTTCCACTTAATCTTTTAACGATGCAGATGTAAATGAGTTTCATTCAATAGGCGAAAATGGGCGAATTGTGTGTGAATTAGTTATGATAAATGGTCTGTTTTCCAAAACGTTTTGTCAGTGTTACTCGAAGCAAAGCAAAGCGAGAGAAACATTTTTTTTTTGTGAAAGTATGCTCTTTGTGTAAAATCTATCTGTTTTCTCTTTGTGGGTGTTATTTTTGCTTTGAATAAACTATTTACTATTAAAGGTTGAAAATACGTTTAATCAAAAAAATGTGTCAATAACTCAAACACGATTCTGTTTTTGACGATATTAAGTTTGTTTAACTGAAAAACTGTTCTAAGGATGAAAAGCCGAGCAGTTCAAAGATTAACTCCGAGTTGTTCTCATTGTGGGTAAATATCCACTGATGTGATTTATCGCGTTTTGAAGCGATGCATTTATCAATGTTTTATTTTGAGATTAAGTCCAAGTTTCTCACCATGGAGAAAATAACCACTGATGTGATTTAACGCGTTTGAAGCGATGCATTTATAAATGTTTTATTTTGAGATTAACTCCTAGTTTCTCACTGTGGAGAAAATAACCGCTGATGTGATTTAACGCGTTTTGAAGTGCTGCATTATTGACGTTTATTTGAGATTAACTTTGAGTTTCTCATTGTGGGAAAAATAACCACTGATGAGATGTAGCATGTTTGAAGTGATGCATTATCGATGTTTTCATTTTGAGATTAACTCCAAGTTGTTCTCACTGTGGGGAAAATAACTGCCGATGTGATTTAATGCATTTTGAAGCAGTGCATTATCAATGTTTATTTGAGATTAACTCCGAGTTTCTCATTGTGGGAAATAACCGTTGATGTGATTTAATGCATTTGAAACCATGCATTATCGACGTTTCATTTGTAATGTTTTTCTTTTCTTTCCAACTGGTTTTAGTTATATATATTAAAGACCTAAAATTTTATTTATTTAAAAAAACATAAAAATAATCACATTTAATTTTGAGAATAACAATAATCGACGTTACCACACTCTAAAAAGAAATATTAATAATCGAGAGAAAAACATGTCTTTACACATCAAAGATTCCAAGTGAAGGGACAAACTCCTCGATGAATATGAACGGGTAAAGAAAAGCATTCGATCCGCCGACAGAAGCAGACGATTGGGGGAGATGGAATTAAGACAAGAGACCACCAAACTATTCAAACCCGTGATGGAGGTTCAGGAACAAAGCAAGAAGGAGATCATTGAGAAACTGAAACCCATCAAAGAGAGTTCTTTGAGAACGGGTTCATTGCCTGGTAGTTTAACAACACAGTTTTCCGTTCAAAGATCTCCGTCGGATTACATTCCCATGGGAATAAAACCGATGTGAGCGAGAGCGATGATACAGCTTCAACTATTACCAGTAGTAGCATCGCGTCGTTTCACGATGGTGGTAAGAGAGATCTGTTGTCTGGAATTTACAGGGATTCGAGAGGTAGGACTTTCGTGGGCGACACTGAAGTATGAGAGGATAATGGGGATTTAATCATCGGTTCGAATAGGTATGAATTAACTCCTGGACTGTGCAAGTTGCTCCTTTTCGAAAAGCCTGGAGATTACATGGATCAGGATTTCAACAATTACGGCGACATTCTGGTTCAGACCCACGCCATGAAGAGGAATAATGATGCCAGAGAGACGAGACCCAAGGCTAACAGAGGTTACAAGTGGACGAAGGTGGTGAAACCCATAAGGGATATGAATAAGAAATTCATCGAATCGGTGATGGGAAAGTGAGTGACAACCACTTTTCTTCTGCACGATTCTGATGCTCTGTTCGAGAGATTGAAATTGTTGATGGCTAGTCAGAGCGCTGGTAATACTGGAGTGGATAATCAGAAAGTGAGTATATGTGACGAATTGTTGAGGCAGAAGGTCTTGGATAGACGAGATTATAAAAGGTTGATGAACGAATTGAAGGATTGATATATAGTAAGTAGAGAGAAAAAACAAAATAGATAAATAAAAGTAAATCTACACTAAAAATAATAAAAGTATTTAAACAAAAAAACGATTTACGAGCGAAAAAACAAAATACATATAAAATAAAATATGTTGGTGATAAAGAACAGATGATACATCAGAACTTACGCTCAAGGCGGTTCTGGTGTCGTTGATTCTATAATGCGAGCGTTCACGAGCAATGCAGGTAGAAAACTCGCATCGACCGTGCTTGAGGTCGGTAAGAAGACGGCTTTGGATGCTGGTAAGAAAGCCACTTCCGAAGCTAGTGGTAGGATTGCTTCGGTGGCTGGCAAGTGGTGGCAGATGCATTGATCAATAAATTAATCAGTCCACCGGCAAAGCGAGCTACGTTAGAGCGATCGCCAAAAAGTTGGAAAGATTTTAAGAATGCTGTGGTACCCTGTACAAGATCTGGCCAAAATGACGAGTGGATCTGGATTGAAGAGAACCTGCGATGGTGTAATATAAATAAATAATAATAAATATTTATAAACCGAGTTTGAAAAACAAAAAAAATTGAGTTTGAAAATCTAAAAAAATAAATAAAAAAAAGATGAACATCAAAGATATGTCTTGGAATGACGCCGCGACCAAGAGGTCGAATAACGAGTTCTTTCCCAAGAGCATAAGGGGCTTGATAGTGGGAAAATTGAATTGTGGAAAGACCAATCTGTTGACGAATCTGTTGTCGCAACCCGGCTGGTTGGATTATGACAGATTATTTGTGTTCGGCAGGAGCCTGTTTCAACCCGAATACAGATTGCTTCGAGAGTGCATGGATCGTAGATTGCCCAAGTACATCATAGCCAGAATCTTCGACAGTAGGGAGGAATTCGACAAAAGCTGAGCTTCTCTTTCAACCATTTTGGATGGTGCGGTGATGGAATTGATGAAGAGAAATGCGCCTTCGAACGTTGAGTGACGATTTTATGAGAACATGAGCGACATTCCGGATTCCACGGAATTGAAATCGGAAAATAAGAATCTCATGATTTTCGATGATCTGCTTTTGGAGAGACAGAACTGATGCGAATCGTACTACGTTAGGGGTCGTCACAGCAATGTGGACTGTTTCTACCTGTCTCAGAATTATTTTCGACTGCCCAGTCAGATGATAAGGGAGAACACTAATTCCCTGTGTCTCTTTCGCCAGGATCTCAAGAATCTCAATCACATCTATGGAGATCATGTCGCAAACGACATGAGCAGAGAAGAATTAAGGAGATTCTGCAAGAGGGTTTGGGATGGAGGACTTCACAATTTCATTGTGATCGATTTTGACTAGTGAATTTAATCGCGGAAAATTTTGTTTTATGTTTCCAATGATAATAAAATAGAGAGCGAAAACAAAAATGAAAAAAATAATAATAAATCATCAATAATTTACTTTTAAAAAATAATAAAAAAATTAAAAAAAAAAATCATGTTTGAACAAGGAGAATTGTTAGAATGGATAGTCGAGAATACGGCCCCAAAACAGTCCATTCAGATCGTGGTGAGTGGCGATTTGACTCGATTCACAATGAAATTCGAACCTTCCATCAAATTGAACAGGGAGAAAAGATACGTTATGGCATTGGTGAATCTGGAGACTTATTATTCCTTTCCCAACGTCACCGAAAAGAATAACTCATTCAAGTATTCTGACGGAGTGGATTGGTTGGAGATTCGAATTCCCAAAGGAAGTTACGACATAGACGATTTGAACAATTACATTCAGACATGAATGAAGACGGATGGAAAGTGAAGCAACAAGATCAGACTCACTCCCAACCCTAATACCCTACAGACGATGTTGGATTTGGAAGATAATTTCTGAGTGGATTCGATTCGATCGGCAAGATGTGGGGATTCGATTGAAAGATGTATCAAGGCCACGCGGCGTCTGAAAATACGGTCGACATTCTCGCCGTCAATAGTATTCTGGTGAACATGGATGTGATTGCTCGAAGCTACGTGAATGGTAGCGTGCAACCGACAATCTATTCCTTCTTTCCAAATGTGTCGCCGGGTTATAAGATCGTGGAACGACCTCGAAATTTAGTTTATCTACCTGTGATTTTAGACACATTGTATAGTCTCAAAACTACGTTGACAGATCAAAATGGTGAGCTGTTAGATCTTCGTGGAGAGAGGGTGATGATACGATTTCACATAAGAGAAATATAAAGCAAAAAAAATATAAAAAAAAATTTAAAAAATATTGTGTATATATATATAAATAAGAAAATAAAAGAAACGCAATATTAATTTACAAAAATTATTTAATATATAATTATCATTAAACAAAAAAACAATTGAACAAAATATATTTTAAAAAAAAGAAAAAAGAAATATGACTCGATACGTGGTTAAAAACGTGAACATATCCAAAGGACAGAGGGACAAATTTTGGAGAGCGTTAACTCGAGGCGAGATGGTGAGATTCATATTCACTCACGAAGATTTGGCGAGTGGTGGTCGCAATCTGATCGCCTGGACCAGAACTCAAAGCAAAAGGATGAAGAAAGCGATTCGTGATGGAAGAGGGTTGACGGTGAGATTGAGTCCTGCTTAAGTGGATTATAATAAGAGAATGAAAGGCGGTTTCCCGCCGCTGTTGGGGAAGCTTGCCACAAAAGCATTGCGCATTCCCACAAACACCGTGTTGCCAGCTATCGGCGTGGGAGCTCTCTCGGGACTCGCGAGTTTGGGAGCTCAGAAATTAATGGACTGTTTTTGAAGAAGGGGTGAGCCGTGTGTCGCGTTGACACAGACGGCGGTAAAGGATTGTATCTAAAACCCGTGAGAGGTGGAAACCTTTTCAGTGGAAATGGCCTCTATCTGAAGAGAAGACAGAACATGGAGCGACTCGGTAATGGTTTGCTGTTTGGTCCGAATTCGCCATTTAAGAATATACCACTTTTCAGTATGTTATTATAAAGTAAAAAAAAAATTATATAATTATATAAAGCATAAAATATAAATTATATAAAGTATAAAAAATATTATAAAAAATGGATAAAAAGGATTACAAGGCTTTTTTGAATGATAATGCTGGATATTTCAGGAAAGAACTGGAAAAAGAAGTGAAAAAAGAATAGGGGAAGAAGAGTGAGTTGTTTTCCACCACCACCACCTTTTGAAGAGAATAATGATGTGAGTGTTGTCAAGAGATGCACCACATTCGTTCATAAATATGATAAAGGGAATGAAATGTGTTATTATAAAAAACCTAATATATCAAAAAAAAGAAAAGAAGACTCAATAATGAAAGTGAAGAAAAAGGGAAACGTTATTACAATATATATGAGCGATAGTGAAGAAGAAGGAAACAAAAAAAATAAAAAGTAATGAGATCTAGAGAGATTGAACATCTTTCGAAATCTCATTACATTTTTTCCCCCTTCTTCTTCACTGTTGCTCTCTCTATTTTCTTTTTATATTTCCAGGTGTGTTATTAACATGTTAACGGTTGTGTCTTCTCCTTTTTCACGTATGTGTTGAATGTTTATCTTTACTTTCGCAAGTTTTTTTTTTACTTCGGACAAAGCGCTCTCGCCACCCAATTTGTCTACTAGTTCAAGAAAGATTTTTGGATATATGTAACTTCTGAAGGGCAACAACAAATCACTCTTATTGAATTCTTTGTCTTTGGTGATGACGAAATTCTGTAGATTGCTTTGGTACTTGTAAAACAAATCGAGAGCAGCATCGTCCAATTTCAAAGGCATGCTATATGTGTTGTATTTCTGCTGTAAGCCCTTCATCTCGACCCCATTCAATTCAATAGTGTCATGCCATTGTAATCTATAAATTTTACAACCGAGTTTCTTGTACGTTTCGACTCATTTCAATTTCAATTCGCATCTTATAGGTGTTGTTCTCATGGGTGATTATTTTTTTTTGTTTTATGAATTATTGCAAATAATAATATATTTGAATTTTGTGGGTTTTTTTGTTAAATAATAATTTTTGTAAAAAAGTTTTTCTCTCTATATAAATACAGAAAGTTTTTTAAATTTAATTTTTTTAATGTGAAATTTTGTGAAAGTTTTTTCTCTATAATACATATACAAAAGTTTAAATTTTTAATTTCGTTTATTTTTGTCATATTAATTCAATTTTGTCCACGTTAAGGAAATAAAAATCGATCAATCTGACAAAAAAAAATTTTGAGGGGAATTAAAACAAATATATAAGAGACTATTTTAAAAACTTTTTACAAAAATTATTATTTAACAAAAAAAAAAATCAAAATATATTCTTACAAATAAAGCAAACAAATAAAAAAAAAATGGAAAATGTAGATAAGTATACTGTACCCCAGTTGAACGAGATTTGAAAAGAATTAAAAATTCCAAATTTCAGAAATTGTAGAACCAAATCAAAAAAAAAATTAAAGCCATACAAGAGTATCATTCACAAGGCGATGGAAAGGAAATCGAAAGATTGAAAGTGAACAAACTTAAACAAACTCGAATTTTGAAAAATAAGCCGATGGCAGTAACACCTGATGATAGAAAACGAAATGCGGTAGTAGTGCACAATGATTTAAAACTTAGAGAGATCATACGCGAGGAGTACGTAGTTTGTTCAATGAAAAGGGAAACGTTCCATTTGTGAAAAATGAGAAGAAAAAGGTGGCAAAGGAAATCGAAATGCCGACGTCAAAAAAAAAAAGTTTCTGTTGTGAAAAATAAGAAGACGACCAAATGAAAAGCCGTCGAAGAACTGCAAGTTTCAAAAAAAAAAAATAAAAAAACGAAAATGAGTGATGTGGTTCAGAATCGAAACGAACGACATATATTGAGTAACAAGCAATCAATGAAGGGAAAGGAGAAGAATATATTGGACGAATTGTCATGAAAGCATTCGATTCGATTCCCGTAGAACGGGAGAGTGCAATCAAAGGCATTTTTGAAACTTTTGACATGCCTGCCCCATTCAAGAAAGTCGATCCGAAATTGTTTATGGAACTGGTGAAGAAAAAAGTATTGGATTTGTTTCCTGAACACATGGATGTGGGACTAAAAATTGTGATGATACTCCATTGCATGATGAATAAAATCGACGTGAACTCTGGCGAGAGCATCGTGAGAGATGCATATTTCAGATCCAGCATCCAGACCATATTTTGAGGTTCCGAATTATCAGACGTTTTTTTAATAAAGAAAGACAAGATGTTGACGTCTCTCACGAATTATCAACATAGAGGTAGTAATTGGATGTTCAAAGAGGTGTTGAATCTCGAAATTCACGTGACCAAAAACGATCCATTGACAGCATCTTCTTACGTGGAATTACGTAGAATTACCATATTTCCTAGCTAAAAGGACCACCGTGGTCAACGTAAAGATGATCAGTGTTTTAAATAGGCGGTCACCTCCGCTTTATACCCTGTCAAAATCCACCCTGCGAGAGTTTCTCGTTATGAGGAGACTTGTAAAAATCTCGATTGGACCAGAGCGACTTTTCCAATGCCATTAAAATACATCGGACGTTTCAAAGCTTAAAATCCCACCGTAGCAATGAACGTCTTGGGATACGATGAGGAAAAACGAACGATCTATCCTCTCAGACAAACTTCATATCTCGGAAGAGAAAAGACGATTATTTTATTATTGATTTTGAATGGTGACAATCGTCATTATTGTTGGGTTACAAATCCGAGACAATTATTGCTGAGCCAGAGTAGTAAACATAAAGAAAAGACATATTTATGTGGCAACTGCATGAATGCGTTTCACAGCAAAAAATCGTTAGCGAAACATCAGGAATATTGCAACTAAAATCAAGGCATCGCTGTCGAAATGCCCAAACCCAACATCTTCGTGGACGTTTGCAATCACAATAGAAGGTTAAAAGTACCATTCGTTGTGTACGCCGATTAAGAATACTTCACCATGAAAATGAGTTCCTGCCAACCTGATGCTATTCGAAGTTATGCCGAAAGATATCAAAAACACATGCCTTCGAGTTATTGAATTTACGTGAAATGCACTTTCAACTCGGTACGAAGACGACGATGTGGCTCAAAGATTCGTGGAAGAGTTAGAATTGAAAATTCAAATTTTATATGACAAATTCAAAACTCCGGCAAAAATGATCATCACGCGAGAGCAACAGGACAAAAATAACAGAGCCACCGAATGTCACATATGCAGACAATCGTTCGACGAGAATTCGCCAGAAAATAAGAAGGTTAGAGACCATGATCATTACACGGGTCTGTATCACGGTCCGGCCCACAGCAAGTGTAATTTAAGGTATCGACAGGCCGCTTTCTATCTGGTCATATTTCACAATCTCTCGGGTTACGACAGTCATCTGTTCGTAAAAAATCTAGGCACCTCCCCTGAAGAATTAATCGCGAACAGCAAAGAAAGATACATTTCCTTCACAAAATGGAAGGTCGTGGAGAAGAAGAGGAGGGTAATCGATGAAGAGACATCGGAAGAAGAACGAAATCCATTCATAGAGGCATATGTTTCATCGACAGTTTTAAATTCATGTTGACCGGTCTGAAAAAATAAGTTGATAACATGAGCAAGGATAAATTTAAAATCATGAGCAAACACTTCGGAGTAGATGCTATGTTGAGGAAAGGAGTCTATCCTTACGATTACATGAATAATCTAAAGAGATTCGACGACACCGCACTACCTTCAAAAGAAGATTTTTATTCGAAATTATACGAATACGACATTTCCAACAAGGATTACGAACACGCCGAAAACGTGTGGAAATTGTTCGATATGAAAACCATGAGAGATTATCATGATCTCTATCTGAAGACCAACGTTCTATTCCTGGCAGACATGTTTGAAAATTTTCGAGACATCTGTCGTCAATATTACAATCTGGATTTGTCTTGGTATTTCACCGCACATGGCCTGGCGTGGGATGCTCTGTTGAAGACCACCAAAGTACAATTGGAATTATTATCCAACGTGGACATGTTGCTCATGTTCGAAAAGGCAATGAGAGGTGATGTCTTGATGATTTCCCACATATATTCTGAAGCCAACAATCCCTACATGAAAGAAGGTTTTGATTCAGAATGATCGAATAAATGCATACAGCACAGGGATGCTAATAATCTGTATGGTTGGGCCCTGAGTCATCCTTTACCGATTGGAAATTTCAAATGGGTGACGGAACCGGAAGAGATACAAAAATAGAGAGACCATCCTTGTGTTTTAGAAGTCAATTTGAACTATCCGGAAGATTTACACGACCTGGACAACAATTATCCGCTGGCTCCCGAACGAATGGAACCGGTCGAAGGAAACGGCGAAAAACTCATTCCCAATTTATTTAACAAACGTAAGAATGTCATCTACAGCGAGAATTTGAAACAATACGTCGATCACGGGATGAAATTACTCGACATACATCGCGTCATTCGATTCGACGAATAGCCTTGGATGAAAAAATACATCAATCTCAACACGAATCTCAGAATTCGAGCCGAGAACAATTTCGAAAAAGATTTCTTCAAACTCATGAACAACTGCGTGTATGGTAAGTTGATGGAAAACATCAGGAAGAGAACCGACATTCGACTCGTCACGTCCAAGAAAAGAGCTAAAAAATTAGTGGCAAAACCCAATTACAGACACCGAACCATATTTGGCAAAAATCTAGTGGCCGTTCACATGCAAAAGACGCACCTGAAGCTTGACAAACCCTATTATCTCGGACCGATCATCTTAGATATCAGCAAGCAATTGATGTTCGAGTTTCACTACGATTATGTCAAACTGAAATTCAACGAGAAAGCCAAACTACTGTTCACCGACATGGACAGTTTGGTTTAAGAGATAGAGACGAAAGACGTCTACCGGGATATATCTCCAGACGTCGCCACGTGGTTCGACACGAGCAATTATCCCGTCGATCACCCATCCAACATTCAATCGAACGACAACAAGAAGGTGTTGGGTAAATTTAAGGATGAGAGTGGCGGTAAACAAATAGTCGAATTCGTGGGTTTGAGACCCAAACTGTACACTTATCGCCTAGAAGGTGAAGAGATCAAGAAGTGCAAAGGGGTTCAAGCATGCGTGGTGAAGAAAAACATCTCTTTCCGAGAGCATAAATATTGTATGTTCGGAAGTGGGCCGGTGTACAAGACTATGAAATCGATTCGAAGTGACAATCACGACTTGTATACCGAAATAATCAACAAGATTTTGCTGACGACCGACGACGATAAGAGAATTGTGTTAGATGATAAAATAAGCACTTTGCCGCTCGGACATTAGGTTTTGGATATGATTAAGGATGAGAGGATTCCAGAAAACAAGAGGAATTAGACGAATTCAAGACTGTGGAAATCGATAGAGGCATCGAGAGATTTAGTTTAAAAGAAAAAAAAATTAAACCATTTAGTGAATTATAATAGAATAAAAAAAAAAATACACATTTATGAATAAGAAAATATGGATATCTGTAGAAGGTGTCATCTTACCTAACGAACCCCTCTCCAACATCGATCTGTCAAATGCGACGAAGGCCTTGAAAAAAAAGATTTTCGAGGCATGTTTTCCAGAGATGCCTTGCTGAAGAGAAGATCTCAACGACAATCGGAATGCGGAATTTTAAATCTCGACGATTTATCGGCGAAGGCACTCACTGGGTGGCGTGGTTCAAGAACGGGAAGAAGAATTATTATTTCGACAGCTGCGGAATCTCACCACTGAAAGAAATAAAATACTATTTCGACGAATCGGTGGTTTGTTACAATACGGAATGAGTGCAATCGTCGGATCAAGTGTTTTGCGGTCACCTGTGTCTCTACGTTCTCAAGAGATGGTCGGATGGAGATCTGTTTCAAGACATTCTCAGTGATTTACATTAGAGAGAAATTTTTTATTCATAGCATATATATAAAGGTAAAAATTATTTTTAAAAACTTAATCGAATGGAATAAAAAAATTAAATAAGTGAAAAATAATGTATTTTAAAAACACAGCATTGAAATATATTTTTAAAACAAAAACAAAAAAAACATGCCAGTTGATAAATTTTGTAGGAGTGACGACGAAAGTCGACTTAAAAAGAAGAGGAAGACACTCGAAGTTGGCGATGGTTATGACGTCGTCAAGTTGGATGAGCATTATGTTCAGAGATACGAACCTCGAGAGGAATCTTTTAACATGAACGATAACAAGCTCTACAATCTTCCTGAGCTGGTAGATCTCGCAGATGCAGCGACTAAAAATACGTTGTCAGGGTGAATGCGGATTTCGAATGAATCATGAGAGATAATTCTGTGATAAAGCCATGACGGATGATCTCGATCTGAAATCCAAATGTTTGGTGAACATCGCGAATCCCATAGATTCCACCGATGCCATGATTAAGAAATATGCGGATGACTCTCACACACGATTCAGCGAATACCTGAGAGGTAGATACATTCAGGAAACGATGCAATTGGTCTCTACCATGGTCAACAAGGGCTACGTGGATTCCGCCATGACGCGATCTCAAGAATACATAGAATCGCAAGTGGATGACCTCTAGCTGGACAAACAATCCAGTGGACCCATGAAGGGCAGCATCAACATGAATGGTCAGAATTTATTTGGTCTCGATCACGATCCCGAATTTGATTCCAGCATGGTCAGAAGGCAGTACGTGGACGACAACTCGGTCTGGAGAAAGGGCGACATCATGGAAGGTACACTAGACATGGGCGGACACGCTCTCATGAATCTGCCGGATCCCGTGCACATGTCGGACGCCTGCACCCTGATTTCGGTGGTGGAGAAAGTCAAATACACTAGGCAATTGATCACCGTGTGGGCCGAGGAGAGTGGCGTGTTAGACGAGGGAAAAGCCGAATGGTCTTTCGGAAATGGAGGTAGCAGATCGCAACATGGTCAGGTGGGATATGCCATGCCGTTGGAAGGCGAAATCATTCGAATGTCTCTGGCTTCCATGAATTTGAATAACAGAGCGGCCGTCAATCTCATGGTGAACGGAGTAGAGAGCGATAGGAGATACAGCGTCGAAAAGACCGAGAATCAACACTCGAATGTCAGCACGTTCGGCACGCCTATCAAAGTGAACATCGGAGACAGGATTAATTTCGTTATGAAAACCAATAATCCCAAAGCCGCGACTTCCGTGGTGACTCTACTGATTGAACTAGATTCTCTGAACAAACAGTGAATGTGTGGAAATAATTAATTAAAAATAATGTGTAATTATTAAAAACCAAAAAAAACTAAAAAAAAAACAAACAAAAAAAAATAAATAGTAATGAGATTTAGAAAGATGTTCAATCTCTCAAGATCTCATTACTTTTTAATATTTTTTTTTTGTAGTTTTAAATGATGAATCCTCAAAATGTTATATCTCTCAATTCTAAGTGAAAATCTAGATGGTGAGAACGATCTGTATCATTAACACTTAACAGTACGTCACGTAATTTTAGTGTGGCCTGTTTTGCAACTCTTCCAACGGTTCCCACTATTCTTTCTTTCAAATCTCAATCTCTCACGATTATGAGAAGTCTATTTCCTTCAGTATAAAACACTCTGAATCTATCTTCACTTGATATCTTCTCGACTTCTTTCACCTTTTTAAAAATCTTCTGACACATCTCTAGGAACGAGTGATTTTTCTCGTCGTGCCTTTCCAAATGGACGGTTAAATAGATATCGTCAATACTGACGACAATAATCATTCCTAAATTTATGAGATCTTCAAATCCCAACTCCACATCTGTAAATATTTGCGATTTTCTTTGGATTATATATAACTTTTCTTCCTTCATAATCATTGTATTAAAATGTTTTTTTGTTTTTTTTTAAATTTTTATTTATATACCTTTTTTCCTTTTCTTCACACACATGTCTCTCATCGAACGATCAACATCTTACTTCCATCCGATTCGAATTGTAATTCTCTAACCGACAGGACCAAGGCAAAACCTCGGTTTTTCTGGACACGTTCTCCTCGAACTGCATCTTGATTTGAATGTCTAAGACGCTACTCTTGAGTCATTCGCTCTGTTTACTGACGTCGAATACGAACATGGGATACATCGTTTTGTATTCTGTGGGAGATATATTAGGGTTGCTCATCAATTCGTCTAGACCATGATACTTCTTTCTAAAATCCGCAACATCGTCGTACAGTCTGCAGAAATCGTTCTTGTCGAACGATGCATTGCAATCGATTGTGGGATATCTCATGGCATTCAGAAACACTTGCATGTTTCTCAAATTGCAGTGATCGAACTGTGATGAATTCTTTTCTTGAGACCCGTCCTTGTAGGTCTGAAACGCGACCACGATGAAACGCGGTCTCGCGGAAGCGGATTTCATAGTCAATCTCCAATTGAAGTGATTCGAGGAAGGCGGAATACTAGCCGTGTCTCACTGTCTCATTCTAAATCCCATGGGTAATTTACTCTTGGATTCTATGATCTTGTAGAGACACATTTTTTCCATGGTCGAAGGCTACATGTGCGGAACTAATCATGAAATCTTGTGCAGAGTTAACTTAGCCACAGCGGTCGTGGAGAGTCTCACTATCACGTTTTCATCTCCCTTTCGAATCAACGTCAGATTGTGTTTGAATCTGTATATGATCTTGTTGTAATTGTCCGTGAATCCAAAGATGTGTTTCAAAGGAATCCTGAACGAAAAAGGTTCCTTTGGGTTTGGACGTCTTGACGACGTAGTCGAATATCATGTCAGCGCTGGCATTGGCAGGGCCGATACTGCGATGGTGTCTTTCACTCACAACTGATTAAGTCCCTTGGATTTCGAAAAATCGTCCGGACACGTCAAGAGTCTGAACATCGTGGTGGCCTGACTGGGATGAAACATGAATTCTATCTCTTGCAAGTATTTTATATTACTGAATAGATGCATGATGCCATTATTGGCTAGAGTGACCGTGTCGTCGTCAGTGTATTCACCCCATCTTCCTTGGTGAGACGTCCCTGCACCACTATGTAACTCTCGCTGGGATGAACGAATAGATCTTGGGTTTCGACATTGTTTCTTATCTCTCCCGCATTGTTCAAACTCATTTCAGTAATCTGTTCATATTCGTGAAACTCGTATTCCTCAACGCTTTCATCTTTCGGTATGCCTTGTGCAATATCTAGTATATTTACCATTTTTAAAGGTTTTTGTTTTTTTGTTTTTTAATTCGTTTGCTTTTTTCTAAAAATAGCTTTTAATTATTTTTATTATTATTTTTTTTCCTTTATATATGTGTGTAAACTAAAAATTGTTAAAGAGAGTAAATATATATATATATATATATATACACTTCATCAAATATTTTATATAACTTCGTCAAATTGCCGTCATGCTCGGAAGTTTACTTCCTTCTAAGCGGCTTTCATTTTTGACTAATACTTATTCCGTTACGTTAAGTGCCGTACCAATGTGTATCGCGTCATGGGAACGTAAAATTTAGCGTCATGCTGATCCTAATTGTTGAATGGGAATTATAAAATTGATCGTGATACGCGTACGTCTTACAGATCGATTTATTATTTGGCAAGTGACTGCCTACCTCCTAATCACGAACCCGTCTGTAAAATCGCCGATGCATGTCTTCCTTGGGTGGCAACAAGTAAAGATATGTTCCGCATTACACGTTGTTCACTGTTTTTAATTGTAAATTATGGACAAACAAGACCGTATCATATCTTCCTTAGGTGGTAACGAGTGGAGATATATTCCGCGTTATTGCGCGCATTTTTTGTTCTCAGCCTTAGAATTAGAAGCATTCAATCATTTATCTCAACCTCGCCCTGGTAACAGAGGCAGAAGCGAGTTCGCATGCAGTATTCACACATTCAACCATTCCTTGACCCGAATTGTTCAAACGCGTTGTTCTCCATATTCAAGTGTATTGCTTGTAAAAACACCGTATCATATCTCCCTTGGGTGGTAAAGATATGTTCCCCGTTTCATGTTGTTCCCCGTATCCGAGTCTATTACGCGCAAAAATAACTGTATCATATCTTCCTTGGGTGGCAACAAGTAAAGATATGTTCCGCGCTTCACTTTGCTTTTTGTATTCAAGAGTAAATTATGAAAAAATACCGTATAATATCTTCCTTGGGTGGCAACAAGTAAAGATATGTTCCGCGTTATTACGTAAATAACAAATATGAATTAGACACTATTTCTAAAACCTCGCCCTGGTAACAGAGGCAGAGGCAAGTAAGTTCGTATGCCGTATTCACACATCCAACCACTCCTTGGCCCGAATCATTCAATCATTTAAAAGCGCGCCTCCATATCTCCGCCCCAGTACCCAACCCGCGTCAATCAGACATCAATACCGCTGATGGAAAATATAATTTTGTTATACCCTCCTTGCGTAGTAATAACCTCCCCCCCGCCCAATCCTTCCAGGGTGTGTAAATGTATTGTCCCCGCCCACTATTGCAGCATATATATGCCCTCCACCACTGATCTAAGGGCAGTCCCTCCTATAATGTCTACACTGACAATCGTAGGCTAGGGTTCCATAACCCCCCCCCCCCCCCCCACACCACATACACATGATGTACGCACTGACATATACCAAACGATCATAATCACACAACATATACACGCTATGTTCAACACCAATGCGTGTTCAGGTGTAATTGCTCTGTACACTAATTTATGCCCCCCCCCCCCCCCCCCCCCCAGCCCCGTTCAGCAAGTTTATAAATGAGAATATTTGGAATTATTCTTGTCTATTGAGCCCATTGGGTTCTAGTGTTTGAAGTTTGTTAATCCAAAATGCTTCACGACCCCTCCTGTAAGCTGTATTTTGTTTATTAATTTGTTCAATCCCAATAATCTTAAAATTGTTTATACTATGGTTTTTCGTCAGAAAATGATGTGGTATCGGTTCATCCATAACCTCAAGTTTTATTCTACTCAGGTGGTTTTGCATTCTCTCATACAATTTTGTCCCCGTCTCTCCCACGTACACAACTTCATTTTGGATTAACAAACTTCAAACACTAGAACCCAATGGGCTCAATAGACAAGAATAATTCCAAATATTCTCATTTATGAACTTGCTGAACGGGGGGGGGGGGGGGGGGGGGGGGGGGGGGAGGGGGAATATAAATTAGTGTACAGAGCAATTACACCTAAACACGCATTGTGTTAAACATAGCGTGTATATGTTGCGAGATTATAATCATTTGGTATATGTCAGTGCGTACATCATGTGTATGTGGTGTGTGTGTGTGGGGGGGGGGGGGGTGTATGGAACCCTAGCCTACGATTGCCAGTGTAGACATTATAGGAGGGACTGCACTTAGATCAGTGGTGGAGGGCATATATATGCTGCAATAGTGTGTGGGACAAGACATTTACACACCCTGGAAGGATCGGGTGGGGGGGGGGGAGGTTATTACTACGCAAGGGGGGTATAAAAAATTATATTTTCCATCAGCGGTATTGATGTCTGATTGACGCGGGTTGAGTACTGGGGCGGAGATATGGAGGCGCGCTTTTAAATGATTGAATGATTCGGGCCAAGGAGTGGTTGGATGTCGTGAATACGGTATACGAACTACTTGCCTCTGCCTCTGTTACCAGGGCGAGGTTTTAGAAATAGTGTCTAATTCATATTTGCTTTTTACGTAATAACGCGGAACATATCTTTACTTGTTGCCACCCAAGGAAGATATTATACGGTATTTTTTTCATAATTTACACTTGAATACAAAAAGCAAAGTGAAGCGCGGACATATCTTTACTTGTTGCCACCCAAGGAAGATATGATACGGTTATTTTGCGCGTAATAGACTCGGATACGGGGAACAACATGAAACGGGGAACATATCTTTACCACCCAAGGGAGATATGATGCGGTGGTTTTACAAGCAATACACTTGAATATGGAGAACAACGCGTTTGAACAATTCGGGTCAAGGAATGGTTGGATGTGTGAATACTGCATGCGAACTCGCTTCTGCCTCTGTTACCAGGGCGAGGTTGAGATAAATGATTGAATGCTTCTAATTCTAAGGCTGAGAACAAAAAATATACGCGGAATATATCTCCACTCGTTACCACCTTAGGAAGATATGATACGGTCTTGTTTGTCCATAATTTACAATTAAAAACAGTGAACAACGTGTAATGCAGAACATATCTTTACTTGTTGCCACCCAAGGAAGATATGCATCGGCGATTTTATGGACGGGTTCGTGATTAGGAGCTAGGCAGCCACTTGCCAAATAATAAATCGATCTGTAAGACGTACGATCAATTTTATAATTCCCATTCAACAATTAGGATCAGCGTGACGCTAAATTTTACGTTCCCATGACGCGATACACATTGGTACGGCACTTAACGTAACGGAATAAGTTTTTAGTCAAAAATGAAAGCCGCTTAGAAGGAAGTAAACTTCCGAGCATGACGGCACTTTGACGAAAGTTATATATATATACTATATATATATTTTTATTAAAACTTTGTCTTCTGCAACTGTCTTCACCAAAGCTTCGATTTCGTAAGTCACCGGATCGGTGTGAAATATTCTGATTATCATGAAGATTTCCATGGTCCATCGAGGAGTGTAACCCTTTTTCAAAGTGCTTCTTATAAGCGGTAGATTCTCACTCGATCGCCGACTGTAAATTTCGGCGGTCTAGACTCCTTCCTGATCTTAGATCTCTCGGGATATAGATTCGCGTAGACCCGTTTTTCGTTTTGAGGATCACTAGCTTCCGTGGGGGGTCATCTTGATCGATCTGTGTCGCGTGTTGTTGTAATCTTCGACCAGACCATTCAGAGCATATATGTATTTCTTGGTCGAATTCGCCGTGAAGTATCTGTGCATCTTTTTCCTTCATCGTTCGATTCCAACGTTCCACAATGCTGGCTTTCGCTTCATTTTCGATTGAATAGAGGTCGACCAACTGACGAACATCCTTGTTGTAGAATTCCTTCCCCTTGTCTGCCCACAATTTATTCAGTTTTTGAGAAGACAAGTCGAACGCGCTCTTCAGAGCCTCGGTGATGCAAGGTCCCGATTAATTCTTCAAGGCTCTGATCCAACCGTATTTGGAAAACACGTTGATGACCGTCAATAGATATTTGATGCCCTCGTTCCACCTCGAAAACGATCTCATGTCGACCAAGTCGGCGGACCAAATGTCGTCCAGACCCTTCACAAACACCCTTCTCCTTCAAAATTTATGCACGGTGGGCTTGTGTAACACCTCGCCCAATTCACTCGTCAATAATCACTTCTTCTTCTTTTCCGAGACGCTTTTTTTTTTGAACGCCCCATCCGAATCGACGTTTCATACCGATCACTTTGCCAACCAGCAAACGTTCAAACTTCTCTCTCCTGGTCAGATTCGATATGTCTCTCAATTTCGCCAACATGTTTTTATCGCAGACGTCATTGCGAGTCTTGGTGTCGGGATGTCTAGCGTAGCACAGTTCGTTATCACACACGGTCGCGTCCACCCTATTCATGGGTTTGCTCCAAGATTTAGGAGTCAGATCGGCATTGAGTCTCTTGTTCAATTTCGTTCCCGCGTCCCGTGAAACTGTGATCCAGCAGATGCATTTTGAAAGGTAGATTATTGATCATTTTATTTGCGACGCCTTGGCCTCTCATTGTTTTTGGGTTTTTTTTGACGAATTGAGTCTTGATCAAACCACACACCTTGCAAATTCCGCGAAGCATCGGTCTGTCGTTTTTAGTTCGTACTTCTCGAGAATTACCCATCTCAGTAACTCTCTTACACTTTATGCAATACATTTTTTTTTAGAGTTATTTAAATAATTTTGTATTTATTTTTTTTTTTTAATTTTATATATAAATTTAATATTTTTTTTCTTTAAAAAATTCTATTCTTATTATATATATTATTTCAATCATTGCTCTTGAGTTCTATCAACTTACCAAATTC